>VXBZ01005714.1:1051683-1110491 GCA_013399135.1 Heliornis fulica
GATTATCACCTCCCTGGTCCTGCTGGCCACACCATTCCTGATACAAGCCAGGATGCCATTGGCCCTCTTGGCCACCTGGGCACACTTCTGGCTCATGTTTAGGCGGCTGTCAACCAACACCCCCAGGTCCCTTTCCGCCAGGCTGCTCTGAAGCCACTCCTGCCCAAGCCTGTAACGTTGCCTGGGGTTGTTGCGACCAAAGCGCAGGACCCAGCATTTGGCCTTGTTGAACGTCATATTGTTGGCCCCAGCCCAACAATCCAGCCTGTCCAGATCCCTCTGCAGGGCCTTCCTACCCTCCAGCAGATCGACACTCCCACCCAATTTGGTGTCATCTGCAAACTTACTGAGGGTGCATTCAATCCCCTCGTCCAGATCATCTATGAAGATGTTGAACAGAACTGGTCCCAACACTGAGCCCTGGGGAAAACAGGTACTGGCAACAGGGAACAGGAGCATGGGCAGAAGGGACCTGGGCATGGTCTATGCTTGCTCAGCATATAGCAGTGCCAGTGGATGTGCTGCTCAGACTCCCAATTACACCCCTGTGCCACTGCAAAATAAGGTTATTGTGTGCTGCTGCTTCTTCTGGCTGACTGACACACATGTACCCTTAGAGCTGACAGATACCTTTGCAAATAACAAGATCCTGGTGGACAAGAAAGTTTCTTGTGTCCCTTTCCAAGGGCGCAGCTGCCAATCAGCAGAACTCCAAGCCTCCCAGTCTCATCATCATTAGCAATACTAGAGGGGCTACCAAAGTCTTGAGCAAAGTGTTTTGGATAAACTTTTATCATCTCTGCTGCTGACTCAGTGCTTATTTCTCCACTTCTACCATGCTTCCTCACCCACCTGCTTTTACACACACACATGGCAGACACATGCTCTGAATTATATCTCCCCTTTGTCGCGGGATGTAAATCATCTCGCCTGCCCAGCAGGCTGTCACGGATCAGCATGGACTCTCTGCCAGGGGATGAAGGAGATCACACCCCAGCAGTCTCAGCATCTTCCTCCCTGTGGTAAGCACAAAAGGAAGAATTTAAATGAGGACTTTACCCACTGCCCCAACAGATTCAACTTGCTGGAAAGAGACATCTAACTTTGATCTTCCACCTCACCCCAGCTTTTACAGGGGTTTTTGAGTTCAATAGACTCCTTTTGGAAGCCTGGCTACCAAAACGAAGTAGTGCCCAGGCTGCCCCTAGTACAAATGAACAGCACAGCAGATCAACCTTGAGAAATGAACTGGACAAAGAGGAACTGAACAGGTATTTAGGCTTATAAAGGCCTGTGCTTTCTGAGGGTACTGCATGAATATATAAATCGGACACTTTCGAAGATTCCCAGCCTGTACTACTACAATCACCTCTTGGATGCCCCCATGCCTTTTCCATTCTCCTCACTCCCCTTTACTCATCTCTTCTCTATGAAAGGAGATGGAAAGAGGAAGTCACAACTAACAAACTGCAGACCTGGGACCTAAGAGAAATGCTAATGATGACACAAAAATTGTTTTGGGCAAGGAAGGAGAATGATAAAATTCTGTGGCCTTTCACTGAATGAGCAGGCACAAAAATGTCTACTGTTGATCTTTGTACTAGTACATTGTAGAAGCACAAATAAGAATTGCCTACAGCCATTTATGTGGCTCTGTTTGTGTGGGACAGCAAGCATGTGCTCACCAACACTCATGAGCAATAAAAAAGGAGGACAGGATGCAGATTCAGTCAAATGGTTTAGAAGTAAATTAAGGTTAAACACCTGAGAGCTGGTTGCCTTATCTGAGAACTCCTTAGGCATTTACATAATAATATATATCACCTTTGACTTCCTGCTGGGGAAGTCAAAGCACCATCCAGGCACAAGTCCCGGTTGCTAGGGTTCATTGCTGTCTACAGTGATCACAGGGGACACTCTCGAGGGGAGCACTGACACACACTGCTGTCTCACCACAGCTCTCACAATAGCAACAGTGCAATGCACACCGAACACAACTGACAAACATGACAACCCAAAGCAGTGCTTCCCAAGTTATCAGCTCGCTCAGCAGACATTAATAAATATGGGTTTTCCCCCATATGTAGGAAACAAAAACTGTCATAGGATAGCTGGGACTACTCAGAAATAGTTCAGCTGGGCCTACTTATTAGACAGAAAGCACCCTTGGAAAGTCCCAGAGAGGGACTCAGTCCATCACTGCTGGTGGCTCCCAGTGAAGCAAGCAATGCATTTGACAGTAGAAACCCACTTTTTTTTTTTCCCCACAGTCCAGCGGGCAGCTCCTGATAGTGGCAGAATATCCCCGTAGGCAGATACCAGTTTCTTCCTGATTGCCTCTTCAAGGTCACAACCTCCAGGCAGAGTAACTGCCATGGATGAGATTGCCTTTGTCTGACTTTTGATGGGGTTGGTCCTTAAGAGTATTTTCCAGCATACAACTGAACTGTTTCTATGAAAAAGCCCAGGACTCTCTAGAATTGCAGAGATTTAAATGGAGAAAGGAGTCCATCCTATAATGCTGCAACAAAAATAAAAATTACTTGAGTTCAAGCATTTTCATCTGTCCTACTCCATTCCTGATATTTGGGAGGAGCATTCAGTCTTACCAAAACCAGTCTATTGACCAGAAATATGATGGTTGCCAGCTTTACTGATAGCTCTAAGACTGGAAACATGGTTTACTTGCAAACTGTGTTTTATGTCACCTGTCTTCCTAAAGACTTGTGGATGTAACACAGCCCAGAGTCTACTTTGAGTTTTTCTATGCTCAGACTCTGATTCCACCATCTATTTCTAAAATCTGTAACATTTGTGGCTAGTGTAATTTCAGCAGTCAGTTAAGCATGTTCCGTGCTTTATAGAGCTTAGAGTCTGGGATCCGGGTTCCTAAGACCACTTTGTTGAAGGCTGGAATCATTTTGTGCATGTGAAAATAAGGAGACAGCAGCCCAACCAAATGACTCAAGTATGATGTAAACAGCTGACTGGACGCTTTTTCAAGACTCTCTGTCCCTTATCATTAGCAATATTCAAATTAAGTCAAAACACTTGGAGTGCTCTTACCTCTCTCTCAGATTAAATAGATTTCAGTGACTGCTCTACTGGGAATGAAGCTAAACATTAAACAAGTTAATCTTCATCTTAATGGGCTGTAAAGCAGCTTTTCTCCATAAAAATGCAAGCTACTTAAGAAATACAGTGTTCAGGTTAATACCACGCTTGCATGTCTGCATATGTACAGAACCTGTACACTTGTTTGTGGTTTTGTAAGAGTCAGTGATAAGAGCAAAACACCATCTTATGTCATCCCTTCTCCAGCACAAATTCTTATGCATCACAATCAGAAATTCTGCTTGAAGTTTGAGGGTACCAGCTGGGTCCAAGGTTTTCAGTATAGTCTTCTCTCTGAATCACAGCCATCTCGTTTGGCCTTAAAAAATACAGAAGATGTTGACTGTGCTTAATAGCACATAACAGAGAGGATTTCATGACAAGGGGTGATAACCAGACAGATGTGATACAAAAATAATTACATTATAACATAATAATTATATTATGCTCTTGAGGAATACAATGGGTATCTAAGACTGCTCAGCCTGGTATTATCAGCTCCTCAGGATGGAAAAGATGTGTCCAGAAGGGTCTAGACAAAAGGGATGCTTTTGTGTTTGAGGCCTGAGTTCTGGCAACCTGCCTCTCCACTCACCCTGCATTAAGTAACTCCGCTTCTTTCGCTGGATTGCCTAAAAAAAACACAGAAGGAAACCCTAGCCTAAAAATTGTGCTGCCATCTGGGAGCATGCTGTGGGGCAGCAGTCTGCTATTTTAATTACATCTATTTGTTTAAAAAAAGACAACGCTGCTCATTAAACATATCAAATCCCTTCAGTTTATCCATCACGTAGGCTACTTAGATGGCTAAGACTGGCCCAGACCTGGAATGAAAGTTAATGCTGCCCCAATTTACCACTGTCTTAGCTCTGCCTTACCTCCCACTACCAGACAGAGCCTATATTTCTTACTGTTCTCAGTCTCTCAGCAGCAGAGCTCCCAACTGTAAACAGGCGGTAAGAGCCCAGCTGGCTCAGCAGAACTGGAATCCAGGAATTGTTATCTACTGTGCACAAGCCAAAAACAGCTTTGGAGAACATAACAGAAGTGACCAGAGCTGCTCTTGGGTTGTACTGCTACTCTGCTGCATTGCTGAAATCCAGAGATCCCAGGGAGGAAATGCTTCTAGGAAAAGCTGTGGGTGAAGGGGGTGGGGCATAGTCTCATGTTTTCAAACACACTAAAAGCTTGGAGGCTCTTTCTTTTTTTCAGTCCTGAAAGAAAATCTGCTGTTTTGATCAGTTACTGAAGTAACCAGAGAGTAAGTACTTCAGTGCAGCACAGTGCTCTCTTCATGCACTTACTAGCAGCTCCCTATTGTATTTAACCCGTGCAAAAGTTAGGCTGAAGAACATCAGACAAGGCACGGTCGTATCCTTTCACAGGCAATGAAAGGCCACAAGCACCAGTAATTCAGGGGACATCTAAGTTTTTCTTCCTTGACTCAGTAGTGCAGCTGATTCATCCCGGACAGAGTCTGTTTGACCCTTAACCATATGACCTACCTGGTAGCTTTTCATTCTTCTCTCTCTCTCTCTCTCTCTCTCTCTCTCTCTCTCGGTACGGGTTTTACAGCCCCAGAAACTCTCACCTCGTTCCTTGAAGACTGTCTGTAGACACCGCAGGGGCAGAACCCTCCCAGTGCCCCTGCGGCTCGGGCAGTGCTTGCGCCGCGTCCTAGGACATCGTTCTAGACACGACAGCACCATCTACCGAGACCAGCCTCTGCGCTGGGCAGCAGGTACGTTCAGCCGGCATGAGTAGAGAGCTGACCGAAACTTAATTCTTACCTTGCCATGAAAAGTGGTAAACTTTACGCACGACTGGTGCTTATCTCAAAGCTGAGGAATACGGTGCTCCCACCCCAGCGCTCAGGGTTAAGAACAAAATCAATTCTTCATTGTATCTATGATGTTTTCTAGGCGAGATGCGCAGTTCGTACCGCTGCACCCGCATATGAAACCAAGGGGAAGTCAACAGAGTTGCTCCATTCCAATAATACAAAGCAATCTCACACTGAGATACACAGTCATCTAAACAGATTTTCTGTGCAAGTGAAAAACTACAAGACTACGCTTCTGGGAAGGAGGAGGTTTGAATCAGCTTCTCTGTCGACTAGATTCAGGTGAAATACAACTACGAGAAGTAGCAATGAGACGGCATTCAGCCCTAGACATTGAATTAACTTAATATCTCAAAGCATTTTTCATCACCCTTTTATGGTTTACAATGCAGTTTCTCTTAGTCCTGTATCAAATAATCACCCACAAGTGCAGCAAGATGATATTTAAGTATTTTTTTTTTAAGTCTCATATATGTTATTTCTAGACACCCAGCTTAATATGTCTTGACACTGTCTTTGAGTCAGTGCCTAAAAATGCACGCTCTGACTGGCTGGCTGCCTGGGTGATTTGCTTAAATCTGCTTTAAGAAAGACTGAAGACACTGAGATTCTGTCTCACTTAAACAAATAAATACAGTCTACTTTGTAGAAAGCAGATACCATGTACTTCCTCTTCCTCTTTTTGTTCCTGTTTAATAGGATCTGGATACTGATTAAAGAAAAAAAAGAAAAGCAAAAAATTCCTATAAGGATTTTTGAAGGAGATACAGTGAGAATCCTGTCTACAGCGGGTTCTATGGAACTTCACTGCTCTATTATTTTCTGTGTCTTGGTGCACTGTAAGCTACAATAATAAAAGAAATGTAATGATATACGGTTCTCAGGGGAGAATCTTCTTTACTCCATCAGATGAAAATGCTTCACCAAAAAGGCAACCTGTGCCAAGAATGTAATCCTCTCTTTGCATTTCCAGATGCATTGTTGGCATTTGTCTGGACCTCAGGTACATTGAGCTGCAAATCCAAATCTGAATTTCAACATTCAGTCTCACCTCACTGTCTTTCCCAACTCCCACTTAGGTTTTTAAGATTCTGGATCTGAATTTTAAGGGCTGGTCAACTTTTAATTAAGTAACACAACACAGCCAGGACTACATGGGGAAATCTCTGTAGTGTCCTAGAATTTTAACAGGTATGCAGTCATGATGGCATGACTAAAAAACATCAGAGGAACAATATAGCAATTATATGCAAATTGCACTAAGATACTATTAAAATTTGGCTTATCTAGTAGGTTACTAAAACAAGGCCAGATACCAAGTACTGCCTGTGGGCAGGAAGCACAGGTGCAGGGACACAGGCTGGAGCCTTCCTGTCTGGGAGCAGTTCCTCAGGAAGGGACCTGTGGGCCTTGGTGGACACAAACAGCACAAGACAGTGATGTGGCGTGCCCTGGCTGCAGGGATGGCTAACAGCACCCTGGACTTGATAACATGGGCACAGCCAAGAGGGAGGAATAGTCTCCCTCTGTTCAGTGCTTGTGAGACCTCTTTTAGAAAGCTTTGTCTGGTTTTGGGTCCCTGATACAGGATGAACATCAATAAACCAGAGTTCAGTGTTTGAGACTTGGAATATTGTCCTGTGAGAAGGGCTGGAGAGCAGAAGACCTCGGAGGGACCTAGTTGTAGTTTTCCAATATGTACAAGGAGATCACTGAGAAGATGGAGTTGGGCACTTCACAGTGGGGGGATAGGAAGCAATGAGCGTAAACTAAAACAAGAGAACTGTGAACTGCATATGACAATAATGGAGTGAAACAGATTGCCCACAGATGCTGTGAAGTCACCAGCCTCATTGCTTTGATCAATAAGTTACTGTCTCTGTATGCACCTCCCTTCTTAACTCAAGTACTGCACAGATCGGCATTAGTGCCTCTTCACTCTTCGTTTGCATCGTACAGTAGATATGAGCACTGAAACCTTTTAGCTCTCCATATGCTTGCCTGTGATAGTGTTAAATGGTGAACACACCAAGTTTAAACTCTAACAATCTAGTCACAATTCAACATGCTTCATTCAACACTATTGCACATGCTCACAGATGGAAATAGCAGCAACACCACTTAACCATTCTGCATACAAGGCATTTTCTTGCAAGTTTCCTTGGGGATGGAGATTAAAATATTGAGCAATAATTGATTACTAAGTTTCCAGCTAAGGTTTACTGTATGAAAAACCTCTAAAATACCGTATTACTGTCAATGTAGCATTATACTTAGGTGGTATTTGAGAAAACCCTGACAATTCTGCGGTGCAGCTGAGAAAATGAAAGTCCTATTTGGCACCTAAATGGGTTGTGGTGGGCTGCTCTTAGACCAGGGAACACCTACTTGGTCTCCACTTGTGCAGAGCCTAACACAATAAAGTCTGCATCCACGACAAGGACTTTCAATCATGGCAGCAACACAGCAACTTAAATCCAAGGGTAGGCATAGCAGACTTATACTAGTGTGCATTATGAATAACGGAATGCGGCCCTTGGCAATAAAACCTGTGTCAGATAACTATCAGGCCATGGATGTATATAATTATGCTTACGGAACTGAATCCAAGTGTAACAGCTGCTTAAAAAATATCCTTCAAGGCCACATTTATGAAGTTCTTCAGTTTCACATGGAAGAATAATCTTTGCAACTGCATGGTTATTCAGGTTGCTCATATGTACAACTGCTTGGTTATTTTCCTAGCAGCATCTTGTCTTCAGTGCAGGCTCATTAAACACATTAAGATTAACAACAAGAAGGTGAACATGAACATTGTACATGACATGAGTTCAAGCCCCTTCCCAAGCTTGGCTCTAAGATTACTGACAGCAGAAATGCTGTCATGTATGCTAGTTGATGCTGAAGTATGTTTTCCATTCCTGAAGGACTCTGCCAAATCTCAGGGAAAGGAGAAGTGGTGGAAGATATAAAGTAGTCATTGCTCCTGATAAGTTTTCTTCTTGGGTTCTTTCATTTTATCATTTACAAAGAGTATTGTTTTACTTCAAAACCTATTATACAATAAGGAAAACAACTTGGGACCTTATTTCAGTAAGTGAACATTATCCAAGCTTTATACACATGAACAGTTCCTCTAACTTCATTGTAACTTATTACAGGTTGAAGTTGAGACATGGTAAGTCATTTTGTTAAATCAGATCTGTACGTACATAACACACTGATTTTTTTTTTTTAATCACTCTGCAAAGCATTTGCCCCACTCAAAAAATGAGGTACCAGCAGTACTTAAATTTATTCTGCTTGGATCCTAGTTAATACTGTTAACTATTTCTCCTTCCCTTTCCTTCCTGTGTGCTTGGCATCCTGAAAAGAGAACAGGGCAGCGGGGGGCAGGGAAAGCGTGGTGGTGGCCATGCGGGAAGATAAAAGTAGAAACAGCTGTATTTTTGTGGTAGGTGAGCAATAGAAATAATGGAAACACACCAAAAAGTCTGATCTGAGAACAGGAGGTTAAGAGTTGAAAGGGAACTGGGGAGTTCTGATATTAGAGTTAGGGCTGCAAAGGATAATGTGTCTAAAAAATGGGTCAACAGGACCAAAAGTAATTGGCAGAAGGTGGAAGCAGAGGCAAACAGGTTAATGTTAAAATTAAGTGAAGGAATGGGCAAAACATGTTCAGCCTCCCTGATACAAAGGATTCAGCAGAGCCACAAAATCAGGTAATGTTGTTATAAAGTACTGCTGTCAGAGCAGAAGCATTAGTTCCCTGTCCCCAAAACACTGGGACTAAAAGAGCTGAATTGAAAGCAGAACTGCTTACACACCGAGGTCACCACAAGATTGAGAGCAGGTACCAGAAAGACCTTGTCTTTTTTGCAATCACAGTCCTTTACCTTTGAGTAAACAATTATCAAGCAAAGATTGGTGATAGTGAGAGACACAAAATTGCAACTTTCGCACAACCAAGATCACAAAACAGAAGAAGAAAAAAAGCAATCTACAAGATTTCTGAGGGGAAAATATTCCTTGACTCTCAGAGAAAAGGAACTATTGCAGTGAGGAACTTCTCATTTATTCTTCAACTGTCATTACAAAACACATTCACCCTTACCCAGATGCTGATATTTTATGACTGCAACAGCTGGATTGGACTTGGACACAAACCAGCTGGATGTCTGCAAAGGCTCCTTGACTTGAGCAACAAACAATGCAGGAGACACATTTTAGCTCACAAGTGGGATGCAGGTTTTCTGACTGCTTTAGGAGGATGAGCATGTGTGGAGTGAAGTGAATCTCTACTTCTAGACCACCCCTACCTTACTGCTTGGGTAAGTGGTGTGAGGCACGACAGATAAAAATATCAACCCTGCGACAAGGGCTTCACACACTGACTTCTCAAACAAAGCAAGTTGGATATACATCTTGTTTTGAAACTTTTTATTGCATTCAATGTTATATGAGGGTTTATATTTTTTAAACTGTTTTCAGCTATACTTCCAAGTTCATCAAGTCTGTGTGGGTGGGGAGAAAGTGGTGACAATTGTAGATGACAAAGCAGGGTGTCAGTCTTGTGATGTTTTAGATAGCCTTCTGGTCATAAGTCCTGCACTGATGTGCTGACTGGACCTGCAGGAGCTATACTAAGCTGACCTCAAGTTAAGAGGAATGAGATTGTTCTAATATGTTCATATAGTGCCAGGACTGGGATGACTAGTACCCCAACAACCTGATGCAAAAGCCACCTAGTATTCCTTCTGCTGCAGGCAAATACCCAAACCCAGAAGAAACTAACTTCCCCCCCTCACATGAATGCATGCTTGGAGGATCATAGAAAGATTTTAACACAGCAACTGAAGGTGTAAAAATATAATTAATGATTCTTTTACTGGCTATATTTAATCAGAAAAAAAATACGGTGCATATATCTTCTTCTGCTTCTCAAAGACACAGACTGGATGCAGCTGATCAGACCACCAGCCAACTACATCTGTGAGCCTTGAAGCAGAAGACAAGATGGCACATTGCTCAGAAGCCAGCCAGGGTGCACTTCTCTTGACTGCAGCTCCATACCACAACCAGCAGGAGAATGGGAGCTGCTCCCACATCATGGCACACAGTTCTGTCTGCACAGCTGGGCAGCCTCATCTCAGTTTTTATGGGGATTTCAGTTGCTCAAAGTTCCAAAGAGGAGCTGTTGAGGGAAGCATATCTGTCACAAAGACAACGCAAAATGCCAACTTCAATTTTGGAAATGCAGCCCTGTGAAAGTGGCTGGGTTTCTCACCTAACTTCAGCAAGAATCAGCTAACTTCTTTCTTAAACCTCCAACAGTTAAAGCTGATATGAGAATGACACAGATACAGAACATGATTTTTTTAAAAATCATGTTTATGTCTCCCTCCCCCTTGCAGAAGACAATCTATAGTGGTGATATCTTCACAATAGTGCCTGCTACATAGTCGGCCCAAAATGTTTTCTAAAAATAACACTTATTGAAAAAATTAAAGTGTTTGAAGTATTTCCTTGTTTACTAGGCTTATTCCAGATATTGTTTGACAGCATGAAGGACAGGATTAAGATGCCTAGGTATTCATACTAAAGAAAAACAAAACAGCATTTGAGCTAATCTACTTTTCCAGAAGTGTACCTTTGGGTCAAAATTAGCATTCACATTTCCTGTTTTTAAACAGAAAGCTCTTTCTCTTCTACAGGTCACCTGTTACAAATTTCTGCTTTCAACTAATTTATCAGAAAAAGGAAAAAAAATTAAAAAAATCAGCAGCTTGACAGAAATGTGTAGTTGGCCTGCTCAGTCTTGGCATGGCACAGAAGTCCCTGAAGTCGGTACTGCTGCATTTGTGCATGGGAATGAGGGTTACTGGGTAAGATCGGGAATTACCGCCCATGCCTATACAAGTTGTGTGGCTTACTCCTTAGCTGTTACAGTTAGGCCAAGTAGTCAGATATCCAGACAGGATATCCACTGGAGAAAGGAAATAAGGAACTGAAATTCCTGGCTAAGGACAACACAGGCCTTATACAGACCTGAAAAAAAAGTTAATCATTTCACTATATTCTACCAAATGCAGACAGTAACGTGGTGAGGAGTGGAAATTTGTCCCGGGCTCAAGGACACCTCAGCGGGGGCGCTGGGAGCCCCTCCTTGCCCCTCTCCCCTCAGGCCTGGCTGCCTGGCAGTGCTTTGCCTTTCCTTACCCAGGCTTTCCCCGAGGCGCCTGCCTGGGGCTGAGGGACCCGACTGGGCCCTGTGCTGGGGCCGTGGAGTTGTTTGTGTCCAGCACCGGACAGCCCCGGCAGCTCCTCATATAGGCTGACCATGCAGACCTCTGACCCACCTCTGCTTCCCCCCCACACACACTCCAAAACCTGGCCATAAACTCAGTACCCTTGCTTGTGCAAGGTCACTTTGCTGCAGGATTCTCCATCCTTGAAGATAACTCATGACTGGACGAGCCTTGGTGGCACTGCTCTGAGCAGTGTAGTCTGTCCCTCCCAACCTGTACAGACAATGGTGATGGTCTTTGAAGTTATTACTCCTCCCTCGCTACTGCTAAAATTTGCAACAGAACTGTCATGGTTTTGCCCCAGCCAGCAGCTAAGCCCCATGCAGCTGCTTTCCAATGGGAAAGGGGCTTTGCAGAACACTGTCTAGTTTTAAGTGGGAAAGTGTCCAGATACTTACTAGAAAATAATGCATTAACTTTGCAACATTATTTATGCATACAAATCAAATGTAATTAAGCAATGCCTCAACTGAAAAAAATGAGCAAGAGAAAAGATTACAATACTTGAGTTTCACTCGTGGCACTAGTTTAACTTGACTACCAGGTTCAAAATATACCTTTATTTTGGGTTGGGAGCTCACATTTCATAGATATTTTTCCCCAAAAGGATACTAGGGATATAAACTTATTACAATTTTGAAAAAAACATCAAAAGCTTGGTAACAGCAATTCATCCCCAATTCAGCATTTAGGATAAAGACTGGGGAAGGATAGTCTTTTCCACTGTTTGTCTTCAGAGCTATCCCTCTGACAAGCCTTACCTCATAAATGAAACTGATTATTCCCCCCCTGCCCCCTTCTCTGAATGATTTTGCAAAATTATTTGTACAGTCAAACATCCCATATGTGAATCACTTCACTAGAGAAGAAAGAAAAATTAAGGATGCTCTAGAAATCTAGCATCTGAAGTTTCTTTTCTCTGGCTTGCCAGGAGTACCACAGAGGCCACTGTGAAGGAGAGAAGACAAGAGGGGGATAAGCGAGCAAATAGCAGCTCACAGCACGAATCAGCTTTTTGCATACAGGCTAGCCTTTATCTTAAATATCTTAAATTATCTTTGAAAATAATCTCAGGAAATTATCCTAAGTGATTTTGAATTCAAGTATGATGAACAGAAATAGTTATATGTTTCTAAAGATAAATAGCCCCTTGAAATTTCCAGTGTGGTGGTCCTAAATTAAAGCAGATTATAGGGAAGCTCGGAAGGCTCCAGAACTAAGGCACCAAGATTTTCACATTGAATGTGAAAAAAAAAATTACTTTAGACAAAACCTCAGAAAATTATAGTTTTTTTAAAGCCTCAAATAAATACAAAATAAAAAAGAAGATCTGAAAGTAAGCTTTCCTTGAGTCCATATTCAGTATTAGGAGACTGGGGACCACTGTGGGTTTTTTGAACATAAGAGATCTTTGTCTTAAGGCACCCGTAATAGTCACAAAAGAAAGAACCCCTCTCTGCATCTGCATGCTCATTTCTCCTTAACTTTCAGCCTACTGTTTTGGGTCAGTGCCCCAAAATTTCTTATTGTAACTCTGTAACTTTATTTGTATTTTACAATGTCAAAGCCTCTGTCAGTTTGAGAAACTACTATTAAGTGTCCAAATGTGAACACACATACCACTAGAAAAAGGATCTAAAAAAGTAGTTATGGTCCATTTACTTTTAAAATGTTCATTTAAAGAAGTGCCTAAAAGATAGATTTAATAATGAAAATTATGTATAATTTTAAAATAGAAATCACCTGGAGGAATGACTTACAGATTGCAGGACACTGGGGAAAATACCTGATGCCATATGGAGACTATTTAAGGACTATATTCACAGTAGTCATAATGTATGAGAGCAACAACCACAGTGAATTATTTCCCCTTTCACAGGTATAGATAATATGTTAATGGATCTTGATTTCATTTGCAGACTGACAAGTGTTAAATTTTATGACATGCTGTTGTTTCCACTGTTGAAGGAAAGTTCACATTGAATGGAAGTGTCATTTTTCAAATAAAATACAAAAGGTAAGATATTTCAGTACCATCTTTAGGTTAAGATGCAAGTTGGCTTTCCTAGGTGATGGAAAAGACCTTATAAGGAAAAATATACTATACTTTAATTATATGACTAGCTGGTTCAGCTTTGAGAATTAAGGGACTAGTATGAATCCCACTGACAGAGCTATCTAGGGAGTGTTTTCTTCTCAAACACTAGCAGTGCAAACTCATCTCAGGAACACAGGACCATATTTACTTCCTTTCAGAACTCATAATTACATCACCAAACCAAACTCTGGGCTATTGCATAAAATAGTACATGCTTAAGTTCATTACATGAGTTTAGCTGCGCACCAAAATTTTCAAATGTAGAAGTACCCTTTAGGGCAGCTCATATGTCCTGTCATTTTCCCCAGTATCCATTTCCCAGAGGTTTTAGAGATTGAAGAGTGAGAAGAAAAAGGGCGTATTGTAGACAGAGGGAAAAGCATTTTCCCAGCACATGATTATCCACAAGGAAATCTTCTTGTTCAATTCTTTACAACTTGCACATTTATGCTGTGGTAACACTGAACATCTTCTGACAATAAATCCCTTTCCAAAACAATCTCAAAAGCCACACTGTCATCAAAATCAGAAGTTTCCTGGGCTGGAAGGGTAAAGCTGGAGCCCATTCAGCCCAGTTCCAGCTGGCAGGACCAGTATCAGAGAGAAAAGAAAAGGTAAATAGTGAATAGCAAATGGTGGGATTAAACAAATGCCTTTGAAGAAAGATGGAGACAGTTAAAATGTATGTTCTCATGGTCAGTGGTACCCAAGAAAATCAGGCTGGTAATTCCTAGCTGTAAATCAAAAATCTGTAAACATCTTTAGGAGTAGAAGTAGTAGGTACTCAACAGTGAAAAAGGCTCCTGGCTTTCCCATAGTAAGAAACCTGTTTGTTGCAAGTACTAGCAAAACAAGACTATGCCTCAGAACAAGCACAGGTTATCTTCTCCTCAGATTCTCCTTTAAAGGCAGTGTCTAAATAACGACCTTTTACATCACAAATGTATCAACGATGCAGCAACACAGCAGGATATCAGTGTTGGCTTTCTGCAGAAGATTTGCCAAATACAGTTTGCAGCTTCAGTTACACCAAAACCCTTACGCCAAAATTTCCACAAGGATCCAGAGGACACAAAGGCACATATCAGGTTTTTCAGATTTTCTACTATACAGATATACATGTCTTGCATGGACTATTTAGATTGTCTCACAATAAAAATTCTGGTCATACAATTCAATTAGCAAATCACAATTCAAGAAAGCTATCTGCTTCATAACAATTCAAAATATTGAAAGCAACCAGCCCCCACACATATAAACATCAAAAGCTATGTAAACATATGGGGAACGTAAAGCACGTGAAAAGTTGCAGACAAAGCAACAGGATTCTTTATCGCAACAAAGAAATCCTCAAGTCTCCTCAATCTGTAACCCTAACAAAAGAACGTCTCAGAGACTGTTCTCATACTTCCACTCCCTACACCTCCCTCCTCCCTCCCCCAAAATGGCAGGGAATGTGGGAGAAATGACATCATAGGTTTTGCTTGATGAAGAGTCCCACAGGCAGCTAAAATATTACACGGTAGTTTTACATAACTATTGCTAAAGCCACAACAACACATTCCAAACTAGTCCCAAGCACTTTTCCAACTGGAACAGATTTTTCTTGCTCTGAGCTCATTTAAAAAAGGATTTTTGTCTTCCCTCAGCACTATGTGCAATCAAGCCAACTTAAGAAGCCCAAACAGTAAGTTTTCATCTACCAGTATGGGGCCATGAGAGAAAATGGACATTTAACACTAATACCAGATAATAAGGCTGTTACATAAAATTCAGTAAGCTCAGTGGGGAGCTTTTCATGTACAGTTCCTTCAAACCACTAATTAGCAAAAGAGCTGCACAGAATGTGCTTACCCCCTACGTTCTTCCTTTTCTTGGAAGGAAGCAGCAGGTTTGATTTCTTTTTTAATACACTGAGATCAGCATCATTTAAGACAAGTACCAAAACCCATTTGTTGACATCCCACTGAACTTTGAGACAATTCTTGTGCCCATCTTTGACTTCAGTGGGGAACTGCAGACCACAGAATAAAGAAAAATATAATGATCTTTCCAGTATTTGAGTACCTTTGAATAACTTTCTCTTTTTATGGGTTCTCATAAGCTATACAAGTGGGTGATATGTATTTTAAATCCTCTTCCATGAGCCAGTCTATCCAGACAGATGCGGGGCTGTGTGGAATACAGCTGAAGTCAGTGAGCTCTGCCAGGATCCAGTAGCTGCCCTTTCATACAGCAGTAGTGAGGCCATGTTGTACTTTTTACAGCTATGTCGTGAAATGCAAGGTGCCATTCAACAGTGCCGTAGAAATGTAATAAAATCCCATCTTGGATGTGTTAAAATGTTCCTTTCCTCAGAAGTTACTACTGGCATGCTGCTAATCCATTCACATGCACCCTGGACAAGCTCATCAGAGATGAACATCAACCTTCCCTTGGCTTCAACTAATCCAATAAACCTGTCCAGCCACCAGATGTACTGCTTTTCAGAATAGTACAAATGGATGCTAGAGGAAAAAAAAATAATCTCTGCTTCTTTATTTAAATTTGGAAGTTTAGCCATCACATGAGATCAAATGAATTGCACACACTACAATATTTCACTGATACACTCTCTCAAAAAACCAATGACTGAATTTCATGTATGTTTAATAGAGAGGGCACCATCTCTCTGCCTCCACCCCCAGCAGTTTCTTTCCTTACATGAGATGTATAAAAACATATTATTACTATGAGAAAATTTAAAGAAGATAAAGATCATTTATAAAGCAATACTATTAAACATTTGATTCATTGGAAGGTCTCAAATTCCACAGAATCACAGAATTGTAGGAGTTGGAAGAGACCTCCAGAGATCACAGAGTCCAACCCCCCTGCCAAAGCAGGTTCCCTAGAGCAGGTCAC
Source organism: Heliornis fulica (assembly GCA_013399135.1). NCBI lineage: Eukaryota > Metazoa > Chordata > Aves > Gruiformes > Heliornithidae > Heliornis > Heliornis fulica. Next base: position 1,067,951 of record VXBZ01005714.1, read on the forward strand.
ACAGGTAGGGGTCCAGATGGGTTTGAATATCTCCAGAGAAGGAGACTCCACAACCTCCCTGGGCAGCCTGTTCCAGTGCTTCGTCACCCTCACAGTGAAGTTCTTTCATATATTGGTGTGGAACCTCCTGTGGTCCAACTTGTGGCCATTGCTCCTTGTCCTGTCCCCACAGGCCACTGAAAAAAGGTTGGCCATCTCCCTCAGTGTCAGCTCACTCAGCTTTTCCACACAGGGGAGATTCTCCAGGCTCCTCCCTCCCAAATTTACATTTTTCCCAAACATTCCTATGAAAATTTATGATTCAATAAGTTACTTTATTTTGATACCATCAATGCAAATCTTGCTCAAGGGACTAGTAAGTGAATGCTAAGCAGAGATCATCCTTATACTCTCACTACCAATGCTAAAGCTACCATATATATTTAACAACAGAAGTTCTATTAAGATGGAGGGTATTTTCCTTAAGGAAGTTTGCACTAGGTTCTTAACCCATAGCTGCTGTTTTCAGAAGTACCTCTCCTTTCCTCCATCCCTTAAGACAGTGTGGGACAAGTAGGTGTTAATACACTCGTATTGACTGCTTGTTTCGCTGCACACAAGGAATTAACACTTGATCATATATATTATAGTATGTTTAGTTTAATCATAACTGGTCTCAGAAGGAAAAAATTATATATTTTATACAAAAGCATTGACTATGTCCTCATCCTATAGCTAATTTATTTTCTTTAGCTAATGTTATGTTCAGTCTAGCATTAGCATTACCATTAATATCAAATTATGTATTACAGAGCAGTGCTGGAAGACTCTATTCAAGGCAGATAATAGTCTCCTTCTTGAAACTTTTCTCAATCTTCCCATTTTCATCCAGACAGTAACCACATTCCCAGAAGACACCAAACAATATTCATGTCTCACAGCTGTTCATAAGGTTTGTAAGGAGTTTTGAAAGAGATCTGTCCAAGCACATTAAAACGATGTTTCCAGAAAAGCTCCAACCAAGTGACAGGAAGTTATGCATCGAGACATTAACAACTTACTGAACTTTAAACTATTACTATGCCATTTCTCCCGGACTATTAAGCTCAACAGAAAAGTCAGAAACAAAATATATGCATGAGATTAGGCAAAACAGTAAGTCTAATGCAGATTCTCATCTGTGATGTACAGTTTTACAACTTGACTTACTCTTGTGAACTTTCAGTGCAGAGAAGATCTATGGACAGCCTGAACCAGAAACTGCTTCTTTGCAGAATTTCATAACAGAGTTACAACACAGCATGGGAATCTCAGATCCTCAGCAATAAAATGGAAGAGAAAAATTATTCCAGCTAGCTGGGCAACAGACACACCCCAATTCCAGCCAGCTGCTGTGAAGAATAAAACATCCCTTTTGTCATTATAGGGTGCGTGACTACATGGTTACAGCTGGTTAGTGGGTTGATTGGTTAGCACACAGACATTAATGGCAGCAGCAGAAAAGCAGAAAATAGCACAGATAAAGAACATGCCAAAAACTGGGGAGGGGAGCGGGGGTAGGTGAAGGGATATCAGTATAATTGTAGGAAAACATATAGGCACAGTATGAGGGATGTTACAATTGGGGCATTGCCCTCCACTGATAACACTGGATCAAACACCAGCTTTGTCCAAAGACCTGATCTCTCCTGCCTGAAAAGAAGTATTGGAGATAAAACTCTAAGAATGGTCTTCAGGGAGCACTGAATGCAGCTAATAACAAGCTTAGCCTCCTGCTCCTTAATGGTTTGCTCTAATAATTCTCTACCTTTTGCACCTAGTTTTGAAAACTTCTGTTACATGAACACTTTTGCCAGCTGTGATTGCCCACGTACTGAACACACATCCTTTTCACTGACAATTACGAGTTCAAACTCATTGACACTTTCTGTTCCAGCCACAAAAGAAAACCAGAGACCACTAACGCGTAAGCCAGAGTAACAGAAGCTTGGTCCAGCTCTAAAATCAGACACATTCTTGGTTACTGTTGTCAGTTTGGATGTGACACTAAAATGAATTTTCAGAAAATAAAAAAGTTAAATCTAAGCTTAGAGTAAATCTTGATCAGAGAAATTCCAGGAATAGCAGCTCAGATCTCCTATAAACAAAATGGAACCCTACTTATAATACAGATTGCTAATGAATGTTAATAGTCAGCATGTGAGCATGATAACGACAAGCAGTGGGAAAATTTTGAACACTGCTTGTCTACTGAGGGCACAAGTGTGTGTTTTAATTAAAGGAGCACTCAGTCATTATGAGAAGCATCTTTCCTAGGATCATTTGGCAATTGACTGAAATTCTGACCCTACCAGCAGTTCCTCAATTTGTTCATATTTTATTTCCACAAGAAAAGAAACCTGTAGTTGAATTTTGTTCCAAGATTAACGCTGTTAGCAATTTAAGAGACAAATTTAAACAACATTAACATGGTCTTTAGCAAAATAATTCTACTAGCTCTTTGAAACAATATGTGCTTATATTTCTGCAGTACATATATGCATAAGCAAAAAGCATCTTAATTTGGCAATGTCACTACAAAATTGATCTTAATTAGTTTTTTCCTATGCTTTCCTACATATATATATACACATGTGTGTATGTATGTGCAGGCATGTAAATATGACACTGCATTTTAAGACATCCACTGACTGTGTTTTCCACCAGACCAGCCACGGGTAACCAGTATTCCTTCACAAAGCAGTTACTCAACATTTTGCCTTTTTCTTGCTGTTCAATGCACTGCCTTGGGCTATATTTACGGCAGGGTATAATTATCTAATTTTATTTTATTTTTTCTAACCCAGGATAGAATTTTATTACTATAACACAAGTGGCTCATGAAAGTTAATTTCTACCCATACCCTGCAGTGCAAATATCTACACAAGAAAGGAGAAGAAAGGAACAACCATATCAACACTTGAGGCACCAGTTAACTCTCGGTGCTCATATTCTTATTGTATTCCATTCAGTGTAGTAATTCAAAGTGCAGTGCAATACATATGAAACATTATCACTTAAATTTAGCAATTCAGCTGCAATTTTCACAGTATTTTAAAAGTATATCTGCATGAGCTTGGGGTTTTTTACCCTCCCTAGATGGGTAGAAAAACACTGAATACGGAGCTGGCCTTCAATTAAACATCTACTCATGTCTTCAAAGTACAAGGCTGCTAAACTTCAAGAAAAGAAATTATATATCCTTTGTTCTTTGACATTGTTTAGTTTTCAAAGAAGTCTTGGCTCATTTCCCCATTCCCAGGTCCACTAGATACACACAAAATGGCAAATTTCAGTTTCAAACTGTTAAAGCCTAGCAAAAAATTACAATGGGATATACTGACCATTACGGATTATGTTATCACCTAGGCTAATAGCATGTCCATAACCTTACCTTTCAAAAACTCCAAGTTACAGATGTAAATAATTGAACCTACTTGCCAGTGAATTACAAGTCTTTTTCATGAGTTTGGATGAAGAGAGCACACAGCTGTCAGGAGGCTGGAAAGTGACCTGAAAGCAGGAGTCTGCTGCCAAATTGTTTCAGCAGTACTGATGAGATCCAGTTTTGGGAATTGTTTAGGGGTTCTCACCATCTTCATCTTAGGCCATCTGAGTCCAACACCACAGCATTTTAGGATTATGGCAAATTTGTGGTGGTTTTTTCATTACCATACAACAGTATTTCTGTTTAAATTAAATAACTATATACTTAAAATTTACCTGCCCATAGAAATGCCTGAAAATTTTGCCCATTCTGATGGAGACGATACGTATTTATATGAAACAGAAAGGTACATAATTTAAACCACATTTTCAATTGTTAAGCATTTCTTCACCAAGATACTAGTTATTCTCTGTGTGTGCATGCGCGTGTATAAAGTAGAACAGACGTTAGCCCAGATCCTGCAGCTGAACTCCCCAAATGCATGTATATGAATGCATGAGTGGGCACTGCAGAGCCAGAGGAAACTTTACAGGGAGAGAGAGGTAAAGGAATCAATTCCAGGGCTTAAAGACAATTTATAATTACTGTAGTCATTACCTGGCCTTTACCTGTAGCCAAGGGTGGCTGCTACACATCTATGTGAAAGGGAGTAAGTTTAAATGTTTTATAGCAGCAGTGAATTAATGGTTTGTAAAATAATTTTTTGTGATATGCACATAAAATAGCAGGTGCTTTCCAGGCAAAAAGAAACTGCCCAAGTTTAGTGAGTTTCCTGCTGAGTGATACTTGCTTTAGTGTGTCATGGCATGATTGGGAATATGCACAGAGTATCTCCTAGAAGGATAAGTTTCTGTGAAAGAGAAAAACACATTTTCTGGATATAAGGAAAGGTATGCATTAGAAAAGCATGCCAGTACTGTCAGCTCTAAGACACAAAAAAGAGAAAGATGAGGGACTTAGCATTAGCTGTACTGAGTATCATCATGCCTTTGAAGCAACCGAATCCCAGAGCAGAAAAGCAGCCATGCCTCACGTGCCTTGGAAAGAAATTCACAGCAAAAAGCACACAGTAAGGGATGTCAGGGGATTGCTCATGTTTTTAATTGGCTGCTTTACATGCAAAATCTCCTGTAACTTCAAGTCATGTGCTCACGTATGTTCACACACCCAGAACTCTTCCTGTGTCCAAGACCTGCAACTCCAGGTTAACACTCTTCTCTTGCAATCCAGCCCTAAAGACAGACAACTTGTCCAAAATGATGTGGAGCATAGGGTACACAGATAAAGGAATCTAGCTCAGTTCCCTCAAACCAGGGAAATTCAATGTCTGTGTTCACAAAACGGCAAAACTTCACATATCCTCCTGGGACTGGGCCAACATACCTTAAAAAGATCTAAGACATTCAGAACCACGGTTACTGCAAGCGAGAGTGAGCCTGAATCCAAAATCTCAGTGTTTGGTATAGGTTGAGCACGTAACTGGCAAAAGGCATAATTTGGGCCTCTCTGCAGAGAGAGAACATCCCATACCTTATCCTATGTCTTACCCTTACCAAGAGGAGCCTGCCCCCCTGTCCCACATCCTCTTTTCTTATGGGATTATGGAGGTTCTTAAAGGTTGAGACAAGAGCAGTCACTGGTCTCAGATCAGATTTTTCTGAATTTAAGCTGGGAATGCAACGCAGACTCTCTGCCAAGAAGTGCAGGCTTGTCACACTGGCCTTTTGCCAAGGATGGGTCGTCACAGAACCACAAGAGAGTTTTAACAGGAATGAAATAATAACAGTTAAAAGATGACTGCCAGAAACTTGATTTATCTGATCTTTCCGCTGTTGGGATAATATCTTCTCAAAACACAGATACAACCAGATACACAGCTCAGCTTGCTTTCATAGGTAGCTAGATTTAGTGAGACTTGCTGTAGGCTTGAAAAACTCTTTTCACTCTTACCATGAAGCTACAATATATAGCTACTGGAATAATTAGTGTGCAGGTCATCAAGCAAGTCGAGGCTGTTTTTAAAAGCGTACTAGTATTTCAGGGCAAGAGCATAAAACAACAAAATGGAACTTTATAATGAATAAAAGCAACTTGCAACTTTAACCCTAGACTTGCTACTGATCTCCACAAAACGATGTACTAAGAATCATTCCATTATACTGCAATGTATTGAAACTTGCATTTGAGAGCTGAAAAGCCATTATATATGACACATATTAAATTCTGGTTAATTATTTCACATTTTTGCTAGATAAAACACTATTTTGCATATAATAGAAAACCAACAGAATCTCCATCACATCCCAATGGGAAAAGTATCAAACCCCATCTTTACAATTCATCACCTATAAAATTATATATTAATCACCTATAAATTATATTCCCAGCAATCTGCAGTACACTGGAGGGGCATATAGAACTACCACCAGTACCAGTCTTAATACTCAAAACCTTAAGAGGGAACACAAAAACATTTGGCATTAGTGACATAGTCCCTACCCTCGGAGTCACATGTGAGGTGTCACCAAGGAGCAGTGAGGAGTCCTCTACTCCCCCATATTATGGCTGCATCTGGACGTAGGCATCTTAACCAGCTGGCATGCATGAACTATCAGTAACCTTAAAAAAATTCGAACAACGCCTTCTGACAACGATCATTAAATCAACACTGTGTCCTTCCTCACAAGCATACGGATCCCCAGGAACTGCCAAGTGGGTAGCTTTTTGTGGTATGTCACACTGAGGGTATCTAATGCAAACTGGGTGGAGTTGTTGACCTGAATCATTTACAATTGCTCAGCTGAGCTTTGTTATGGAGTAGGGGATGTAAGCACACATTAAACAAAGACCATATGCTTAAACTGAAAAATCCCTTCCATTCTATATTTTACAATCAGGTTGTATTTTACAGCCTCATTTAGATTTATGAACAGTCAATTCTATATTTATAAGTATCATAAAAAACTGAGCAGCTTATTGTTTTTGTAAACCTAACCTCAAATTTAAGCCAAGAAAAATAAAGCTAAAAGCTTTCTAAAAAAGGAACACTGTTCACCAACAGAACAGATAGAAAAGTAAAATGCCCAAAATGAAATGGGCTTTCCTGGACAAGGGAAAGTGCCATGCAAAAAGAAAATACAGTTCATAGTCAAGTTTGCCACCTGATCTTCTGTGAGGTTTCTAAGCCCTCAGGTCCTTCCTTCAGCTTAGACCACTTTCAGGATACTAAACATGGGACACAAGTAGTTATGTTGACCTCTTTCCTTCTCTGTCTTTATGGGAAAGGTAATTTATCACTAGGAGCTACGACAAATTCAAGGAACTTACGCCCTTGAAAACTGTCTGTTCAGTGGTTAAGCTGCCAGGCTTAGGAAAAGGGAAAACAGATACTCTTGGTATCACAAGTGCTAGGTTGAATGGGAGGCTTGGTTGAAAGATAACAAACCACTCATTACACATACAGGTTCTTCCAGCTCCTAGCATTCTGTGATTCTTCAGTAGAGCATATACCTCATGTTCAACACAAAGAAAATTGTCTGCCTTTTCCACTAACTAATACATATCAATAAACACTTCCTATATTTGAATTGACAAAAGCTACCTCAACTATATTTTATAATATTTAAAAAGTTGAGAAAAGAAATAGGAGTGTTAGAAGGTATGTCAGTCCTACAGTTAATGTAGGAACCTGTTATGCTGGAAACAGCACTAACAGCTTCTCCCACAGATCATTCCTGCACTGAAGCTTATTCAGAATCCTTTGACATGAGAAAACCCAGCAGCAAAGGCCAGTACCGGCAGCAATTATTTACAGTATTATAGCAATAGAAAGGTTCCCTGAAAAGCAGCACAGCAAATTTCCTCTATAAAACTCAGCTACCAAAATTTAAAATACACTATGCAAACTGTAACTAAAATGTTAAATCTCTGAATTTTAGGGAAAAAAAGGATGAACTTTTCTAAAATGCTGAAATTAAAAACTTGGCTTGGAAGGTTTCCAAGAACTCTTTCCATTTAAGCTATCTCTCTCTACTAAAACCATACATCACATATTCTAAACGCTGCTATTGAATGGCAATGAAACTGCTGCACACTAGTGGCTTGGACAGAGGTTGCCCCATCTCAGTTATTATATTTTTCCCAGAAAAGGTGGGGCTCACTTCACTATTACGGTCACACCACTTCCTACATCCCAGAGCTAACAACACCTGGACTCATCGAGTGCACCCTCATCAAGTTTGCTGACAAAAACAAGCGGTGTGGTGAAGTTGACGCACTGGAGGGAAGGGCTGCCATCCATATGGACCTTGACAGATGGGTCTGTGTGAACCTCAAAGTTCAACATGTCCAGGTGCAAGATCATGTACTTTGTTCAGTGCAATCCCAAACACAACTACAGGCTGGGCAGAGCATGAATTGAGAGAAACCATGAAGAGAAGGACTTGGAGGTCTTGGTCAATGTAAAGCTCAACACAAGCCAGCAGTGAGCACTAGTCGCCCAGAAGGCCAGCTGTGTCCTGGACTACATGAAGAACAGGGTGACCAGCAGGTAGAGGGAAACAATTCTGCCCCTCTACTCTGGTGAGACCTCACCTGGGATACTACACCCAGCTCTGGGGCCCCCAACATGAGAAAGACATGGAGCTGTTGGACTGTGTCCAGAGAAGAATGATCATCAAAGATGATCAGAGGACTGGAGCCCCTCTTCTATGAAGACTGGCTGAGAGATTTGGGCTTGTTCAGCTGGGACAAGAGAAGGCCCCAGAAAGATCTTATTGCAGCTATTTTCAGTACCCAAAGGGGGGCTACAAGAAAGGCAGAGATGGACTGTTTACAAGGTCAAATAGTGACAGAACAAGGGGTAATGGATTTACACTAGAAGAGTGGTCAATTTAGACTAGATATAAGGAAGACATTCTCACTGTGAGGGTTGTGAAGCCTGGCACAAGAGTTTCCCAGATAAGCTGTGACTGCCCTTTTCCTGGCAGCTTTCAAGGCCAGGTTGGATGGGGCTTTGGGAAACCTGGTCTAGTAGGTGAGTGTTTGTGCCCATGACAGGAGGCTTGGGACTAGGTGAACCTTAAGATCACTTCCAACCAAAACCATTCTATAAATCTTCTTCTGATAATCTCTAGAAGCCTGATGGTAAGGAGAACTGCCAGGATGTAAACCAGGAGAAGCTGGAGTTCAAAACTGAAGGTTAAATGTTCAGGCAGAGCATGGGACTAAGCAAAGGGTTAGGGTTTGGGACAGAAAAGGAGGCAGGAATAAAAACAATCAAAGCATCAGGTAATGGTAAAAAAAGGATGGAAGAACAAGCAAAATGCTGCAGTATTTGAACTACTACTGACCATGTTATGAAGGAGGACAATAATTCCTCATCCCCTTCTGCTTAAATTCAGATTCTGCCTACAAGTTCTGTCCACAAATATATGGGCCAAACATGGTTAGGAACATGCAAAGAGGGTTACAATGTACATGCCACTTCCAAGAATTTTAAAAAACGCAGACCTAACCAGGTCATCAGTCTAGACGCTTCCAAGAATCAGAAGTCACTTAAGCTTTTTGTTTAAAACTACACTGGTTTTCTAACAGCAACATGGAAGCATTTGCAACAAAGTAATAGCAGAGGCCTCATACCTACACTGCCCAGATGCCTCACCAGTATGTTTCCATCTCCCACCACAGTTCATATCAGAGCCCTGCAATATTCCCAGCTGCAAACTGTAACAGTGATGAATGAGCTATGCAGCCGGTACAGAAAACCACTGTGCAGCTTGCCTTTCTTCATCATTCCTCAGATATTTAGCATAGCTTTCCTCTCTTTCCCTTATGATTTACCAAAAGGCAGATGGCTACATTTTTCCATGCTTTGATGGAAGAAAAGGACTGTCAGCTTTTTGCCTTTTAATAGTTGTTTCAAGAACTTTTCATAAAAAACCCACAACCCTAAAAAATACCTCTCAACCCCTCACCCTTGTCAGAAACAAACCCCTCAAATATTTCAAGGCCAGAAGACACAATCTGATTAGGACACTTAAATGATAGCATAGATTTCACTGTTACCAGTGGATCCTTTGACATACAAAGATAGGTCACTATTGCAGTAACCAGGTGACTGGTAACAGCAGTTATGCATTAAAGTTTGGACCCTAACCCCTCAACACCAGTAGGTTTTCTTGAGTCCTTCTATGTAAAGATCATCCCAAAACCACATTTAGTAATACCAAAAGAAGCAGTGAAGAATGCAAAATGGACATTTTTTGTATCAGAAACATGCTACAGTAACTACATTAGTATTTGACATTTTTAAGTAGTCTACTGAGTGACAAAACAATCACCCATCAGTTGCCCATCTGACTTGGAGCTCAGCAGAGCTCTGGTGTGAGTGTCATCCCATATTTCAGAAAACTATACACAGCAGGAGTGGAAAGGCCAGAGGATTCACATCTCTAGTAAACCAACTCCCCAGTGGATTAAGACCTATTCTTCTCCTTAAAGGATGAATGTGCATGTAAATCCCAGTGTTCTCATAAAACATTTATAGTTTTAGAACAGCAGAGCAAACATGGGCCAATTGTAGGGATTTTATTGTGTTTGCCTTCTGCAGAAATGTGAAATCTCAATCATTCTCCTTTACAAGAGCTTTTGCAACATGCACATGTGCCTTGCTGAATTAGGAGTGGTACTGTCTGGAAAACATATGTAAATAAATTGATGTAGGGAAAGAAAAAAAAAAAAAAAGACAGCTCTATTGTTCCTAGAAAAAATAATCACTGTATTTATGTGAGAAACAGGAGCCAATGGACACAGAGCTTATTAAACAGAACACAGAAAGAGTATAGGTTTGCAGGGAATTTTCTGCCTTCCATCAAAGCTATGCCGAGGGGTTAGAAAGGCTTAGAATGTGACAACTCTTCCTGTTTGAAGGTGGACCATCACTTTAAAGGAGTGTGGAAATGCACTGGGATGTTTTATGCAACTTTCAACATGGTTTTAAGCTCCAAGAACCAAAGAACTGGTAACTCAAACAAGAGTACAGTTAGTCACGTGAAGTAATCCATGAGATGTGTCTCCTAGGTCCCATTATAATTAATGGAGCAGCAACCTAGGCATGAGAACTCTAGGTAATATAAATTGACATCCGTAACTCCATTGAAGTCAGAGCTATGCCAGCATACACCAGCTGGCCCAAGAAGACAAAAATATTTAACAAGTCTGTGCATTACTTGCTCACAATTATTTACTTGTTGCATCTTTCCCAGAATTACAGATCATAGAAAACACGCTCCCTAGTGAGGGCTAAATAAAAGAAATATGTACAATTATTGGTATTTTACAAATATTTTGCCAACAAAATTAAGACATTAAGATGGACATTGTGAACAGATTCTGAACAGTTTAACCAGGCACACTGAAAAGATAAATAGCTGTTTTCTTGGACTTAAACATTAAAGAAATAGGATGCTTAAGAACAGAAAAGAAGAAACAAGCATTTGGTGATTAAACACTTCTTTCCCCCTCTCAGCAAGACTGTTATCACAGTGTACTTCTTGCCACTTGCTACTCTGAAGCAATCAGCACATGTGATTTCCCTCTGGGGAGGAAAGGAAGCGTGTGGCCCATTCTATAAACACACCCAAGTTCTCTATGTACCTGTTTGACAGGTTCATACTATCTGGAAATTAATCATAAAACAATTAATCAACTTACCTGTTCACCTGTTTTGTTTAAAACTCTTTTCTCCCAAATACACAGCCCACTTAATTTCCTTAAACATAAAAGAAGAAAATATTTAGCATTTAATGTAAACAAATCTAAGTGTTTCTGCTGAAATGCTATACACATTAGCAGTAATTTCTGAAAGGGACAGTGCTCTAAATGAAAAGGAGGAAGAATTACTCCAATCTCTAAAGGAAAACCAGCATTTCAGCTGACAGCAGTGAAAATTTGAACTAACTCCACAAGAAGCCTGTTTTATTTCACAGCTCAGGTGAAACAAAACCCAAGCAATCTCTGCTAGAAAAGGATGGACAACAGGACTGAAAGCTGGGCTGGTCGAACTTTTAATTACTACAGATGGCAAACAAAACAACACACAATATACAGTAGTTCTACAGAAACATGTAAAAGGAGAACTTAATGAAAAAAAAACCTCCATCTGTTCCCTTTCTTTGTACTTTCTTTTCTTCACTGAAGGCTCCTAAACAGCTTTTTTGAGCATCACAGGGTGTGGTAGAAATACACATTCCATTCTCACAGTGGTATAAAAGTAAAAACAGAGCAAAAAACTACCTTATTCTCAGAGAAGGCAATGAATCAGCCTTCAGATATAACAGCTACTTCAGACACGCACCCCCACCCACCCCCGAAATATTTTACTGAGAAGTGTCAGGGCTGCATTTATATCCCAGGCATCAGTTTGTGAAACCAAAATTTCATTTCACCATCCACTTTGTGTATCATTGTAACTATTTATCTTACTATAATGCAAAGTAATTAAAAAAAAACCAAACAAGCCAACATTTAAAGGATGGACCATTTTCTCACACTTGCTTGCACAAACAACAAACACTCATGCTTTGAGTGTTAGTATTTGCTATGTATACAGTGCTCATAGAGCATGGATCATTTATGACTACCAGTGTATGGCAGCTTGATGAAGATAGGAAGCAGCTCCCAGTCAGCCATTTCCTTCTCAGTAAACAGAGACACTGTCTCATCCAGCAGCAACACACTCATCCTCACCTTCTTACTGGTTTTACAACAGCAAACAGCTGTTTTTCACGACAATAACTGATTTTGCAGTGGTAAAGCTGTTGTCCTGCAGAAGAAAAAAAAACACATCAAAACAAACAGGAAACACTACTGAACAATAAAAGAAACAAACAAAAAAACCCAAACCCAACCCATCACCATCTTTTTCTCTCACATCCCTGCAAGATTTGAGAAAAACCCAGCTCCTTCCTTCTCTGTAGAAGATCAGAAGGGCGAAGAGAAAGGTATACATTTCCACACAAAGCTGAACTTGCACTTAGCCCAGTGACACTGCCTTTCCCCATTTGCTCTCAGCCACTGAGAACTCTGCCCCATGATGAGTGTTTTTCACCCCACCTTTAAACGTGGTCCATCCCACCAGATAGCTGCAGGCAATAGCCACTCAAGTGCTCCAAATGTGGTTCCCAGTTGAGTTAAATGTATGCATGGATTTCCCAGTAACATGCCTTCACCCTGAGTGGACAAAGATGGGAGGAGGATGAGGACATAGGTGCTCCTTTAGATTTTTGCATGTGTTGAGCGCATCTGTTCATGCTGATCTGTGTGGCCAGCCACACACACTTGTGGTATGTATGTATGCATGGCATATGGGGAAGGGTTTGAGTGCACGTACCTATTGGCAATGCATGCTCAGCCTTACTACTGGTCGGATCTGGGGAGCATGAAGCTGCATCAGCCTCCCCTCTACCAAGCTGCCATACTCAGATTCCCTGTAACAGTCCCCTCTCATTTGCTGTTCAGAAGCTGGTGCAAAGGAGATTTTGTGGGGTCCTCCACTGCCCTTGTCTCTCTGCATTCCTCCCTCTGCATGTCAGTGAACTTTGTATCGGAAAACTTAATATCAGTGACAAAATGGACAAAATGTCCAAGTCCAACAAGTTGGACAAAAGTGTTGGACAAGTTGTCCAACAAGTGGACAAAATGTCTTCAAGTTTTTTGAGATATGGCAGAACTTCTCAATCTTTCTGATGCTTAGAGGGATCACATATGGAAGCCTGTGCCTCCTGAATTTTGAAAGAATAGATTTGGCCCTTTATTATCCAAGCAAAAATTTTCTTAACATTTTTTTCCCCTCCTCCTTGACTGCCTGGGTTTTGGCTGATGCCAGAGCAAGTTTTCAGCTAATGAGGTGCTCACAGAACCACAGAATGTTAGGAGTTGGAAGGGAAATTGAAAGATCGTCTAGTCCAACACCCCTGCCCAAGTAGAATCATCTAGACTAAATCACACAGGAATGTGTCCAGATTGGTCTTGAATGTCTCCAGAGAAGGAGACTCCACAACCTCTCTGGGAAGCCTGTTCCAGTGCTCTGTCACCCTCACAGTGAAAAAATTCCTCCTTACATTAAGGTGGAACTTTCTATGTTCCAGCTTGGAACCATTTCCCCTCGTTCTATTACTAACCAATACAAAGAAGAGTCTGGCTCCATCCTCCTGACACTCAACCTGAACATATTTATAAAAATTAATGAGGTCACCCCTCAATCTCCTCCAAGCTAAAGAGACCCCGCTCCCTCAGCTTGACCTCATAAGGAAGGTGTTCCACACCCTTAATCATCTTGGTAATTCATCACTGCTGAAGAATCCTGATGCTGAACAGCAACATCTGCTCATATCCTCAGGCCTCAGAAAAAAATGATTGCAAAGAAAAAACATCAGATACACTGTCTGTCAGAGCCTTTAATTACAATGGGTTAGCTGAAGGGACCTAGGAAATATTTGAAGGGTTTCTGCTTTTTTTTTTAGCAGAGATGGGTAGATTAGCTATTGACCACTCCTTCAAAAAACTATTGTATTTGTCTACTGCCAGACAAGAACAGAACTATTTGAACTGAAATAATCTAGAAAAAAAAAATAACCCACCAAGAAATAGAAGACTGCATTTTGTATAAAGACATGTTTCTTTCTGTATTTTAGTTTTGCCCCCATCCTAAATGACAGTAAGAAAAAAAATTAAACAACTATGTCTACATTGGCTCTTGCATTTTGTCTACTTAATTGACTCTTTTGTAACTCTTCTGCTTCCTAAAGTATTTCTAAAATAAGTTAATAAATCACATATATGCCATAAGGATAAGTTTTATTTAAAAGTTTTAGAAGTTATTTTGAAAACAAATGGGTACAAATGCCACAAATTTTGGAGATCTATTTTGACAAGAATTTTCTCCATGCTCCAAATTCATGCAGGTTAGGAACCAATGACAATTCTAAATGGTTGCAGAAACTCATGATCCCTGACTATTCAGCTCTGGAAAAGATCTCTGGGTGATATTCTCTTAAAACAGTTTTTTTAACCCTAAACAAGACTCAAAAAACACTCAGAGACTGAGCAACAGGAGCATACTAGCGTGAGCATCGCAGGGGTATCCAAAGTTCTCAAAGGCTGTCTAACAAGCCTGAAGGGAAAAGAGAAAACATCTCTGTCCCTCTCCCCATTGATTGAGTGCAATTTATAAACATTGCTGAGAAGTGTTGCCTGTGGTGGGTTTGCAATGTGGATGCTTTAAGAAGCAGCTAGAGAGTTTCTGAAGGGTCCAACACAGTAAATCCCAGCTGAGCTCCCAAGGCCAAACTCCCAAACCCTGTTACTGACAAGGCTGGCCAGGCCAATCGGCGCTGGTCACAGGCCTCTGGGAATCACATTTTAGAGAGAGAAAAACACAAACAGCTGCATTTTGCCACCAGAGAATAGAGTGAGAAGATGTGAGAAAATTTGCAGGTACCAAGGTCAGTGAAAGGGAGGAGGACGTGCTGAGAGAAGATTCCCTGTGGTCTGTGGAGAATACCATGGTGAAGCGGGTGTCCCCCCATAGCCCATGGAGGACAAACAGCCCCCCCCAACCCCCAAGAAGGAGAACAACTCATGAGCAACTGACAGAAGACTGAAGCCTCCATTCCCTATTTCCCCCACCCCTTTCCCCCCATGCCAACTTGGGGAAGAGACACATCATGAATAAAGTGAAGTCTGCAGAGAAGGGAAGGGCGGGGGGTGGTGTTTTAAGAGCTGTTTGTGCTTCTCATTATCTGACTCTGGTTTCTCTGTGTGTGTAGTGCAGTGTAATAAATGAGAGAGTTTTCTTGCCTTTCTTCTGTGTTGAGTCTGTTTTGCCCGTGATGCTGATTGCAGAATGATCTCTCCCTGTCCTTATCTCGACTCCAAAGCTTCTCAACATGTATTTTCTCCCCTGTCCAGCTAAGTGGGGAGTGATAGAGCAGCTTTGGTGAGAGTCTGGCCTCCAGACAGGGTCAAACCAGCACATGGACCCAGATAATGGCATAGAAATGCCACATACAAATACTGAGGCTCACAAACACCGATTATAACTTGTAATACATCAGTAGGACACAGTACAACAGAATGAGAATCCTGACTCCCCTCCCCAAAATGATAAAAAAATGGGCAGTGATTACACAGAGCAAGTGTGGGTTCATGTACAAGAGCCAAATGACCAAAGATAACATCGTTGTTACCATCACTTCTTTGAATAGCATGATAAATATTTACACAGGTTTTTAACACAATCAGGTCAGATCTACTGCTATACCAACCCTTCAAGCCACATGTTGGGCACCAAAAAGGGCTGTCATGGTCCAATCTGATATGCTGCTCTCTCTTGGGAGGAGAAACACAGTCCCACAGGTTGGGGTAAGGCCAATTACTGGCACAGCACCGTGAAAGGGGAACAACAACCAAGCCGGTGACAGAATAACACATGGTGATAACACAAAGCACTTCACCAACCCAAGGAGGTGATAACATGGAGCACTGCACCAATGCAATCCCTGAACCCAATGCCCAACCATGCTCAGTCTGCCCCAGAGCAACACAGATTCACCCTGCCCCAACCAGCCCCTCATACAGGGTTGTGATGTCAGTCAGTGTGAAAAACAGCCTGGGGCCAGCTCGACTAACCTGTGCTGGCTGCTTGGGGAAGTTAGCTCTGGCCTGGCTGGAACCAGGACACACTCGTTTTGGGTTTCTTGAGAGAAAAGGTTGCCTCCATGCTTTGCTTTACTCTTTAGATCTTCCTTGAGACAGGAGCTGAATGTCACACTAAATACTCCAGTGGCTATTTCTCAAACAGAAGAGGGATACCAGGCTCTCCTGAGAGCAAGTCTCAGTCATGGACCACTCCTGGTTCATCCCACAGACTGCTCTGGCTCTATCCACCTCGTATGGAAAGCATGCTGCTCATCAAAACCTGTCTCCAGAGACTTCTTGCTGTTTTGGCCCAAGCAGGATTCTCTGTGCACCACTCCTAACTCATCCAACTCTGACTTCAGCCTCCTGCTGCAAAGGGAAGCTAGCCACAGCTGGTCACCACAGCTCAGCTGCTCAGGACTGTAGTCAAGAATAAGGATGGGATCACACCCAGGACACTGCTTTCAGCTGCATCAGCTCTAAGCTGTCCATGAACATGGGCAGCCACGCACCCCAGAGGGGTAAGGTCCTTACACACAGACACACCTGCCCCAGTCAGTTATAATGAGCACAACACATTATGACTACCAGGAACAGAAGTCAGGGAACCTGGCTAATGAGCAGGACAATCTTTTTGGTCACTGAGTATAAGCCATCCAGTTAGTTCAACCTCTGAATCCCTGCCAGCACCCTGTGATCTAAAGACAGGCAGCTAAGCAGCACAGTGATCCTAATTAAAGTCAGGCCAGTGCCTCATGTGCTTGTTTTTATAACCCTTTCTTTAAAACACAGCAAATGGACCTTGCTGTTAAGCAGCTTCTCACTTACCCCACAGCAGAAGGATATCACAGAAACTATTGTTCATTTTTCTGTATCAGCTCATGACACTTTGAAAAATTGATTTTCCTCTCCCATACTATCAAAACCAACTACTTCCAGGTTAATGTAATCTCTCTGGCCTACTTAAAGAGAAGAGCTGTTACTTTTTCTAGGAACAGGGTAAAAGCATGGCAAGGCTAAAGCTGAATTACGGAGTCTCTATTGTTTCCATTTCATCCATTGATTACTTACACAGAGGGTGCTGCTCTGGCATGTAATATTTTTCCTGCTAGCTCCAGCACACAGCTTCACAGGTGCTAGCTTCAGCTTGTTGGACTGACCTGAAACAGAAAAACTTCCTTTTCCACTCGAGTGCTTCAGTATGGCCATTCAGTTTGCCAAACCCAGTGTCTCCTTGCTGTATAGAAGTACAGCATGAGGTGAACAGCAGCATGCTCCTCTGAGTATCCTGCATGGTAATCTTTGTGACCAAGTTGGCAACACTGTCATCTTTAAGCCTTCACCAGAACAAGGCATCTCTTTAAAAAAAACAACAAAACCAACAGTGAACCCAGAGCATGCAAGCCCTCGTTTCAGCCTCTGGTAGCCACTAGAAGGTTAGAAGCAGCTCCTTGACAAATAAATTAGCACTGCTAGGGCAGTAAACACACACATCTCTCCAGTATGTCTTCAAGAACTCCTGACCTGGACAGAAGCCACTGTCTTCAAATTCAGAAGTCCTACACATCCTGGAATTACTCCCCACATGTACAGGGGATTTAAAATTGCTTCAGATGCTACAGATTTGTTCAGTCAGTGTCAGGGTTTTTAGTCCTGAGTTAGCAAAGGATGTTTTTTTTTCCTGCAAACTATTTAAAGACCAAGAGCAAAACAGAGTAATGGCAGTTTCAAAAAAAAAAAAAAAAGTCATTTTCATTTGTTCTGGTTCCAGCCAGGACAGAGTAACCATCCCCAAGCAGCCAGCACAGGTGAGATGAGCTGGTCCAGGCTGTTTTCTGCACCAACTGACATCACAGGCTCTGTTGTTTCCCTTCCGTAGTACTGTGTCAGTAACTGCCATTACCCCAAGCCATGGGGCTCTGTCTGTCTGTCCTCCAGTAGGAGGGGTGAGCAAGCACCATGAGGTGCTCAGCTGCTGTCTGGGGCTGAACCAGGACATCATGACAAAGTATTCTACTCTGGATGATGCTAAAGTCTAATGTACTTTAATACAGGTCAAATATAAATTAGTAATCCTCATTTATTCAGCCCCTCAAGAAAGAGATATAAAGCGTATGTTTCACATAGCACTTCACCCACTTTTTAACCCCATTTACAAAATAAGTGATAAAATGGTTATGATATCAAAGCAGCCGCTGAAATACTAGTTACAAACCTCATCTCTCTCTGCTACCAGTTTCAGCAGAGCAATACTGGCATCCGGCGGCCACCCCGGTAAATCGCCGGTGACTGCGCTCTGCCTACATATGCGACATGAAGAGATGCATCTACCGTCTCAAATCGGACCCAGCAGGGCCAGTCAGATCCTCATAGCTGCCTACTGAACCCATTCTTGGATGATCAAAGCTATGCACCAACAAGGTTTATTAAAAGCATTACACTGAGACACACATTTCCCACATGTACAATCACAAGAGGAATGTTCATCTTTTGAACACTGGGGGGGTTGGTTTGTGATTTGGGCCTTCTTCTTTGTTTTGTTTTACTCCTTCACCTTTATCACACCAGGAAATGAATGAAATTAAATCCTTCAAAAATTATGATGACTATTATTACTCTTCCAATGGTGGATAGAGAACAGGGTGAATGTCAGAGATCCAATGGCTGGGATAAGTGGGGCAGAGTCTAGTTGGAGGCCTGTGGCTAGTGGGGTGCCACAGGGGTCAGTGTGGTGGGCAGCTCCCACCTGCCACCTCTATGGAAGCTTTTTGAAACAAGAGCTTTCAGAAGTTGAGCAAACAAGTAAATAGCAAATTTTCTGTTTTTTAACACTTGTAGAATTTTAGTTTTACACTTCTCCTTCATGCCCCATCAAAATATAAAGACAGACACCCAACTAAGAAGGAGTTTCAAAACACGTTAAGGAAAAAAACTGTTACAAGAAGGTTGCCATTGTTTTTTGACACACAATTGCTGTGTAGAGCACAGTGCTTTTAAGGATTTATCTACTTTTCTGATGCAGAAACCAGAGTTATGTGTATCTCTACTTAAGATGCAAGCACAAAAACACTGGTGACAGCATAGCTAAGTATCCTTGGTGAAGTCAACAGAATCATAGAATCAGAACATCTCAGTTTGGAAGGGACATGTAAGGATCATGGAGTATAACTCCCTGCTAATCGTGGGACTAGCTGGAACTAAACCATATGATTAAGAGGTCAGCCATTTACTTGATGACACCAATGCAAGTCAAGAGGACTCAAAACAGAAGTCATGCTTTCCCAAACACAAGTGTGGGAGCTCAGCCAACGAGGCTGAACAGTTTCTCAGGAACACATGTCACAGGAGTAAAACTGCACAGGAACTGAATTATTCCTCTCACATCTGCAAGCAAAATACATATACCTTAAAACTCTCTAATAAAATAAATAGAACATTAGAAATCTATTCTATAACTAACAGTTAGACAACTGGCTTCTGACTATTGGACTTCTATGCTGATTCCTCATGTCTCAGAGTAACTAATATAGTTCTGTATTAATTGCATCAACTGCCTAACCCACCACTTCTGCTATTAAGTCAAGGAAACACAACACCAGAAGAACAACAGAGGTAGAAGATTGTATGTGTTACTGTTGCCTGCATGAAATAAACAGACACAGCCTCAGGTAGGTTTTAGAATGTCAGTGACAATTAGCAGGATGGATCTCACTGCAAATGTGCAGCTAGCTGGCTCAGTTCAATAGATCTCCTGCTTTTTTTGTCTTAGCCTAGAAAAGTCTAAGTGCATCATTACATACTTTGTGCCTACAGACAGTCTTCCCAGCATGTCCCTTGGTAGCAGTAGCTTTGTAGCTTCGCTTTCCCGTGAATTCTACTTATAACATACCTAAATCCCATGCCGTCGCATGATATACACCTTAGCTAAATTATCTTATTATTTGCCAACGAACCATGCAAAGATCCTGCTGGCCTGAATTTACAAGCAGATTGACATCACATTTTCAACTCATTATAATGTCATGGTAGGTTGACTCAATCTGCTCCATGGCACACTCAGCTGATCCTTGTTCACAGAGCTTAGAAACTGAAGAGATGAATTGGTTTACTCAGCACAGTTCAGGGCAGAATTATTCCTTACATTTACATATTGAAGAATCGATTATTTCAGTTGTTTGTCACAGAAAAAATCCACAAAAAAACCTAGAACATTTTAAGTTGATCAGTAAAGTGCCTATAAACTCAATACTTCTCCCTAATCAATGCATTTTCTTGACATAGCGATAGGGCTGACAAATGCTAGTACAGTGGTCAGCCAGTGTGGTTCAGCCACTTCCTTTCCAAGGAAGGACTTCAGTGAGCTGCAGTGATCCAGCCCACAGTAACAAGTTGCCTGTGTTTTTACCTAGAAGCATTGGATTCCCCACATTTTCCTAGTCTCTTGCAGAAGACAATCTGTCTGAAAGGCTTTCCAATTTTCAAATGTGACAATGGCAGCCTCTGTTAAAGTCAGTAACAAGTTGCCTGTGTTTTTACCTAGAAGCATTGGATTCCCCACATTTTCCTAGTCTCTTGCAGAAGACAATCTGTCTGAAAGGCTTTCCAATTTTCAAATGTGACAATGGCAGCCTCTGTTAAAGTCATCCAGCATAAAATGTAATTAGGCATCAACACTGACTTGTTCAGGCTTCATAACCTCTCTATAGCATGCTTCAACAATTTAAAGAAAATAATAGCTTTAAAATTTGACATTAGAAAAACTACAAGGCTAAGTCTCTTTGACCCTGGTCTGAATCCAAAGGCAGAGAGAAATACAACTAGTACATGCTCCAGAAATTTTATGGAGTATCAAGTTGCATCAGGCACCCTTCTAAGCCAAACTACATGGGAGAAATATGTGGGAGGACGATAAGAATATTGTTAAAGAATGTAGGGTGGCAACTAGGAAAGCTAAGGCCTCCTTGGACTTAAACTTTGCAAGGGAGATTAAGGATAACAGGAAGGGTTTCTTCAAATATATAGCAAACAAAATTATTATTAGAGGCAGTGTGGGTCCACTGATGAATGAGGAGGGTGCCCTGGTGACTGAAAACAGTAAGAAGGCAGAGTTACTGAATGCCTTTGCCTCTGTCTATACTGTTGAGGACTGTTTGCAAGAGCCAGACATCAGAGGTCCCAGATGAGGCCGAGATGAATGAGGAGCCCACCTCAGTTGATGAGGACTCGGTCAGAGATCAGCTGGGCTGTCTGGACATTCATATATCCATGGGTCCTGATGGGATGCACCCAAGGGTGCTGAGGGAGCTGGAGGGAGTTATTGCTAGGCCACTGTCCATCATCTTTCAGAAATCCTGGGAAACAGGAGAGGTACCTGAGGACTGAAGGAAAGCAAATATCACTCCGGTCTTCAAACAGGGCAAGAAGGAGGACCTGGGTAACTACAGACCAGTCAGCCTCACTTCCATTCAGGGAAAAGTGATGGAACGACTTGTCCTTGGTGTTGTCTCCAGGCACATCAAGGATAAGAGGGTTGTTAGAAGCAGTCAGCATGGTTTTACTAAAGTGAAGTCATGTTTGACTAATCTAATAGCCTTTTATGAGGATGTAACCAGGTGGATGGATGATGGCAGGGTAGTGGACGTGATTTTCCTTCACCTCAGTAAGGCATTTGACACTGTCTCCCACAGCATCCTGGTGGATAAACTGAGGAAGTGTGACCTAGAGGGTAGAGTAGCAAGGTGGACTAAGAGCTGGTTGAAGGGAAGAAGCCAGCAAGTTATGATCAACTGGACAGAGTCTGTNTAGGACTGGCCTGCTGGAGAGCAATGCAGGTGAGAGGGACCTGGGTGTCATGGTAGATAGCGGGATGACCATGATCCAGCAGTGTGCCATTGTGGCCAAAAAGGCCAATGGCATCCTAGGGTGTATTAGAATGGAGGTGGCTAATAGGACGAGAGGTCCTCCTCCCCCTCTCCTCTGCTCTGAAACCAGAGAGGTTGTTGTGACTCCTTCTCTGGAGACATTCAAGGCCCATCTGGACATATTCCAGCATGACTTAACCTAGGTGATACTGCTCAGGCAACGGTGTTGGACTAGATGATCTTTCAAATCCAGCCAGATTCCTTCAGCCAGACTCTGTCCAATTAATGACAACTCTAATACTGTAAGAAGTCAAATGTCATACCCATCTTAAAGAAGGGTATCAAAAGTCTTGGGAGCCACAGTCAGCTTCAGTCCCCAAGAGGATTATTGAATAAATCTTTCTCAAAGCCTTTTCTAAGCACATGAAAAATAAGAAGTCGGTGCAGAAAAGCCAACATGGATAAACTCAAATGGAAGCAGAAGGTCCACGAACTATGGATAAAGGGTCTGCCCACTCAGGAGGAGTATAGGAATGTTGTCAGGGGCTGCAGGAATGTGACTAGGAAGGCTAAAGTCCACCTGGAAATTAAGTTGGCAAAGAACATAAAGGATAAGAAGGGTTTTTAAAGTATGTGATCAGCAAGAAGACGATAAGGGAAAATGTGGGTCCCTGGCTTAACAAGCAGGATGTCCTGGTAACGGGGTGCTGAGAAGGTGGAGATAGCGAATGCCTTCTTTGCTTCAGTCTTCACAGACTCTCCCTCAGGTGTCCTGGACCCTGGAAGGAAGAAAGATAGTTTTGGAAATGGAGAACTTCCCTCTGGTTGAGGAGGAGGTGGTCTGGGAGCATCTAGGTGGGATCAATGTGCACAAATCCATGGGCCCTGATGGGATGTGTCCACGTGTGCTGAGGGAGCTGGCAGAGGTGATTGCTGAGCCACCTCTATCATCTCTGACAGGTCTTGGAGAACAGGAGAGGTGCTTATCAGATGCGTAGATAAAATATGCTATAAAAGTCTGAGAAGTTTATGAAGTGAAAAATAAAACTTTCCTTTTTACCTGGGTAACAGTCTATATATATATTAGCCCCTGCTTTCCAGCTATGCTTCTACAGTTGCATTTTACTACAGGAAAATCATTCCTTACACAGCAACATTTAAATAAGTTAGCTTGAATTTTTTTTCTTTTAATTTCATACAAGAGTGGATAGCTTTAAGTCTTGTTTCTTCAAGTCACTGGTTTTAGTTAGCCTAATGTTTTTCTTTTATTAATATATGCTATTCAACAATTGTTAAAAGCCCATCTCAGTTCCATTTTGCAGAAGGAAGACATTTGTTCAAGTGAATGCCAATAAATACTTTAAAAATATAAAGGACATTTTCAACCCTATTTTGAACAAGGCAACAGAATTTCAGTTACCCACACACACACTTCTTAATTTTAAAGCAACTTCACAAGAAAACAATCAACTATATTAGTTTCTCATATTACTGCCCATTGTTCTATGCAAGAACATTGTCTAATATTCACAATAAAGATAGAACTCACTCCCATCACATGAGGCTGTCAGTGGTACAGGTGCTAAAATTATGGCAATAGTTTAATCAATTCTACACAGAAATGTCAAATTTTAACAGACAAGAGGGAGGAAGTGCAGAGAGGGGAAGAAAAAAGGAAGAAAAAAAAAAAAAAGAAAAGGTTCCTGTGTTGACCTTCACCTTCTTTCTTCCCAATGGGCTCTATCCCAACAGATGAATGGATTTCATCAAGTGCAATAAGTATTCTCTCCAGATGTTGTAAGTAGCAATTTTGGCTTCTTGTGTAAATCAACATTTGAATTTCTTGCAAATCAGCCCACGGAACACAATCTCATTTCTAAAACATCTGTGCTGATAGATGAACCAATTTCTGTCATTGCACCATTATAAAACACAACAAGCAAATTGCTACCAAAACAAATATACCCTTGAGCTGCTGAGAAGTTAGAACCTTGTCACATTCTCCAAAATGACATGAAATAAAAATGGAATTTTATTCCTGTGAGCAACTTTCCTATTACAAAATTCATCTTTCAGATAAGTTAAAAAAAAAGTAAAAAAAAAGTAAGCAAGCCTGAAATATGTGGCAACCTCCCATCCCGTCCCAAAATACTTAAGGTCTACCTTTTGGATGATGTCTGGATCCTTCTTTTTCACTTTCAGCTAAGATGTTATGATAACCACATACACTAGTCCTGTGTAAAGCCACAGACATCTATTCTCAGCTATGAGCTCGTTGATTGCTGACAGAAAGCTCTGGCAGTGGACAGGGTACTACTGCCCTTTTCTTGGTATCTTTCCATGGACTTTCCCTGAAGAGTCCTGACAGCTATGTGGCTGCAGCGGCTAAGGTCACAGAAGTGAATGAGCCATGTGTCATGCAGTGTGCTTACACACAACCATTATTTTTCATATTGTTAAAAAAATTTAAAATGCAGTTTTCTATATTGTTTAATACAAGTATTAAGTCACCTGGATACTTCTGTATTCATGAGGGTATTTCAGCTACATTCTTCACACCCATAATACCTGTACAGCAGAATTCACCCTAATGGTGTTGCAGTTGTGCTTGGGAGTCTCAATTTGTTCAGGATCAAGCAAGTTCTACCAGAACAGATCAGATAGCTCTATACATCTGCCCTAGTATCAAAGAGAGCTACATAAAGAATGCAAGAAAGGATTTCCTACAGACACTCCTGTCACCAGCAGACAGACGGTGCTTCCTTGAGACACTTTGTGTAATTCCTCTGTAGAGTTCCCAGCTTCCCACTATGCTTGTCCATTTATCAGCTAATACATAGTTTATATCACTTGATCATATTCCTCATGAAAAACTGATTTCCAGAGGTTTTGTCTGTGACACCATGTGTTCAGAAAGAAAGTTTTTCAGACAGATCTTCCTATTCTTGGCATTTTAAAGAGTTTTGATTCCTTACTGTATCCCAGAAACAGCCAATTCATGAATAATCTCATCACACTTTATTTATTCAGAAGTACTTACAGTTCTGCAATTAAGAGTATTTAAGGGCTACAGTTCAAGTTGCTGCAATTTGTGTAATAGAGCAACTTTCCATGGAAAGCTTTATGGTGGAACAGTAGGGCCAAGACTTTCAGATCTGTCTATAGCATTTGAAGGTGTCAAATTAGGAACAAGTTATGGTAAAAAAAGCTTTATTATGTATTAAAAAATGTATTTTAAAGCTACATCCATTACATTAAGTATGCTGACCGCACAGATTTGGATCAACATTACAAAGGTACAGTATGGTCTCAAAAAATACAGTCCTTGGCAGATAGTGCAAAAGTTTATGCTTGGAGCTCAGGAAGCATCTGGAAATCACAGCTTTCCAGGAGCCCACTGCAACACAGCTAGGGAACACATCTCCTGTGGCAGGGCACCGCTATGGCCTTCCTTTCCATACCTTACACTTGAAAGATGCCAGGACTCAGAAGAACTTGTCCTGTCCTGAACAGTTAATTAGCAGAAGCAGCCTTCAGGTTTTTGCAAATAACTCTAGCAGAGTAACTGCCTGAGCACCGGAAAGCAACTTACACAGTGAATTTGAGAATAGCATTTACTTCACAGAAAAAGCTTAGAAAAAAATCCTAGAGAACATTCATTTTGCATTTATTATTTGCATTTCAAGGGGTTGGGTTTGGTTTGGCTTTGCTTTTTATCCAAAAAGCTCTGATTACTAAACTTAATACTTGTACCATTTCAAACCTACCCATAAAGAAACAGTGGATGTGAAACTCATAAAGATTTGGGCTGTAAGGGACCTCAAAGACCATGTAGTTCCACTCCCCCAGCCATGGACAGGGGCACCCTCCACTAGCCCAGGTTGCCCAAAGCCCCATCCAACCTGACCTTGAACACTGCCAGGGAGGGGACAGCCACAGATTATCTGGGCAGCCTGTGCTAGGGCCTCACCACCCTCACAGGGAAGAATTTCTTCCTTTTATCTGATGTAGATCTACCATCTTTTAATTTAAACCCATAACCCCTTGTCCTATGACTCCATACCCTTGTAAACAGTTCCACACCATCTTTTCTGTAGGCCCCCTTTAGGTACTAGATGGCTGGAATAATAAGGTGCTCCAGCCTTATTTTTGTGGCCCTCCTCTGTATTTAATCCATCAGCTCAGTATCTTTCCTGTACTGGGCCCCCCAGAGCTGGACACAGTACCCCAGGTAGAGTCTCACCAGAGCAGATGGGCAGAATCATTTCTCTTGACCTGCTGGTCACACACAGCACAGGACACAGCTGGCTTTCTGGGCTGCAAGCATCCATTGCTGATTCATGTTAAGCTTTACATCAACCAACATCCCCACGTCCTCCTCCTTCAGGACTGCCCTCAATCCATTCTCTGCCCAGCCTGTAGCTGTTCTTGGGATTGCACTGACCCATGTGCAAGGCCTTGCACTTGGCATCATTGAACTTAGTGCAGTTCAAAACACTTCTGCACGAGACTTAACTGTAACGGCTGTCTGTAGTTGCTACCTACCTGTTCAACTTTGATAACCTAAAATCCTGACGCATTCACCTTCACGGTACAATTTTGAGTCCAAAGTAGTTCTTCCCATCAGGGCTTCTTACACCAGCACACCAAAAAGCAATTTTCATTATATTCCAAAAAAAAATTGCAGCAGCTCACTTAACCTGATGGTGCTGCCCTAAGCCATTCAGTTGCAAATCATACAAGCAAAAATAAATGGTTGGTCTCGGACAAGCTGCTTTTACCTTTAACAAAGATCAATGTAACTATGGCTGGGTGCTTCACCTGTATACAATTCAAGCCAAGGCTGAGAGACCCAAGTCAGCAAAGGATGGCAAAGAACATTAGCCTGTGGATAAGGGCAGGTTCATTCCTTGCTTGCTGTCATCACAGGAGAGATTTGCCAGTGTTGCACTGGCAAAGACCAGCCCAGTGGTTTGTCTGTACCATTCCACAAGTCGCAGCACTTCCAGCAAAACACATTTTGTTTCAACTTCCACATTATTAGACCCAAACTGGAACTAACATACAACACTCCTATTATTGGCCAAACAGTTTTCAGAATGCCACCAGGATGCACAGCCACAAAAGAAATCAGACCGCTTGCTTTCAGCAAAGGGTGCCCCCAGCTCCCACAAGAAAATTTTAATTTGACCTCTTTGGACTACAGTTTCCTTTCAAGAACATCATAACCTTATGCATAAAAGTAAATATCGCATTACAAGCCCAGCTATGTAAAGTAAACCCAGTCATATAAATTATGAAGCACCTTTGCACTGTTTCCCTTTAAATAAATGATCTTAACTTGTGACTGGGACTGTAATTAATTTTTTTTTCTCTTCCAAGAGTTTGAAAAATTTATCCGGTGTCAGGCTCACTCTGTGTAGCCTTGAACATAACTAGTGGAGCCTTTACTTTAGTTAAAGTAATTCTTAAGTCTCTTTATTATTATTTACCACACCCTGCCAGCTACTTGGCAGTCATGAAAAGCAGCTTTAGAAAGACTGGTAGGGTGTCCTATCTTTCAGACCAGGAGAGTCAGGGGCACATGCATGCCTTGCAGAACTCAAGAAGGTCTCGCACCCAGGAAGGGGAAAAGAGCTTTCCAATACAAGGTTTAGGAATTTTTCTCTATGATGGCTTCATAAAGAGCTTTCAAATAGTTCATCATCTTCAATGAGGACATAGTTATTGTCTAAGAAGGCTCTGCCCTTTAGGTGCTGTGACACTGTTACGCTTACACAGCGGTACTCACATTCCTACCTGATGTCACCTTCTCAAAGAGCCAAAGCCAAGCTATTTTTCTTTCTGTTTGCTTGTTTTTAAGTGATAGCTGCAACTTCGTAATGCCACAACAGTAGCTCCTTGCCATGTGGTCACTAACTGATCACATTGCCATTCAAGTACCTTAGAGCTGGTAGCTCAGAACCACCTTAGCAATTACTTGTGGGCAATAGGCAAGATTATAAGTTTATTTTCATGGAGAAGTTAAATAGTATTTTTCTATATGACATGATGTGCCTGTACCAGGGTCTGAGTTCTCCCTGCTCTAGGCAAGGGATTGGACAAAGTAACCTCCAGAGATCCTTTCTGAGGCAAATAATCCTGTAATTCCACATAGCAGGGAGAAGCAAATCCTAGAATTTTATTGTAAGTTTTGTAACACAAAAAAAAAAAAAAAGAAGAAGACATTTGCCACATGGGTGCTAATCCATGAGTGAGAGAGGGATTGTCTGCTTCTAAGCATCCTGACTATTATGTTGGCTGTAGGCTAGAGCCTTCAGGAACACAGTTTAGGTCCATATACACTGCAGCAAGTGCATCTTGCAAGATATAGGTAACAGATTTTAACAATTACATCTGGCTGAGTTTATAAGGTAGTTGCCATGATCCTGGGCTCATTGTAGACTACATCATGTCTTAGTTGATGTCAGACTACAACAACAAACAGGAGCAAAGAGATCCCACTGTCCACTTAAGAAATCTGGTGAGACTTTGTAGAGAGCAAGTAGATTATATTTCTATTAAAGACAGTCAGGTTTTAATCTTCCAGCTTTAGTTTTCATACTAATAATACTATACTTGTCCCATCAGTTCTTCCATGCAAGTACCAGGAGGTATTTCTATACACACATCGTTCTTGCTGCCAGCTCTCTTGCCCAGACTTACACAGTCCTGCTGGATGCCTGTTTTTAGGGAAACCACTAAACTGGAAAATTATGACAGCAAGAAGTTCTGGGAACACAGAAAGCTTATACTTCCAAGTGTATTGCAGTGTGAATTAATGTATTAGTGCTCTCTCACTGTTTCTCTGTTATCCAAATGGGAGAAGGCAATAAAAATTGTTTAAGATTATTTTTATTAGTGATTATTTGATCAAAATAATGTTCTGACAGGTTGACAGCTTTTCATAGTTAAAAAAAAAAATTCTTTTTCCTGCTCATGGGTTCTTGACACCAACTACAGGTTAATTAAGGATAATTAAGAACAGGAATCTCTCTATTATTCTACCTAGTTTTCTTCTATGCTTAGGTATTTAAATCTCATTTAACCCTAGGTGGTAACCCACATACTACTGTCCTCCCACAGCTTACATTAACATTATAGCATTAACACTATTCCCTTTTCAGCAATGTTGACTTTAAGATTTTTTTTTAGGAATTAAGCATAATAATAAAATGGACAGAAATAAGGCTTTATTCACCACCCCAGTTCCCACATTTATTGCAAAAACAGCTTAGAGAATTACCTTCCACCTGGAAAGCTCAGGCACCAGTTTTAAAGACACTGAAGCACTGGTTTCAAATCAGGCATTCTATATGGTCCTTCTCTACCTGTTTTATTGCTACTCCACTTGAACCAGAACAACTCTGCTAAGATATGACATCAGCCACTGCACTGAGAGCTTCAGTTTCTCTATCCAATTAGTTGGAATATCTTGGGTATCTTCTGATGGAAGTCCAGTGGGGTGAGCAAGCATGGAGAAAGCACAGTCAAAATTGCAAGGAGCCAATAGCCTCAAGCTTTACAAATCATAATAAAACAGTATCAATAATCTTTTGAATGGTATGTCCTTGCAGCTGGCCAGCTGTTCCACAAATGACTTTTTACTTCTCAGAACAGGTGTAATTACTTCTTGCTGAAACAGGTACATCAGGAGGGGTGGTCGACTTGGCATTGCAAGTCAGCAAATTAGGAATTTTACTAGTTCACAGCCTATTTGGTTTTTAAGCAAGAGACAAACTTCAGTCCTCTAATTCAGCTTTATGGCAGTAACAAGAGCAAGTCATCAATCCTCAGGGTATCTTGCCAAGCACTCAAAATAGTACCTTTGATATAGTAAAAAAAAAAAAAAAAAGAAACAAAACTTCTGAAATTCAAATTAGATGCTAAGACTTGTCCTGACAACAGAGGTTCTATTTAGAGCATTAAAAAGTAAAACAACCTAAAACCTCACTAATCTGGGAAGATTATTTCTCTGAGGATTTCTTCCCTTTAAACACAAGGTTTTCAGAAATGGCCAAGATGAAAACTTAAAGACTCAAATATAGTAAAATTTCTAAAAATAGCAAACATCGCCCTCTTAAGAGCTGGAAATACAGTAGTATTTATTAGAAGACCAAAGCAAAGTGAGATTCCTGAATTACAGCAGTGTTACAGATTCTCCTATTGGAAAAGCTGACATAGCATAGAGGAGTAGAATAAATTAAAAGGCATATGAGAAAAGTTTAGATATTATAAAAGTAGCAGATTACCAGATGAAAAAGAAAACATAGGAATCATGTTTAAAGAGGAGACAAAGCTAAATTTCAGACATGTTTAGACTGCCTGCTGGAACAAATCAAGTGCTAACAGAACACTGCAATAACACTAGGACATTTAATTAGCCCTCCTCAAATCTTACTTCTGAGGAAGCAGAGAAAACCTAGAAGCAACAATGGTGTAGAGACATAGAAGTCATAGACAGAACTCCGAGGTTTCTGTTTGACACTTCACTCAGCTCAGTCACTTAGCACTAGAGGATAAGATGAAAGCCTGAGCCCATTCCTTAGATTTGTGCCTATCCAAGACTTTCATTCTGATACTAATACCACTCAGGCTTGCACCCGTCAGTCGGCTGCCCTAGGTAAACAGCATCTGGTGTTTGAATCACCCACATGGAGCCCTCTGCTGAGGAGACTCAGTCACAAGAAGTGATACAAGCAGAACAGCAGCTTCTTAGGAAGAAAAGCTAGCTGAACAAGTAATCTTGGCACACCAATAATCCAGTTTGCTGCGGTAGCAAGACTACCATGAAGGTAAAGGAGAGTAAAAGATTTAATATTTCTGTATGGTAGGAAAACACTTGTCTACCATCAAATTCAGCAGAAGCCAGTTCAGCCATTCTCAGTTGTCAATAACGTAAAACCAGACTGTCTGGTCTAACTCCAAAAATAGATACTTTTATTTTTAAAAGCCAAAATAAATCCTCTTTTATGAGACCAGACCTATTTATTTGGCAAGAAAAGTTACCAATTTCTTAAAGGTCCTGGGATAGAGCTGCACTTCCAAGGTTCCTCTACTGTCAGAAATAAGATCGTGTACTTAGAAACACAGATATACTTGAATAATTAGAAAGTATCATAACACCATAGCAGAGATTTTACCACTGTAACAGGGCTGAGATTATTAGGGCCATTAATTACATTCTGCTCCAGAGGGCAGAGAGATAAGACCTCAACTTGCTAACCCGCACATTTTTGTGCCATTTTCCAGTATTATAAACACACCCCATCAGTAATACACCTCTATGCTCAAAATTATTTTCAAAAAATTGACTGATATGTGAGATGGTGCTTTAGCCTTAACAAGAATCTCAGCTTCTTTAACAACCATAGCTCAAAAATATTTTCTTATGAGCAAATTAACTCTTTAACAGCCATGCTTTATTTTCTGTTACTTTTAAAGTAGAGCTAGTTTCTTAGACAGTAGTAGTCTTTAATCATTGGCAAAGAAAAAAAAAATTGTTAACAAGGTTCAGAGGTATGCATCTGCAACATAAAACAAACTAAGAATCGTGGCCAGGAACCTTTGGCAGAAAAACTGCTGAGACTATTAATTATAACTTCTGTTTGCATTGGCAAAAGCTACCAAAAAGTTAAAATATATGGTGCACTTTGATATCATGGTGAGCACGAGGAATGATGCCAACTTCAACTCAGTCCAGTCTAAAACTATGTCTCAGAAGAAAGAAAAGCACTTACCCACAGATAATGCAGGGACTCCATTTATTTAAGATTGATCATTGAAAAATACACTAGTATTACAAATTTAGTCTATCCCAAGTGGAAGGTGAATAATGGTTTCCATCAGTTCTCCTTTCAAGTTTTAACATTTTTCAAGGGTAAACCACTTCTAGATTTTCAGCCAAAAGTATCAAAACCCAGTGGTTTCAAGATGACTGCTACTTTTCTACTGTATACTTTGAGAAATAGACAATTAGCATCACTTGTACATAATAAATACCCTTTTATTTTCTATTATATGTAACTTCTCAACTATTCCTACTCATCATTAGCATGACAGGGAGTCTATTGGAGAAACATGCAAACAGACTGATTTCAAGAAGGCACATGATACCACCTGTCCCTTCAGCTCCCTCCTGCAAAAGTCCATGTGTGTGGTACTGTACAAACTGACTACGGGATAAATGCCAGTAAAACTAAGAGAAGGTGTGTGTGAGTTGAAGTGTGGGAGGGAAATGGAAAAGATGGTGAGATCTCCAGTAGAGACAAAGAAACCATCCTGTTGGCTGCAAATGCTAACCCCTTGTAGAAGACTTTTTTCCAGAGACCATTTTAAGTCACTGACATTGCTAGAAAATTTCTTTCACTATACAAGCATTTCTTTTCAGACCATTCTTTACCATTTTACTCATTAGAGGTCTTTAGAAAAACCATACGATATCCTGACCCTAACCCCTATGGCTGTCATCTTTTTCCTCATCAAACACACAAGGAAGCATTGGTTTCAGTAATTTGCCTTCAGCTATTTTGAAGCCAACTAATATAGAGTCTATGTTAGAGAAAAAACCCCACCACACCTTTCCAAATTTCACTTCTGGAATGTCAAATGTCAATTGAAAATTCAACCAGTACCATAAATTTTGGAAACAGCAGGCCAATTTTCTCCATCAGCGCTGTGCTTAGAGGCCATGAGCAACATTAACAGAATCAAAACCAGAAGCTGATGTACTGAGCAGACTTTTCTCGAGACATTAGCGTTCAAACATTCAAGCCAGGAACAGCTGGTCCAATAAAATGTCTAAGTTTGGGACATAATGCTTAATCTAGAAAAATCAGAAAAATCCTGTCTTTCAGACAGACACCCAGTCTTGAATGGGACAGTCTGTTGGTATGGAAATCACCACTACCCTTTCGTTGCTTTTTCCAAAGGTTAATTTCTTCCACTATTAAGTAGTCTTTCCAGTCTGCAGCAGTATGGCTGTGGTTTCTAGTTGCAGCATCCTACCATATCTTTCAACACTATGAAAAGCCATCTATCAAGTGCAAGTATTTACTTTTTAGCTGAAAAGTCACCCTTAATTCCTTTTGGGATCCTAAAAGGAACCAAAGCTCCTCAGAACTTCCACTGAATCCACTATTAGGACTGATTCCACAGCACTGTAGTATGCAGCATCCCACTAGGCACTGTACACATGTGAGCCATGATGGCACATAGCTTCTGCTCTCCCTTCCCTTCTTAAATGTTATGGGGCTTTTCTCAGATCCTCAGGATTCACCAGATGACAATTGTCATGATCAGACTCAATCCTTCATTTCTTAAAAAAACAAAACCAAACCCTTCACAAAGGGCTGGCAGTGACTGCTGCTGCTGCTATACTGATGATGCTTTAAGAGGCATATGAGGATCAGGAACTGCAGTACAAAAAAAAAAAACCAAAACCAAAAAACCCAACCCCAAAACAAACCATAACCTCAGTGTTATCACAGGTCAGAGGGCCAATCATAAGTTGAAGTCACACCAAACCAAGTCAGAAAGTAACCTCTAAGTGGATTTAAATGAGGTTGATTTTCTGTCACTTAAATTCTTTTACTAGAAAGGAAGTGCTACAACAAACCACAGAGAATTGTTGCTACAAAGAATTTAGAGAAATTCACTACATTAAAATGAATGTTTTATCAGGTTACTGAGACTTACCTTTGTATTCCTGTCAATCCCTTTTATAGCAACATCTTTTAACTCACATTTCATGCTATTGTTCTGTCAAACTTTTGTTAAAGGCCACTGCCCTGCTTTAAACACAACTACTTACAGGTGGGTAATTACACATGGGTTCTATTTAGGACGATTCAGGAGGCTGAATTCTGTTGAAGGCTGTTTTCTAGATCCAGGAATTATATGTGATAATTTTATGGTACAACCAAGCATGAGGGAAGTTTCCAGCCTGGCAGAGGAGGGGGTAACAGGGAGAAGAGAAGCAGGAGGTGGGGTTTCACCAAAAAAGGGGACTATGCTAAAGCTAAAAAGCAAGGAGAGGACAACTGAGAGGTGACGAGAGACTTCCATCAACCTGGACAGGGTTAAGTAAAGCTTGCTATAGCCCAGAAAGCTCAGGTCACCACTACACATAGAACCCCTTTAAGTATTGGTAGGCCATAATTAGGTCTCCTCAGAGCCCTCTCCAGGCCAAACAAGCCAAACTCTCTCAGCATGTCTTCATAGGAGAGATGCTCCAGCCCTCTCCTCATCTTCATGTTCCTACACATGTTGGTATCCTGCTTTCCTGGCATGGCTGAACACCTGCCTGCCCAGGGAAATTGGCAAATTAATTGCTTGCTTTGCTTGTGCATGGGGCCTTTGCTTTACCTATTAAACTGTCTTTATCTCAACCCATCAGTTTGCTCATTTCTACTCTTCTGATTCTCTCCCTCATGGGCTGGGGGAGGAGTAAGCAAGCAGCTGTGCGAGGGGCTTAGCTGCTGACTGGGGCTAAACCACTATGTATGCTC
The DNA here is from genome assembly GCA_013399135.1 of Heliornis fulica. Classification (NCBI taxonomy): domain Eukaryota; kingdom Metazoa; phylum Chordata; class Aves; order Gruiformes; family Heliornithidae; genus Heliornis; species Heliornis fulica. Next base: position 1,102,526 of record VXBZ01005714.1, read on the forward strand.
ATAGTAGTGTTGATCACACTGAGGTGTGTGGCTTTTCACCAGCCTCACCCCCCCAAAAAGCCCAAACTATAATGACCAAATGGTCCAATACCAACTCACACCAAGAATCTGCCTGCACCAGCCTATCATGTCTCATTTTTGCCATCTCAAGACAAAACCAGGAGGTTGCCAATTACTATGAAGCATGTGAGAAGGGGAGAACAGAGCGAAACCAAACCTCACCATGGAGTGCTTCTGCTCTTTCCTCTGTATTAGCAACCCTACTGCTTTTACCAGTGATGGCCTCTTCACTTTCAGATCAGCTAGAGAAGTTCTTGAGCAAAGCCAAGAATTGTGGTTTTCTCCCTGCAAGCTTTCTTTCCCCAGCTTTTCAACAAGGGGACTTGGCAGATACCCTGAGAGATACCATAGCAGCTTCCTTTTGCTGCAAAGTACTGGCCTGAATTTTTAGGCAAGCCGAATTTCTCCTTCCTGATGAAGGGATCATCAGATACTCAATAAAAACCTCAGCATAGTGCATCCATTAGCGCTCTTTCTCCTCCTCCTCCAATGGTTACTCTGTTCTTTACCATCTAAAGCACTAGAAAGGATACAAAGCAACTAAGTTACCTGCATCTTGGAAACAGCAGCTGAGAGACCTAAGAAGGGGAATCAGAAATAGAACCTGCATTACTGAGACCATGTGTGGAACTGGAGTCATTACTCAGATAAGCTGCAGGAGACTTTGAAATTACCTAGGTGTATGCATGCAGACCATAGTATAAACCTGTAAAAGTTTCTTTCACCTTTTACCTAGTTAAAGTCCTGTGGAAGAAGCTCTTTTTGAAGCATATAACACTGTTAGGCATAAAATGTGTCTGTCCTTATCAAAGCTTCATCTTGCAAATATTTAGGAGGCAAGACAGATCCACAGCCAAGAACTACTACGTAAGTGCCATTTGCCAGTTTAAACACACCACACCCTTTGAGATAGCAAACATCTTTTCTGCTGCAACAGCTAAGCAATAAAACAGCAAGGGCCAGACCGAGACAGTGCTGTTATCAGCAAAATAGCATGTGAGCAGAAAAAGTGCTTCCCCTTCCCTTTCTATTTTTCCCTGAAATAACAATTTTTGAGATATTGTTATTTGTTACAGACAACTGAAAACAAGTTTTCATCAAGCCGAGCAGCTTACAGATGGCAGAGCCAAAGATAAAGACAGCAGAAAGTTGTCAGAAACAGCAAGAGTGGGGTTACTCCGTGAGAAGGGCAAGGAGCTAGTGACTCTAGCACAGGGAAGACAACACCTTTATCACTTATGGCACAATCCTGCAGTACCTGAGCTGGTGGGGCAGAGGCAGGGTACGATAGCAGCATCCATTGAAAGTTCCAGTTGTGCTGAAGTGATGAACAAGGTTCAGGGTCTATCCAGGTAGTCTAGTTGCAAGCAGCAGAGACAGGGCCTGAGGTGGAGCTACAACATGGGTCTAAGATCCATCTATGAGGCAAGACTGAAGACAGGTTTGTTGTAGGTACACCTACAACATAAGTCAGAAAAGTAGAGCCTGGACCCACAGGCAGAGGGTGCACCTCCTGGACCTCTCATGGTCAAGACAGTGAGCACCCCACTGGACACTGCAAGACATCCAATGTATTTCTTTAAGAGTCAGTTCCTGAGGGAAAATGTTGCACTTACTTCAGGACACATTTCAGATGCTTTTCTGATGCTTGTAACACAGACAAAGCAAATCAGTTCATTTGGTCCTCTTTCTGCTTTCATGCACAACACTGACATCCTTCATGTGACACCTAATGCCAGTAGCTACTGAAGAACAACATGCATGGTAATACACAACACTTTGAATAACCCAGCTATTCTTAAGTGAGAAAAATTTATTAATTACAGATTGTTCATCAATTTGAGCAAGAATTGAACTTGAAAATCCACTTGCCCAAGAAAATGTTTCACACATTTTTGTTCTGAATTCAAATTTTTGACACTTAAGCTTTAAAGAGGGGCCCTGACAAAGAATCTGTGCAGAAAAACTGGTTTAAGTGGGGATTTATGTGGTGATGAGACCACACTTGCTGGGTTTCCTTGAGTATTTGACAATAATTCTCCTCCCCCTCTGGGTTTGGCACTCATGGGGTCCCTGTGGTGGGTCCAGAGAAATGCTCTCACACTGAGACCTCTGGTAGTTTACAATGAAAAAATGTCTTCAGCCTGGAGGCTTTCCAAAGATAACTGCATAGCCAGTAATATTTTATTTCCTTTATTCAGTCTTGGAACTTCTGCATTAGACTTTGGCAAAGTGACATCACAGTTAATTCTGCAACATGAAGTCAAAAACTGCGCTAGTAAAAGAAATTATGAACAGTTCACAGGTTATGACTCCTGCACCCTGCAGTCATCATAATTCTTAGAAGAACCAGGACTGAGCATCAACCCAGATAGTCAGACAAACATTTAAACTGAGGACAGAAGAAAGGGATATTTAATTCAAAACTGAGGACTAGTCACATTTGTGAAATATGGACTGAACTGGGAAAACAGGAGTTTGGGTTTTCATTTATCGGGCACATGCCTCATGTCATGCTGGCATAAAGGCACAGCTTTATTCCTATAGAACAGATACCAAATGAACCCAAACTCAGCACGGCATCACCTGACACCGTATATTTGATTGCCACATCCAAATCAGTGGAAGCATGATTTCTAGGTTATTTAAAATTTAATAAGAGAAGCGAGCCGAACACGAGAAGCCTTTCCCGAGGAGGAAGTAACTGCCATTAGCCTTTCCCTTCAGGACGAGGCGGATCGTCCGCTTAAAATCCACTCCTCCCTCTCTCATTCAGCACAGAAATAATATTGCCATCTCGTGGTAGTCTGTAGGAAGCACACAACCTGGCAGCTCAATTTCAAAGGTGGCATATTTCAGCGAGGGAAAAAAACCCCACAACCATCAAACAAACAAAAAAAAAAAATCAACAAAACCCCCCACCAAATAAAGCCCAAAATTAGATTGGACACCAATTTTATTTCAGGAAGACACCGAGGCAGACTTCAGGAGATATACCTTAGTTATTCCTGGATACCTAGAATTTTAGTTTTACTGAACACAGTAGAAGATACTTGAAACACATCTTAATTCTGCATTCATGAGGTTTCTCTCTCATCTCCACAGATGTAAGACCAAGGAGGCCATTGATCTCACTCTGGCTTAATTGCTACTGCTATCCACCTTCATTGCTTACTATTTAATGTCCTCTGTGTGTTCCTTCCTGGCATAATAACTGGGTGTGTTCAGAGGAGGCACAGCACAGTCCACAGGGCAAAAATTGGCTTCCCTGCCTTGACTCTTAAGCCTTCCCAGGATTAATCTGTTGGTTTTATGAGACTGTCATGCTATGAAGAGACAAAATTAAACGGTGGATATTTGGATTGCTAAGCCTCTTGGTGTCTGGGTAAGAATGTTTCCTACCTATCCACCTCCAAAGTAGTGTTCATGAAAACACACTAAATGGTAGATCCCATCACCAAGTGCTCTGGATTATCAGCTACAGCTCCATACAGCAATACATACAGTTATAGGTGTAAAGTCAACTATATGTATTTACCACCAAAATTCACGCCCTCTAAAATAAAAACTAAATTCCAGCTGTGGGGATAATGAAAGTTATATAAATATCTAATACATAGTGTAAATTACAGAGTTGCCAACTAGGTGTACAATTAGTGATGAAGACTTGTTTACAGCACACTGAAGTTCTGCTTAAGACAATTATGGGTGGCAGTCATATGGCAACAATTACAGTCTTCGATTTTTAAATTAGTATCATCGCTCTAAGGAAATGGTCTTCATTTTTACAATGCTTTTACTTCTTCACTATTAGCCTATTAAACCTTCAGCATTATTTCTTAACAGTCTTTTCTCACACCGTTTGTGGGAGCTTTCCTAGGATATAATTGGTAGTTCTTTCATTTTCTGAAATCCAGCTGTAAATCTTGCCTAAACATCTCTGATCGTTTGTGTTGTGGAATAAAGAAGTCACAGATTCACAGAATGATAGGTGTTGGAAGGGACCTGTGGAGATCATCCAGTCCAACCTCCCTGCCCGAGCAGGAAAGTCCACTGACTGCTTTTCCAACATGGTAACACAAACAAATTTTGATTCCAGTGCAAATTTGCAAAGAAAACCATCCTTTCAGGTTTTTAGAAAACTGCATTACTCCTTAAGAAGCAGTATTAGAGACACACAAGAAAAAAATACCGGATTGACTATTTATTTTAAGTATCCTTAATTAGCAGGGCAGGTTCTTACTAAAGTAATAGACTTCCAAGGACTCATTCACTGGTAAGATTCTTGCTATTTCCTTTTATTTAGAGAGTGATTTAGAATGTTTTGGGGTTTTTTTACAACATATTTTGTTCACAGGATATGATATCTGAATGCAATTCCAAAGTTTAATACGCATTAAAGAGGTTGGGAGAGTATCAGCAAGCCAGGAAGCAACAGGATCTTCAAAATTCTTAGCCACACAGTCACTGTAGAAGTGAACACTAAAGCTTTTTCTTTATTATTATTGAACATTCATTCTGAGTCCCAGGTACTCCAAAGGCAAGAGTAACATACAAAGCTATATGCAAAAGCAGCAAACTTGCTACTGAACAGCGGAGTAAAAGCTGATCTTTTTCACATGTTTTTACTGTTTATAGAACTTATTCATGTTCCAGTCTAGCTGATCATGCAGATAAATTACCTTATTCAGAGATCTTTCCACCTCAACTTTCAAGGTAGTACTATAAGAAGTTGATTTAAAAAAAAAAAAAATGTATGTAAGCTAGTAATGGTGTATTCTGATACAGAATACACCATTACTAGCTTTTCCCCCAAAGGATATATTCTAGCACCTTGCTTTTTCTAACTGTAGCAATAAGCTGCGGTCCTTTAAAAGTGAGTGAGATTGAAGACCGAATGGTAGGTCTCATTTCTAGAACAAACCTGGGCTCTTTGACATGAAATTTACATCTTGTCCTAATAAGGCATTCTCATTCCAGCTGCCAGCGATTTGAGCAAGTGTTAAGTAAACTGAAATATATATTTACTAGTTACTAGAGCTTTTTTTTACATTTTTACCTTTTGATTTAATGCCTGCACCTGCTAGACACATTTGTTATAATATTTCAGAAAGGAAGGTATAGCATAAACTCCAAAACATTCTGCAAATATCCCCTTTGCTTGGAAATTTCCTGCTTTTTCCAGAAAAAGTAGGGGGAAAAAAAAACTAACGTGGAGCAGGATGGTTTTTGGCGCTATGACCTCTATTCATTAAGAGCCAGCTGTATTTTACCAGCACCAACTCACAAAGCAGATTCACCTACACTAACTCCATAGGAATGAAAAGAAAGGAAGTTACAGAGACTTCTGATCCCATCTCAGCTCCTGTGCTGTCCTGGCAAGAGGATGCTGCTGGGCTAACTCCTCTCTTCTTCAGAGACACAGCCAAGAAAGCATGAAATTAAAATGTCTCTTAGATAACCCACAAGAGGTGTTGCTGTCGATGGTACATCACTTCCAACACTGTGGCTGGATTCTCCTTACGGTGCTGTAGACAGCCAGCTCTAAAAAGCTACATGAGCAAGATGTAGATGGAAAATACAACAGAGTGAAGAACCTGAACGTGGCACCTGAAGCATATCAGGTCCTGTGTTTTCATAAGCATGAAGCCATGTTATTGCTATGGCCTAAGAGTCTTATTGCCATTATTATATTTGGCAGTTAAAGCACCTAGTTATCAGCAAAGGACAAAAACTTGTCTGGTTTTCTTGCTGAAGTGCCAGTTCCAAATGCCAGTTAGATACATGTCTGTGCCCCAAACTGCCACATCTTTTGCATCAGGTTCTCACATACCTTTTTTGGAGCAGTCCATTTAAAGTGACTGCCATTCCTCTCTTCCCAACCATCCCCAACAAAGAGCCTGTATGCAGTCATGCAATTTGTTCTAGTATCAGCTAGATCAATGATGTACTCCTGGTTTGTATTGCATAGTTTGGGCTCTTACCTCTACAGAAACTCCCTGTTAGTCTCCTGTTTGTCCCCTGATGGCATGTGGCCTGTGTAATCTCTCCCCTCAGCTCTGTACACTAGCAACTCAGTGCCTCGAACACAGCACAACTCACACATTAAACAACCATCACTGTCAGCCTTGCCAAGGCTGACAAGGAGAAGCCCCAGGAACTCCCTCCAGTCTCAGACAAGACGACTGCCATGCTCCTTGTAGACTCCCACCTAGTCAGGAGTAAGAGATTACAGAAATAAGATGATCCTATGGGAGAGAAACTAAGCGAAACCCCCAAAATCTCAAAAAATACTTTCTAGTGGTATAGAAGGGCTGTGAGAGCCTCTGGCTTAAGTTCTGAGTTCTCATGGAAATTTCTGCGGAATTAGAAAGCTCTTTTTCCATCCCCATCACCTCCCCTATAATCAAGCTCCGGTGGATAGTGAAAAGATAAAACAGTTGCTTCCACATTTAAAGCAAGTGTACATGGCATATATACAAAATAACCACAGTTCACGCTTAGGTAAGAAACAAGAGGTTTCTCCAAATACTCTTGTATTTTGTCCAGAGCAGAAAGTTAGACTAGGTGAGCTCCTAGTGTCCTTTGGGCACTGAATTATCCTAACAGAGAATTATATTATAGGTATCCTACACAGGCACATTATGCTAATACAGGAATACTGTAACTACCTCTTGGTTCTAGGATCTTGTGCTTAGATTTATCTCTAAGACCCCATAAGAGAGCAGGTTTAGATTAGATGTTAAGAACAAATTATTTACTGTGAGGGCAGTGAGTCCCTGGCACAGGTTGCCCAGAGAGGCTGTGGAAGCCCAATTCCTGGCAATGTTCAAGGTCAGGCTGGATGGGATTTTGTGCAATCTGGTCTGGTAGAGGGTGTCCCTTGCCCATGGCAGAGGAGTTCAAACTAGATCTTTGAAAGGTCCCTTCTAACCCAAAGGATTCTGTGATTCTATGATTGTTGCACTAAGGTCACAAAGATGAGCACCTGCTCCTTCCAGTCCCATTACTGATATAAAAATAAAAAACATCCCACGTAGTTTCCTGTTCTAGACAGGAACAGTCTTTAACTTTTGTGGACTTAACAACACTCAGTACACATTCCACATTGCTATTGATCTGTTGCAGTTGTCTGGAGTTCCTTGATGCGCTATATTCCACAGAAAATGAGGTAGAAAGAGTCTAGTAAAATTTTAAAAGTTAAACAAACAAAAAAAGTATCAGAAACCCTGTGATGTAATTTACTAGTAACCCATGCTTTTCCGCTAAAATTCACATTCCCCATCAGACAAGGCTACAGCCTTGAACTATCTGACAAAACAACCACCATCTATCTTTTAAACTTCAAGCCAGTAGTTTGGCAAGGAGCAAAACTGTCCAATACTGACATAGTGCCAGCAATTGAACAAACAATTGCCCTTAATATCCAATAGTTCTTAAGCTGGAATCACTGACCAATGACAATGTATTAGAGCACAAGTGGTAGGGAGTACAGTAGTTAAGTGTTTACAAAGCACGTGGAAACAGAATTTTATTCATGCATTCAGTATGTAAAGAGTTAAAATTCTTGATTTCTTAGAGACCCAGCTAAGTAAATGTTTTTTTCTCTTCTTCTAGAAGTATACAGAATTTGCTTTCAGAAAGTGAAAAGGTAAAAATGCAATCTTGCCTGTTTAGAAATTTATTACTTGTGAAAGTCAGCTTCTGGCTAATCATCTCCCTTCTGCACTCTTGCAAATCACAACGGAAAGGGAGAGGGGGTTACAAAAAATACTAATAGGAAATTGTGGAAGCAAAGCTAAGTGACCAGTAAAGTGTTATAAGGTAGCAACAGGATTGGAGACAGGGTGAGCTCTTTAAACTTGCCTATATAAACTGGAGAAAGAGAATCATCATAGAATCATAG
>VXBZ01005723.1:0-12484 GCA_013399135.1 Heliornis fulica
AACCTCTCTGGGCAGCCTGTAGATAACTGCATCCAGAGCTGTAGAGGGAACAGGCTGGAGAAAGAGGGAAGATCTGGGCTGGAGGATGCAGTGCTGGTCATGAGCATCTGGGGTTTGTAGCGTCATGTTCTTGTGGGTGTAGGCACTGGTGGTGCTTGTAGGGGGAGAGGCTGGATATGGAGAGGGCCTGGTGGGGAGCTGCAGGTGTGTCCTGGTGGTGTCAGCAGGTAGGTAGGTCATACCAGTGTCTTAACTGCACAAGGAAGGAATCAAGGATTCCCTTGTCTGAAGATGAGCCTCAGCCTGTGACAGAGCCTTGTGTGTGGGTGCTGGATGGTGAGGCTGAGCATCTGCATTGTGGCAGCCCAAATTATTCTGTTCTGGTTTAGATTGGATATTGGGGGAAGCTCTTCATGGAGAGAGTGGTGAGGTGCTGGAACAGGCTGCCCAGAGAGGTGGGGGATGCCCCAACCCTGGAGGTGTTCAAGGCCACGTTGGATGGGGCCCTGGGCAACCTTGTCGAGATGCAGGCCTGGAGGTTGGTGGCCCTGCTTGTGGCAGTGGGAGTGGAACTTGATGATCCTTGGGATCCTTTTCAACACAGCCCATTCTGTAATTCTGTGAATGAATAGGGGCATGTTACTGAGATCAGCTCAAAGGCTTTTCCCTAGAGCTGGGAGCCTGGTAAAAACTGTAAAAGTCTGAGTAAAACCCTATGTGAGAAACGTATGAAGTTATACAAAGACAAGGAGCATGAAATGTGATGTTAAACAACAAGTACCTCTGATGCTGGAATTGGAAAGGCCTTTATGGGGGTCTTTATGGCACTGCCCTCTGGGTTCACTGAGACTCTCCCCTCCTCCACCTTTTAAAATGCCTTTAAATGGTTATTGCTGGGGTAGGGCACCAGACATTTTGGCCTGACAGTGTGATGAGTTATGGCAGTTGGTTTACCAACCTGGCTGTGTGTGTTGGTGAATCTACTGTTTCAAGAAATCTGGGTGAGTTGCTAGTGAATGCTAGTGTTATTTATGGAATGACCCAGTGAGCGTAGACCTCTAGAAGTGGGCATAAAATAAAAATCTTATCATGTTTTCCTGGGATTTTGATTGGTCCTCTCAGGTCCAGCCCTGTGAATCCAGGGCAGGCTTGACATGTCAGAGTCTGAAATGTGCAGTGCTTTTTGTGATGCTGGTTTCAGGGCCCTAAAAGTAATGTCAAGTAAGAGCATCTCCAGTGCTGTCTGCAGGCCTTGGGGAGTGTCACCTTGCCACCTTCTTCCTCTCTGGGAGCAGAGCAGGCAGGGATGATGGGCATACCTCATCTAATTACCCTGCAGGCTTATGCATTTCAACTTTTATTTCTATTTTCCCTGCATTGTTTATGCATGCAGTGTCTGAATCTCCTGCAGTAAATGCTAAAGCAGGCAGCGTACATTACTTTTTTGAAGATGCATTAAATTATGTCTATGCCAAGAAATCACTTTGTGTTGGCTGCCTCAACAAAAGACATGGCTTTTATAGTCATGCTTTGCTGGGCTTGTGATGAGCTTTGATCACCTTCTATAGAAGAGATTGGGATAAAGAAAAAAGTCTTTTGAAATGTGCCAGAAATCTTTCTTACAAACATTGAGGGCAAGCATAAGTGCTAATGTGAGAAAGGTAGTTTGAGCATGGAAACTTGATCCTCTTAGAATAAAAGTTTAACTTGCTGGTACAACCTGTAGGAATGCACACCTTCCTTCTTGAGCATGGGATACAGATGTGAACATCCAGCTGTTTGACCTTGTGACCCAGTCTGCTCAAAGGAGAGGATTGGACTGAAAAAAAAGCTTTGATTAGCTTGGCATTTTGAGTTGCAGTGGGATGGGCTTTTATGGGGATGTACTTTCATGGGTTCAGAACTGTATAGCCAGTCTTTGGCTGCATATCCTCTCTACCATGATATCATTGACAGAAAAGCCAAGGTTACCCTTGTAGTTGTCACAAATTGATCTCTTCTAAATGTGCACTTCAGTTTTGCTTGTAGGCACCATCTGAAAGCTCTTAGGTGTAGGCTTAATTTTTAAAGTCTTACAGAGTTAGTTGCTCAGTCTGATTAGTACAGGAAGAAAGATTTGGCTATGAAAAGCTTTTCAGGTTTCAGTTAGTCTTTAGTTGTACTTATGCACTTATGATAAGAGGGCTGGAGCACCTTTCCTACGAGGACAGACTGGAGAGTTGGGGCTGTTGAGCCTGGAGAAGAGGAGGCTCCGGGGAGACCTTCTAGCGCTCTGCCAGGACCTCAAGGGGGCCTACAAGAAAGATGAGGAGAGGCTGTTCAGTAGGGCCTGTTGTGACAGGACAAGGGGTGATGGGTTTAAAATAGTGGGAGGGAGATTTAGATTGGATATTAGAAAATAAAGTCCTTTACTGTGAGGGTCGTGGAGCACTGGAACAGGTTGCCCAGAGAGGTGGTGGATGCCCCTGGATCCCTGGAGATGTTCAAGACCAGGTTGGATGAGGCCCTGAGCAACCTGATCTAGTTGGGGGTGTCCCTGCTTCTTGCAGGGGGGTTGGACTAGATGACCTCTGGGAGTCCCTTCCAACTCTAGCCAGTCTAGGATTCTATGCACACTTAACACAAATGCATCTGAATTAAAAATCTGCAAATTGCCAGGCAAACACAGTGCTCATGAAGCTAGTGATGAGAAGGGATAAATGAACAGAAGATGTTGAAAATGTGTTAGTTTTTCTTATTAAAAATTAAACCAAACCCCAAACTTCTCTGCATGCTTAGTAGGTGATGTGTTTGCCTTTCAGAAACGTGTGCTGTATCCATGTGTGTACAGCACATCCTCGACCTGATTTCTTAGTCTGCATAATTAGTTGGTCTTCTCAAAGCTTCAATGCATCTCTGTGTTTTGGATGTGACTGATGAATTTCCTATGCAAGTTGATTCTTGTCCAAATATTTTCCTCATAATGTTATCCATAAGCTGCCTGATGTATTCCTGTCTTTCAGATTCTTTCGCTTGAGGTTCTAATCTTTGTCAGTACTCTGTTCCTCCTCCAGTTGCATGTGGTCACATGTAGCATGGACATAAAACAGCCCACTTCACCACAGTGCTGGAGTAGGATGTTCACCTTCATCTGGTTTTGGTGATGTTTATGTGGTTTTCTACCAAAAAGAGGTTAAATGTGCTGCCAGTGACAAATAAAACAGTAATGGTTCAAGACACTGCAAGAAAATTACTTAGTTGAGTGTATAGATTGGTCTGCGTGGAAGGAATTGCTGTTAATTTGTTTTATCATGCTCATCTTATTGCTGTCTGTGGCAAATAAAGCAGGGCTCAGTGTAAGAAAACATATGAGGTATTGGCTGGTGAAAACAATTTGTAATTTTTACATAAAAGCATGAGATTATTAATCAGTTCTTGCAAATGTGATCTGGGCAGCAGATAACAGAAGGCTTGAGTTCATTGCTGTGGATGGTATTTGAAGTGGTGTAGCTGCTCAGGATGAAGAATGGCAGAGTACATGCAGTAAGATACAGAAGAGGAACACAAGCTTTGAGATAAAGCTTCTCTAAACTGCATACTGATGCCATCCATGTTCTAAAACCAGTACAGAGAATCCCACTGTAGGTCACCTTTGTTGTAGGTAGAAGGGCCAAATACAAATTCAGCAGGAGATAAGTGGAGCTTTAGTACCTTTTCTTTCACTGTTGGCTGTAGGTGAAATGAGAGGTGATTTCAATGAAGTCAGACATTTCTCTCTTACAGGAGGGAAAGAACCATGACTTTTCAGAGCTGTGCTGAAGGGGTCTGAATTCAGAGGCTAAAACTCCTGTTCAGCTCATTAGCACGTGGGGGCTTTTCAGGCCTGAAACTCTGTGACAGTGTCCCACATCTGAGGCAATGTCTGTGCTGGGACTTTCTGCCAGAACAAGAAATGGAGGGATGTATCAAGAGCTGCAGCAAACAAGCTGGTGCTGGTTGGGTGGTGGGTAGAGTTGGGGATGAGCAAAATGTGGAACATAATGAACCAAGAGGATGGGCAGACAGGAGGTCGAGAGGGAGGGATTCAGGGTGTGTGATAGGAGACAGCCTGATGGAGAGTCTGCCTTGAGGGGCCACAATTTGTATAGGATTGTGTCCTGTTAAGCAGCACCATCTGCCCTTCCTAACAAATACTGTGTATTGTAAAGTGAGTGTATTTGCTTAGGTACCTCATTTTTCCTGAATGCACCCTCCTTACTTCTACTAATGTGTGCCTAATGCAATTATGGAACCTTACTGCAGCATCTGAAAAAGCTTATGGTTCTTGCTGTGTTGCTCAGGTCATCTGTATGTTGTGCCTGTTACAGAGCTATTGATACAGAGTCTCTGCTTTCCTATGTTAATTAGCCTGCCCATATATTTGTACAAGTCTGGTGAAGCGATGCTGAGGAGAAGTATTTTAAATCCAGAGATCAATCAAGGCAAGATGCAGAATCTTCAGGGGAGAGATTCTGTTTCAGGTCTAGAAAATCTGTATGAGCTGCTTTTCCCTCAAGTATGTAGAAATGATTTTTGATGATTTGCTCCACTTGAGCTTGGAAGAAGAAAATTGGTGAAGTCAATTTTAGGGTTCTTCACAGGCCAGTGTCTTAAAATATTTAAGTCAAGCTCAAAATGCTTTGTTGGTATTTCTAAAATCCCCAAAAATGTCTCTGTAAAAGACTCATTCCTGAGAGAACAGAGCATAAGCCAGGCAAATTTGGATGAGTTTGGATGGTAGTTTAAAAACATGGGTTGCTTGTGTTTGTTGCCATCACACCTAATCGAAAATATTTGCTGCTTTCTGCTCAATTTCCTTCCACGTTGCTGGTCCCTGTGGAAGCAGGATAGCTTGCCGAGGGGCAGCTGTTCCCAGGGCTGGGAACATTCCTTTAGACATTGTCATGATGCTGCAAGTGCACACATAGAGAAGCAAGCAAAATGCAACTGTTTTTTTTGTTGCTGCTGTGTAATAAAGTGACTGAGTTTGCTCAAGAGGCAGCAGTTCCTAGTTATGTAGCTTGGTCTAAAAGCTTATCTTAGCTACTTCTGGTCTACTTGGTTAATAAAGAAACTCATTTGATAATAAAATCAACCAGTGTAGGCCTTTCTGTTAACTGTTTGAGGTGTCTTTGCGAGCTGCTTCTTGGGAAGTGTTAGAGGCTGTGAGAGCAAGTGGTTTGCAGAACCTCTTCTCGTCGGTACTGAAGTGTGTTACATTGGTGACACGCAAGGAGCCTGCTGCTTCTGAGGCTGGCTATTTCCAAGGGATAGCAGCCAGACTGGTTTCCATTACAGACAACACAGAGAAGTGCATACTCTGATGTGTACTCCTGCTTAATGTGGCTTCCTCATAAGATCTGACTGGTTTTTATTTAGGCTTTAAACCCAGTGCATAATAAACCATTTCTGCTGGAGAAAAGATTTTCCTAACCGTAGTTCAGCTGCATCTGAGGAGCCTGTTTAGACCCTGATCACGCTGTGGAGTGGAACTGGCTATATTTAGGGGACAAATACGTTGACTCAACTTGTTGATATGGTTCATTGCATGATGTTCATGGGTGCTGAGGAAGCAGCAGTTCAGGCTTCAGAAACAGTTGGCTAAGTCAGCTGCCCTGACTGTCCATCTCCTTATGTAGACCTCCTAATCCTTGGCAACCTCTTGAAAACGGAGGGGGAACTTTGATATGTTTGTTCTGTGTATTCCTGCAGAAGGTTTTAGGCATGTAATTCTTTTCAAGGCAGTCAGATTTTTCAGTTTGAGTTTTGATACACAGGGTGCTTTTCACTGAAACTGAGCCTCTCCAGGTCAGGTCTTATTAGAGACACTGCTGTAACTCAGATGTAATTGGAGATGTCACTTCACTTGACAAGGTTGCTTTTTGCATGTAACCCAGATGGCGAAGTTAAATGCTAGAGCACCATTTCAGAATAAATTACGTTGTTTACCATCAACATTTAAGTGTTTAAGGGAAGTAGGTATTTAAATATGCATTGTAGGGAACTAGTTAATTCCTCTTGAAGTTTCACAAGATTCTGTGAAAATTAAGTGCTGCAAGATGATGTCAGATTCTTCTTTTACCCCTTCGTATCCACTTCCCTTAAGCTTCTGCTACACTGATACCTGCAATACCCTGATATCCATTAGTCTAGACCTCATGCATGTGCTTGGTATGAAGCAGTCAGATGATACAAATTGTAGTGAAGAACTTTGGGAAACTGTATCTGCATTGCTTTTAGCCTTCCTCTAAAGTTTGATGTAAATAGCAGAAGCTAGAAGCTCTTAGCCAGCAGGCCAGCAGTCGGACTCTGCCAGCAGCTGCTGGTTCTTAGCTTGTAAACCTCAAGTGGCCTTGCAACTTGGGAGTTTCAGCACTTTTTGTAGCTGAGAGTGCACTGCTTTTTTTTTTTTTTTTCAAATTGGTGCTTTGCCTTTATCTCTCCATATCATTCTCTCAGTCTAGATATTGAAAAATTTAACTGTGGTGGATGGTGAAGTGGCTTCCTCTATCTTCCCTTATCATGTAAACTTACTGTCATAAGCTTTTGGCATGTTAGGTCTATTTTCCTCTGTGTTAAAGACCTGTATTAAGTTAAACTTTCACCCCAATTTGTTTGTGTATAAGTATAATAAGTATAATAGCTACCTTGCTTCTGAGTTCTGAGCAGGAGTATTCTACCCCTTTGCCTGTGCTTTACAGACTTTGATTATGGTGCTGGGTTCCTTGTCTGGACTCCAGCAACAAATGCAGTTTGAGAGCAAACATTTCAGAGTAACATAACACTGGACTGTTGAAGTAAAGGTCACTACTTGCTACTTTTAAGGTTTTTTTAATGGTATTTTCTTCCTTAACCACAGGTGGTGCGTTTGTGTCAGAACCCCAAACTGGCCTTGAAGAACAGCCCACCCTATATCCTAGACCTGCTCCCTGACACCTACCAGCACCTGCGAACCATCCTGTCCCGCTATGAGGGGAAGATGGAGACCCTGGGAGAAAATGAGTATTTCCGTGTGTTCATGGAGAATTTGATGAAGAAAACCAAGCAAACCATCAGCCTTTTCAAGGAAGGGAAGGAGCGAATGTATGAGGAGAACTCTCAGCCTAGGTAACGGGGAGGAATGTATTAAAACACTTGTGATGTTGATTTGCTTTAGAGGTGAGGAGCTTGAGCTGGTGTCTGCTGGTTGATGTGTTGTCTTTTCATGAAAACAGACTTTGAAGAGGTTTAAGCCAGGTTTAAGTAAACTTGGGCACGTTGAAGTCTGTGCAAGCTCTGAATGCTTTGTTCTCAGCTGTGTGGTTCAGGGTATGCTGGGTTAGTATAAACAGTGAATTCTGCTGTGAAAAGGATTTGCTGACCCTTGTGTTCTCCACAGAGAATGCCTTGTGAGAGGGCATGATAAGGTTCACAGTGAAGTTTTTGGCCATTTTAAGAAACAGTAGAATATTTTGTTACATAGCAAAACAGCTGTCCAGCCTAAAATTTTGTTGTAATATGTCTTTAGGCTTTACAGTACTTTTCCTTTTGTTGGAAACTGAAACTGTCCAGTATTTCTAGATGTGTGGTGGTGGGGAAGTAACCTTGTTTTGTGGGAACAGAACATCTTACTAAAACTCCACTACTTTAACTCATTGGAAACTTCATGTTTACGGTACATCAGGGTGTCACATTTGTCAAGCTGCCTTTCATTTAGTTCAGAAGGCATAGCTGAGATCAAGGGACACTTTCAGGGTGGGCAGCACTTACTAAAAGGATAGGTGGGGGTGGAAGGCTCTCTTAAGTGAAATAGCATTAATTTGATGGGCACTGTGCTGTACCTGAAAAGGTGCTTCTTACCTTCATCCTGATTTAATAGTAGAATAAAGCTCTGGAAAGGGTTAATATTACATATTTGCCTAGCTGTTGGCCTAATGGACAGAGATATACAAAGGATATGTTGTAACTTTAAACTTATTTCAGGATTTTGGAGTAGGTGCTGAATTTGAAATTTAAAAAAAAGTATGTGGGGGGGGGTGGTGGGTGAAAACCACCCAGTGGCTGAACATAATTGCTCTGGAGATAATATGTTGTTAAGGCCCTGGCTGCTACTTGCTTGAGTTGCTTGGTGAGGAAGAGGGTGTTGTTGCACAGGCTTCTGGTATAATACTGAACTCCAGCAAAAGACTGTGATAATAGTACCAGAGGCATTGTTAATGCTGTTTTATTTTTCCACTGATGGTGTTGAAGACTGAATTAGGAAATGGAAGTTTCTTTCTGGATTGGTGTTAAATATTTTTTCTTAGTGAGATGACAAGACTTAGAGTTTTCTTGAGATGGGGTTTGGGAAGTCTAAATACTGCATCTTCACGTAGTGCACTTGCTTCTTCTAAAAGTTTAGTTTTCTGTGTGAGGCCTTCAGGAATTGAGTTTGATGTAATGTGTGAGCTCAAGAGGTAATGACAATATTCTGTCTGTGCCCCACTTCCCAGCCTTGGGAAAATATAGGCACAGTTGGCTTGTTGCAGGTGAGAAGCAGTTTTTTGTGAGGTGCTGCTAGCTGGAGTTCTTAGTGTTATAGAAGATAATGAATATAACAAGTGTGGGGAGAAAGGAGTGCATTAGCCTGGTATGTTCTATGGATGAGGCAATACTTCATGGAAAACAGTATTATTGATGGATTTAATATTATTTTTAGCCTTCAATCAGATCAAAATGAACTTTTCTTTTTTTACTGTGAATAAATTGATTAAACTGATTAAAAGTAATCTATGGTCTTCTTCTAGAACTGGTCTTTTATATATATCTCATCCTTTGAGATATTAACAAACCAGATTATCATTCAAGACTAGGAGTGATTGTGCAGTGCTGTGGGTTGCTTTTAAAATATTTTAAATAGCTTTTATCTTGAAATGGTTTTGTATGTTGCTTCTGTGTAATAGTCGATGTTATTTTTCTGGAGCACTTACTGTTGTCTGCAGAAGTAGGCTAAAAGGGTACATGAAGCACTTCAGAATTTATCTGTGATCTGTGTTAACTACATGTTTTGTGCTCCATCCATAAATATGGAATATCTGATGAGTCAAGGGTACCTATGTCAATCAGAAGTCAAACATCTCGACTTGTTTTTTCAGAGAGAGGCAAAGAGAAATCATTCCAGAGCCGATCATCCCAATCACTTTGTAGTCAAACTAATGGACAAAAGGGGGTGGGTGGGAGAAGCCCATATGGATAGATGTGAACTTCAGGAGCAGAATTCCAGTAGAGGCTTGCTTTCTCACAGTGGTGGTGGGAGTCTTTGGGGAGCTGCTAATTGTACCATTTCTGAATAAACAGCTTACCACGGAAGCAACTGTGGGGAGACGTGTAAACATCAGCGTAAAATCCGGTGTACTGAATAATTGGTTTGTCTTGACTGACTTTTTTTATTTTTTCCTCTTGTCCTTGAAGCTTTTTTCTTCCTGTCTTCCAGATTTAGCATTTATTTTGTTTCCTGTTGTGTATGCTCTTACTTTGCACCCCCAAATATCTATTGATTTAGAGTGAATGCACTGTTCTGACATTTGCATAACTAACGTGGAAGGTGCACAGGTGTCCCCTACCAGCAAACAAGCCAGTAATTGGAAAGCACTGAAGTCTCCCTTAGATTGTAGCATCCAAATTGTCTCAATCACTTGAGCCTCAACCTTCTATTCCAATTATTTATAAATTGCTCTTTGTGTATTTCCTCTCAGATACTTTAGAGGTTCTTCAGTGTGATCGCCCAGCGTGGACTCAGGCAGCGTTGGAGCGCAGCTGCTGAGAGCACCATGTCTTGAAGCTGCTTGTGCTGCTTCAGAGTTCATAATAGTGCAAGATGTGTGTCATCCACTGTTGAGTGGTTTGGTGCAGTGTATGTGTTTAGAGTAGACTGTGTGGCAGTATAACATGGATGCTATTTAGCATTTGCTGTAAGGCACACTTTCAAATCCAGTAGTGCAAAGTAAGATTGCAGTTGCATATCAAACATTTAAGGCTGTGTTCATGAAGAGAGCACACATATCCATATGTTCTTTGACTTCCAAGCTACAGCAGAGAAGCAGAGGTGCTGCAAGCAGGGTCAGAAAGGGCTTGTGTGAACGCTTGCTGCGCTTACGGATGTGGGTGAGCGTTTGTTCCTTCAGTTTTAAACTGAAATTGCTGTTGTAGAGCTGTTAAAAGTGAGAACAGCTCTCCTGTGTCATACCTTAACCATCAGGGTGTTGAAGGCATCCTCCTGTTGTGGCTAATGTGACAGTTAGTGTGACGTCCAACCCTATGAACACTCAATGGCTTCTTTTATTTAGGGCTCTAACGGCTGTTCTAACGCTGTGGTTTTGATGGATAAGTGTTCAGATGAAATTGTTGCTTTTGCATCCACTCATACTGCAGTTTTTGTGAAAACACCTTATGTGTTTTATTAGCAGAAGCTTTAAAGCTGCTATTTCAGTTCTGCTTTAGCTCACTTCCATATCTGTTTAAAAATTAATGCTGCTGAGGGTGCTTTGAAAGCTGTGTACGTACTTCCTGGCTAATAAGTACGTGCAGTAACTTCTAGTTACTGTTTAAAGACTTGAGTTTTAGCAAGTAGATCATATTCAACTTGGTGACTTATGAGTAGGTGTGAAGTGGGCTGTTTTGTTGGTGATTTTTGGGGTTTTTTTGTTGGTGTGGTTTTGGATTTTTTTTATGTTTTAGTGCAGGAACTGTATTGCTTCTCAAAACTCTGAGTTTTGACAGCTTAAGGGCTCATTTGGTTTGTGTTTGCTTATTGATAGGCTGGTCTCCAAAACCAAACTGTGTGTTTGGGGATCTGGTAAAATAAAATGATAATGTCTGCAGGCTTTGATATTGGAATCAAATAGTATTTCCAGAGGCAGTCACTCTGGATAGTTTGTCATATGCTTGCCTAAGGTAAAGGGAAGTCATTCAGTAGTTGTTTGGCTGTGTTGCAGTAATGAGCAGGTATTCTTGGAGCTGTGCACATCTCCAAAGCTGTTGGTTCCTATTCCTATGGATCCACAGTGGCTTCTAATTCCAAAAACATTTTTAACACCTGTCACTTTCATTTTTAAAAACAAAACACAAGAGTGCTCCAAGGTGAAGTCTGTTTCATAGCTGAAATGGTGCAGTGAGTTGGGGTGGGGGGGTGGCTGCCAGGTCTGTGTGCAGGCTGCCAGGTCTGTTCAGCACCAGCTACTTACAGCAGGAGATGTGTGACTACTTTGATGCTGTAAATATTGCCAATTTCTTGAGTTTACTTTGTAGCCAGTGGTAACAAAGGCTGGTTGAACATACATATTTTTTTCTTGTGATGTGATGGGTCCATTGATTGTGTCATTAGTGCTAAGTGCCACAGCTGCTCTGAACGTGCTGAACTTGCCTAAGCTCTTGAATACAGTTAAATTTCAGAATTTAGCTCTGTGGTTATGTTGGAATATTTTTTGTTTGTTTGTGTCCATTGCAGAAAGCTTTTACTTCTCCAGACCTTTACTTGCCCAGAGGAGCTGCCATAGGCCAGCTTTCCCCACTGTGTAAATTACTTATTCCAGCAGCTTTTTTCCAATTGTGTAAATAGAATCTGCTTCACATGGTAGGACAGAAAAATTGTCTGATCAGTAGACTTGGATAGGAATTATCTGTTCCTTAGGAAAGGATGAATTAGGCCAAAGAGTTCATTTTTCACCAGTGAATCGAATTTACTGATGATGTTAAAGCAGCCTATTATGAGGGAAAATTCAGAAAATTTATTTTCTAAATAAAATCAGGCCACTGCAAATGTTTCCATATGCAGTTATGTAAGCAGGAGGGTGGGGGTTAGGTGAAAGGCTGAGGAGAAGTAATTACTTGGTATGTGGATTGGATGTTTAAGAAATAGCACAAATTATTTTACTAGTTCAGCTTGCATACTTTGGAAAAAGAAACTTAGCAAAACTAACTTATCTGTAGAGGAGAAAATGAGGTTAGGCAGGGAGTATCATAAGCTCCCTCTATAGAGTTACAAAAAAGGTTTGGGAAGCTAGTTCTTATTTTAACTGTTGTCTGTCTGGCAACAGCCATATGGGGTGCTGGCTCAGTAGGATTTCATACTCTTTTCTAGCTCCAAAGTGAACACTTACTAACTGGAACAGGAAAAAGCACCCAATATTTAATGTCTACTGGAAATGACCATGCATATCTCTGAAAGGGAAGGAAGTGCATAAAGAATGACTTGGGAGAGGGGGGCAAAAGTTGGATTTTAAAGAGGAAAACGTTGGAAAAACGCTTGTGTGAAGCCATGAACCAGAAAAACCCTCTGGGGGGATGGGGAGGTTAGTGCTCTAATCTCCTGTTTTAGAGTGCTTGCACACACTCCTGTCCAGTGAAAAAAACCATAGTATGAGATGTTGAACTCAAATGGTGTGTGGTGTGTGTGAGTCCACTTTCTGTAACTTCCTTCTAATACAGCTAAGACTTTTTTTTTTTTTTT
>VXBZ01005723.1:12501-24125 GCA_013399135.1 Heliornis fulica
TTTTTGAAACAAAACACACCAGTGTGAAGTCTACATCTGCATTTAAATTAGAACATCTTAAAGAAAAGAACAGGCTCCAAAGCTGCCCACAAAAAAAGGTTTCCTTGCCAGGCTCCAGCATATGAACACTAACTAACTGCTTATTACCCGAGAAGAAATTCATTATCATTTAAATGTTGTTGGAGAGAGGAATGGGAATTATTTCTTTTTAATTTGGCTTTAAATTGCTAGTTTAGGGGATAGTTGTGGAACTTAATGTAAGCTTATGCCAAATATGCTAACTATTACTTTTTTTTCCCCTGTCAAAAACAGAAAATCAATTTATGGAAAATGTAAGGTTTTAGATTGTTGCATAATAAGGAAGCAATATTTTTATTCTTCTTGGCTCTCAACCTAAGAAATTGTAGACTTTTATGAAAGACTAACTCTGTGGGCTTGATGATATGGATGGGAAGTACAAGCTTGTTATTTAGTTTGTAGTAATTATAATTTGAAATGTGGATAGATTTATTGGTGCTGGCAAAAATGTGTTACTGCTACTTGGCAACCATCTCGTGTTTCTTGGGTGCTTGGCTTGTGTATTCAGTGCCAAGATGCCATGTTTTGGTTTTCTGAGGATCTGAAGAAATCCCAGTCATGGCTTTTTCAGCCAGAAAATGGATTGGTTTAGTGCCTGAGTTTTTCTGAGCTGTAAGATAGTGTTCAGAAAAACACCTCAACTTGTTAGAAGGTGCTGAACAGAACTAGGCCAGCTGCTTCCCGACCCTTTGATGCAAAACCTCAGTGGTGCTGGTTTGTGAACTGCTGGCCTTGCCTGGATTCCATCTCCAGAAGGTGGATCAGATGGACTCAGGTAGTGGGGCTTGCACACTGCTGTGCACCTGTAGAAGGGACCACAGAACTCCTGTAGTGGTAAGTTGGGTATGGTAAGTAAGGTTTGAGTGACATCTGTCACCAAACTATTCAGCACATCAGCTGTGGACTGGGCAAGTACAGCTGTAAGCTGCAGTCCCAGAGTCCACAGCTTGGAAAGCAGGTGTATGCCAGAGTTGTATGTTGTACTGGAGTATGTGTCTTGCAAAATACCTTGGGGTTAGTGATTGGACAGGATGCCAATTGGGAATGAAGAGAGAAAGCCTGGAGATATCCTGTGAGGAAACCCCAAGTGGTGTCCTGATGCTCGAGACGGTTTTGACGCAGCTGAAGATCAAGTGTGAAATACAGTTGTCAGTTTTATTTGGAAACTGGGGTCTTGTGCTTCATTTTTCCCTTTAACTGTGGCAAGTACAAACTGAAATACAAAGACTTACTGCAGTGCAGAGAGCCCAGGTGCAAGAGTAATGAGTGCTGAGTGGCAAGTTAAGCCATGTAGTCCCTTGATCGGGTAAATGAATTAATCTTTTACCTCGGTGAGAGGTTATAATTTGTCTGGTCAGTCCTCTGAGTATATGTTGAGCTCTTCCAAGACAATTAATCATACCAAATGAATTGCTCTTTAAAGTGTTTCCTATAATATTTAAATCCCCAAAAGTAAGTGGATTATTAGCCTCTTAACACTGAAAGCACTCTAGCTTGTTAAAAATACAACACTGGCATTTGTGCCTGGAATAATAATTTGAGATTCTTTAAAGGTCAGGAGGTTGTTGCTTCTGGTCAGCACACTGGGCTGTGTTGTCCTTTCTGCTTCAGATTGGTCACATCCATTTGCATAGCTATACAAGTATGACAAAATTTTGTGGTCATTTGTGGCCTGCAGTGTATTTTGTGTGACACATTGAACTGTTTGGCGTGCTCTAGTCACAGAATTCAAGGTATTTAAACATATATATATAAAAGTTGAAAAGTGCCAGGATTTAGAAGGTTGTAAGGAAATGTGTTTCCATGTATTTCTGTCATTACTTTCCATGTATTTCTGTCATGTAATGACTAAAGCACTGGTAAAGGGATTACCCTATAGAAATTCTTGGTTTTATAAAGCTATGATTGGTGCCATTTAAAAACTGTAGAGTGAAAAGAAATACTGCAGGCAGAGAATGCATTTCACTGGTTAATATTGCATTTTTCCATAGACATGATTAATCAGTAAAAAAGGGGGAGGCAGTAGGGGACAAGTTTCAAGGCAGCCCCAGCTGCTGTACACAGATTTGTAGTTGTTAATAAACAGGATGAGCATCTGAGGCAGTGGTTGCAGTCGTTTCTGATTTGGCTTTGTGGGAGCCAGCTCAGGTGCAGTGTCTTCTGAATGTGGCAGTTTATTTTCCAGGTGCTGTTAGATGTGTGTTGTGTGCCTGAGCTGGCAGCCTTCACCAGGCACTGATGCAGACCAGCTTCTCCACAGGGGAGGCAGTGGTGCTACCCTGCATCCAGGTTTTTCAAGCCTGCTGTTGAGAGTATTGTCGTGGAACTGGGGTTAGTCCTAGAATGGACAGGACTTACCTAGTCCTCTGGTTTATGCATTCCTGTTTTGCTGTCTGCGTGAGTGAAGTCTGGAAGTTGTGGGATTAACCAGTTGGTTTTGTAGCTCAACAAAGAATGAAAGAAGGAAGCCTGTAGTTCTTGAGTGAAGACTTGTGTGTGGAGCCAAACTCCCGTTAGCAAGAAGTGGTAAACATTTTATGTGTGTGTGTTTCCTTTTCCCAGAGGGTGCCAGGATGAGCTAGTCTACAAAATCCAAGTAGAACAAGCTGGTGCTTTCACATGCCATAGTACCAGCAGTTAATTTGCTGATTCTAAAATGTCTGGTTTGCTGCTTGTCTGCTTCATTAGTTGTCCTGTGGAAGTGCTGTCGAAGCTATGCTGGGCCACCACTCAACAACATTGTAAGGTGACTTCTGTTGAGCCAGTAATAGTTAAATGGAATTTCATTCACTTCCTGTGTTGATAGTTTTGTTGAGAGTAGCTCTGCTGTTGCTCTTTTCCTGAAGCTGTCTTGGTTATAAAAGACATCTTGGGATCACCTCAAGCATTTCCACTTACCGCTTTCATGCGTAGGCTGGAGTTTTATGGTAACACGAAGAGCGTGCAGAAAACTCCTTCCTAGTGGGGTAGTGGGATGTGAGATACAGTCCTTGCTGGAACCAGGCACAGCCACCCAAGTCCTGAACTTTGGTCTAATTGCTCATGGTTGAAGCATAGTTCACAACTGAAGAGCCTGTGATAATCCACACTTGTGGCTTCTGCAAGGTGCATTTTACTTGTTGGAGACTTGTTAAAACTCCTTTAGTTATTAAATCTTAAAAATACCAAGTTGTATCATGTGAAGTAGTTACAGGAAAAAATCATGTTTGGCTGCTTGCAGGGTGCAAGAACTGCAGGTTTGGGGGTGGTTTTGGAGGGTGTTCTGAAGTAGTGTAGCTTGCATTTAGCTGTAGTAGATGACAGAGTGTCAGGAGTTGGAAGGGACCTCAAAAGATCACCCAGTCCAACCCCCCTGCCCCAGCAGGATCACCTAAATTAGATCACACCACACAGGAATGTGTCCAGATGGGTCTGGAATGTCTCCAGAGAAGGAGACTCCACAGCCTCTCTGGGCAGCCTGACCCAGGGCTCCGTCACCCTCACAGGGAAGAAGTTTTTCTTTAGATGCTCATCCTGTCACCTGAATGTCTGATAATTCTAAAGTAGCCCAGAAGTGAAAGGGTCCAAAACTTGTATTTCTTCAGTTTTAACTTCTTCCAGCAGTACTTGATAAGTGGAGAGTATTCTGCAATACTGAGCTTGTGGTCAAGAATTAGAAATTCTCTATCTGTAATTCTAGTTTCCAGCACTTTTGGTCTTTCAGCTGTCTCAGCTGTAAAACGAGGCAAAAAATTAATTTTCTTTTTCCCCTAAGAAAATCTAATGTGATCTTATATTCAGGAGAATGTCCAAGTCCTGAAGGGAAGTCTCATCTATCAGCTGGGTTGTTGTGGTGTCATTTACAGAGAAGCAATCATTAATTGCTGAAATAATTGTGAAATAATTTTGATGTGCTTTCAGCTCTGGGTCTCATAAACTTACATCGACAGCCACTAAAGATACAGGACTGCCACGTTACAGAGGTGATGTTGGACTGTCAGTTGTGGGTTGGGGTTTTTAAAACAAGTTTTTAGCAGTAGCAGTGAATAGTACAGCGTTTTAGTGTTTTCCCTCTGTTTAACTAAGTAGTGTCTCATTTCCCAGTGACCCATTTGTAATTCTTTCACCAAATAAACAGATTTTTCCGAAGAAAGGAAGTGGTGCATCTGGGTGAATGTTTTCGTTCTGCAGCTCTGCGAGGACAGAGCCATTATCTGCATCATCTCTTCTAGGAGCTTTCAGTCAATGAGTTTAGTGCTAAGGTATCAGATACTCTTGCATCCTCTGCAATACTTTTTCCCTTAATTTTCCATTAGAATAAGTAGTGGTACTTTTTGAACACTCAGTAGTCGTTCCTCCAGTATACTGAGATTGTGTTTCTTGTGGTGAACTGCTGGATCATGCCCCTTTAAACAGTCAAGTTGACAGGTAGAGAGGGCCTTCTCTTGTATTTCAAATAGGATGGTTTTACAGTAACTCTGTTACAGAGTCCTCTGAATTTTTTTACTCTGAATTTTTACTCTGAATTTTCACACGACATGGAGTTTCAGACAGTTTGACACTGGTTTTATGAAATAAACCATTTTCTCAAAAGTATGTTATAATGAAGTTGGTTGAGTCATGTTCAGCCTAATTTTGTTTTGGGCCTGAGGTGTGGCTGTGTTTGTTTTAGCTTCCTGTGAAGAACCTTTGTTGAACACAGCCTTTTCTTAGAGATACTGAATGTTGTTTGTGAAAATCCACTGTTCACCAGTGGAACTCAATTCAGCAGGAGTCATTCTGACTCTGAGAGCACAAATGCAAAAATCCCTTAGAAAATAGTCATATGTATGAGATATTGCTCAGAAATTTGACAAGTGCAGGTTTCCTCATTGTTTGACTGTTACAGCTCCTAATTCCTCTGTAAGGTGGTGTTTGTAGCGTGCTCTCAGCAGAACGAGCTTTACAGACATGACAGTATGTGCATGTCAAGTTGTGGCATGTGAGCACAATATTGTGACTAAATCATCCAGTGGAGCAGTCTCTGTGTTATGTGTGAGGAATACAATGACACTGTCAGCTGTGAGGTAGTTGAGAAATTATGGGAGAAAAAGAAGAAATTCTAGCTGGCAGTGGCAGAAATGGTAGTACTACATTAACATTGCCTTGAGGTAGGAAAGGCATTTTAATCATAAAGCACATTAGGTGCTGTATGACACTGTAACTTGAATTAACTTCACTACTTGTGTCAGTGTAGCTGGAAGAGGGGATGCTATGAGTAAAACAGTCCTCTGCTGCTAATGGCTCTGCAAGACTGAGCCTACACACTGGAGAAACACTTTCATCCAGTGAACAGGAAACTGGAGAAGAACAATCTGCTCTAGGCCTGGGGGAGATGACAGCACCAGCAAACCCAGCTGGGGCCTGGCCCACAGAGGGATGCAGCAAAGGGCCGTGGTGCAAGTGGAAGAGCCTACTCGACCTTCGGGCTTCCGCTAAGATGGATGGAGCAAAACCAGTCACAGAGCGGAAGGAAGTAGCACAACCACACAGAGGGGGCACAGAGGAGGGAGAGCTGAGGAAGATGCCTGCTCAGCCTGGAGAGATGCCAGCAGCTCTGGGTCCAGCCTTGGGGAGCCAACTGATTCATAAGGACTGGCTAACTGGAAAAAACAGTCTTGATTCGTGCTGGTTTTCAGTCCCCATTTACGCTTGACCTGCGTATTTAGAGCCCTGTCAGCATCAAGGTAGTGTGATTTTTACAGGCAAGTGTCACTACAGCTGAGCAGGCTCTGGGTGATGTTTCTGGGCTGTTGGAGAAACTGTGCTGTTAACATGGTGTGTACAGAAGGAATAATGCCTCAGTGCTAGAGGAGCAGGTGGTTTTTAGTAAAATATTTATCATCTAGATTGGAAAAGCATTTGGTGCTCTAAGCTTTCACTTTCTGTTTGCCATTGATTCACAAGCTGCATACTTTGCATGTATGTGTGAAAGCACTCACAGGGGCATGAAATTCTGCCTAAGATGTAGCTGTTGTACTGGCTCTGGACCTAACCACTGGACAGAAACATGCTGATTGTTGCCATCAGCACACAGTGAGGCGAGTCAACTGATGTGGCCTGTGGTCCTGGGGGTAATAGGCTCAAAAGTGCTTATATGACAAGTGTGGCATTTAGGTGCCCAAGACATTGATTCCTATACTGTGGTTGGCATACCTCTGGTGTGACTCTTGGTAAGAGTGCTTTGTGTTCATTACTGGGTTCAGCTGAACATTAGAGAGGGCCATCATAGCCTGTAAGGCATATGGAAGATTGCTGGGAGCCTGGCCAGAACCACTTGGGAATCCCTGGTCTAAGTCACTTACATGTTCTTTGAAAATATTGCCCTTTTTCTGGGAGAATGCTTGCTTCAGTTTAAGTGAACAATGGAGATGAGGACAGTTGCTGATGTTACTAAAAATAAAATACAGTAATCACTGAACTTTGATATGGCAATGACAATGTTCACTGTTATTGCAAGCATTTCTTTGGTCTGTACTAGTGTACAAATGTGTAACTTGGCTTGTAAAAATAAAGGAGTACAAATTTTCTTCTTCAAAGAAAATTTTCATACATTTAGCAAAGGATCAGTAACCAGTTGCTGTATGTTAAAGCAAGTTACTAACAAAATATTCTGCTACTTCCTATTTTTTTAATGTTAATTTCCAGTGTTTTGCCTGTTATTTGCTTAAGATACAGCTGAATATTTCTAAAAAAAAATTTAAAATAAAACATTGTAACTTAAAGAATGTGAAATGCTACAGTAATAGAAACTTTTTGGAAACAGAGTGTCTCTGTGTGTGTGTGTAAAATTATTTGTTTATCCACCCATCCCTCAGCCTGCGGAAGTTCTTACTTGCTGATACGAAGTGCTCAACTGAGTGCAAGCATTTCCTGAAACTGCTATGGGAGAGGGCTCTCAGAGAACTGATAAGCAAGCAGACACAGGAACATACCTTGTTGTCTTGCAGTTTTAACTGTTGCTTTATTTAAACCATGCACTCTTTCCACTTAGCTTTTTATTGGAGAGTCAGAAATGCATGTGTGCTTGCTTGATTGTACCCCAATTTTCACACTCCTGGGTAGCAGTAGGGGAGTATATACCTGAGATGACTTTTATTCCATCTAGCAAACATAAGTTTTAGGCTTTTTTTCACAACACATTATTTTTTTAAGCATTAAGAGTGCTAGCAAGTCAGTGCTAGCATCTGCCATATACCTTTAGGATTAACTTTGTAGTCACTGGGTAGGCATTAATGCATTGCTGTGCTGTGCCACTTTACCTGCTACAGTTGCACACAGATACTACACACTGGCCCTTCAAGGAAATGATTCAGACTTTAATTCTTGCCAGATACTTCCAAGTCAGTATAACACAATAATTAGAAAGTTTTGCTCAAACCTCCATTTTATGAGCTTAGTAAAAACAAATGTCATCTCTTTTTGCTTAGATCCTGAGCTACTGATCTTCATAAATGTGATATCAATCACATGGAAAGCCATTCCTTGGCTGTTCTGATACAGCTTAGTTTTTCCTACTTGCAGAATCCTGTATGGTTTTGGTTTGTTTGTGCTTTTTGGGTTGGGTTTTTTCTAAGACATGCTGTATAAACTTTCCCAAGAGCAGAGATGAGAGGTTACTGTAGCACTTCAAAGGTATAACGAAATTGCAGAAGCCAGATGACTGGCATTTGTGATACATCAATAAGACAAGGGGATTTTCTGAGGTCTTATCTCTGTGGAGGCTACATAACTGAGAGTGGTGAACAGTTAGGTTTTTCAGTTTGTGTTTATAGAATTAAGCAACTCAATCATACAGCTGCTTTAAAGTGCACACACTTTGAATGTGTAATGCATCTGCTAGAGAGATGCTGCAAATGCAGCACCCTAGGGAAGAGCATCTTGGTGGTTTGTTTTACTTAGATTGATCTTGAGCACCTCTTATCAGACACACATCAAGTGACAAAAAAATAAAATCCCTCACTGTATAGCTGGTATCTTCTATAAACCCCTTGAGCAGCTTTCATTGCTGAGGCATATTAAAATGCAGTTGAATAGTTAAGGGTAAGAGAGGAGAACTGGTGTCAAAGAAAATTTATGCTTTTGAGACTTCTGTACTTTCTAGTCTGCCTAGACATTGTCCTAGCATGCTCAAAGGGCTTGTGGAAATGGTAGAACATAACTCATGTCCACTTGAGTTTAGACTGTATGTAAGGATGACATGGAGCTAGAAGATCTATGTCCAAACATCCAGGGAACTTTTGCAGAAAGGCTGGGGGCAGTTAGTTACCTGTCTCCTTTAGGTAGAGGTCAGTTCCACAACAGGCACATTAACATGATAAGTAGTTCAACTAGGAATAGCATGTCTGGAGCAAGTGGTATCTGAAAAATGTCCAAGATTAAGTAAATTGGAGCCAGTTCAACCAGAAAACTAGAAATTGGTGAAAGGCTGAAGTGTGAGGAGAGCTGCTGAACACAGCTCTCTTCAGGGAGGTATCTCCCATGAAGGAAGATATACTCCATGGCTGGGGATGCTTCCAGCCACTCTCTAAATGGTTCACTGTTATTCAGTATGCAAAATAACTTGTTGCTTAGTGTTGTAGAGTCTGTGAAATGCCTGGGTGGTTAATGCCATCTTCTGACCAGCTCTGGTCTGTTGGACATAGCTTTGAAGTTGGCCTTTCCCAAGTGATACTAGATGCATCTTTTACTTCCAGGTGTGTGATGTGGGGGTGGAAAAAGCCTCTGTGCCTTTTCAGGAACTTCATTTTCCTAGCATCTGGAAAACACAAGAGCATGAAAAAAGAGAGTCATCCTGTATTTTGAAAAGGAACTAGAGAAAGAGGTGCCACTAATGAATAGATTCCACACACACACACATCTCTAGTGTGTAATAGTGCTGTTGTTTGACTCCTACATAGGAAGACTGTTGTGGTATTCCTGTACCTCTACAGGCAGTGATGCTTTGGGATACTCAAGCTAGCTCTATTTCTACCTAGCACATTTGCAACCTAGAGTTTACATCCTTATTGTAGTCACTAAGACTGTAAGGAGGTAATAAGCAGTTCTGGGTTGCAGTTTGTACTGCTGGAATTTGATGCCAATCCAAAGCTACTTTCTTAGGAAATGTGCAACACAAGATGCTCCCAACGCTGCTGTGCCCTACCTGCTAGGCTGTAGACCTCCTTCTGTTTCTGGAAGTCTTTTGCACATTGACTAATCCCAAAGCAGAGAAAATATCTTCTCCTCTTGTCCAACTTTCCAGTTTAGAAAAGTGTATGTATATCCTGGCGGACTGGAGCACTCCTGATATGTGAGTGTCATCAAATGGAGAAGGGATTCCTGTACCAATTTGTAATTCAAATTGGATAATTATTCAACATAATCTGGTTGAGCACCTTGACCATCAAGCTTTTGTATGTAAGCTCTTACTATTTTATAAAAAGAACCTGTGGGTGTTTTGACAAGTGTTTACTTGGGGAGCTTGGCCATTCCTATGATTTAGTTAGTTCTCTGAACAAAGCATCTGTGTTGGGATGCTCTGGAGGCTTAGAAAGATGTTCAGCTTACATGGTCCAAGGCAGTAGTAGTTTTATGTGCTATCAAAAGGATTTTCAGTCCCAAGAGCAAAGGATCCTGATGAGGGTTTAGCTCCAATACTGATGTTACTTAATAGGTATGGTCTGAATATTGTTCTTTAACGTTTATTTGACATGTATTTTCTTGAGAGGGTGCCCTGGAAATAATCTCATGACCTCAGAGAGGTTATGTAAAGTTAGTCATTGTGGAAAATGTTTGAGACAAACACAGACCTTGCAGCTAAGTACCATGTGATGGATGTGTCCTGAATGCTGGTTTAAATATTTGAGAGGTGGTCACGGATGCAAAGAGTTTTCTAGGCTGGGATGCTTCTGGAATTGCAGTGGGTATTCCTGTTTTGTTCAGAGTGCTAAACCCTGCCTGTCTCTTTGATAGGAAACATTTGTTTTTGTGCTTCTTTGTAGGCGTAACCTGACAAAACTCTCCTTGATATTCAGCCATATGTTGGCAGAACTCAAAGGCATTTTCCCAAGTGGCCTTTTCCAGGGAGACACATTCCGAATCACCAAGGCAGATGCTGCAGAATTTTGGAGAAAGGCCTTTGGAGAAAAGTAAGTTTGGAACTGTGCCTGAAAATAGAAATGTGGTAACGAACTGCACACAGCACTGTGTGTTTTTAAAAATGGTTTTGTTCAGAAAGGTTTTTGTTGGATTAAAATTAATGGTGGGAAAGGCATACTAGTCATTTGGTCCACTCTCTGGGATGAGATACAGCATTGTTCCTGCATTGTATTTCCCAGTTCCAGGTTGTCAGGCCCCAAATAGTAGCTAAGCCATTATATTAAACTACTTTCATCTGTCTTCCAGTTAGTCTTTCCAATCTCTTAGTCACTTTTCTTCTGGCTTCTTTGAGCTTTTGTCAGTTTGCATAATGGCTTTGTTAAGACAGAATGAAGGAGAAAGTGCAATGTATATTTGTGTGCAAACTGTTGAAATGACAGTTTTAATTTTCTTACATTTTAAAATGTTGGCTAAATGAACTGTAGAGGTGTCCACAGCAATGTTTGAGGATTAAAGGTAATGGAATTGGGTACTGCTTTCCAACTGAGGTAACTAAGGCATTTCACATAAAGAATTTAATTACTACCTGTCAGAACAAAAACCAGTGATATGTATTTACTCATGAATAACACAGTTGAGTGAAGCTAGGCATGTTTCTTCTATGTTTTTATTCCACTTGATATTTCAAAAGAAGGAAAATATTCCTTTAAGCAGGACCCTCTGTTCTGGCTTCTGATTGGATTTGGATTCTGATCTTACATTTTCAGGTAATCTGAATTTAGAGAATTGCAAGCATCTCTTCTACTTTATTTTTTTTTTACTATCTAGACAGCTACTAAAAGTCTTAATGTTAACTCCTTCTCTACCAGGTGCAACATAATGAAATTCTTTTCAAGTGATGGTCTTGTATAGAGCCCAGGTACATAAAAGTGTTGCCATGATAGGATTGCACAAGAAGGAATAAAAGCAGAGCTGGACTTCTGACTCCAAAATTTCATATATAAGCAGGGAAAATTGTCCAATGTTCATTTGGCTGCTTAGCACTACCAATACCAAGAAATCCCGTTTTTGCATAGTCCGAATAAATCTCTTGTAGCTTGTTGTGATTTTCACTCCTTCCATTATCATGAAGTGCATACTCACAAAAAAAATCATACAGAGTATGTACCTGGAAGTAGTTTTCAGATATATCTCATTTACAGGTGGTTTGTTTTTCCCCAGGACCATCGTTCCTTGGAAGAGCTTCCGTCAGGCCTTGCATGAAGTGCATCCAATCAGTTCAGGGCTGGAGGCCATGGCCCTCAAGTCAACGATTGACTTGACATGCAACGACTACATTTCAGTATTTGAATTTGATATCTTCACACGACTTTTTCAGGTGAGAATTGAGGGATGTGAATCACTTGAAATGTGTCTCAGTGCTTCAGGTTAGACTTTTTTCCCCAAGA
>VXBZ01005724.1:0-10186 GCA_013399135.1 Heliornis fulica
TCTATGATTCTATGATCTCCATCTACCCTTCCAGATAGAGTGATCTGCATGGGCTTTTGAGAGGTGACTACTCAGTCCCTGGTCAACAAGCTCTGCTGTAATGCCTCTGACGGAGGCAGGATATCCTCCTGCTCAGGAGAGGCCTTTTCTCCAGTAAAAAAACCCAAACATCTAACAATCCTACAGCTCATGTTGTGAGAAGCCTTCTGCATATCCTCAGAGCCCTTTCATCCCACCCAGGTTTGTTTGCCAAAGTCCTAATCCAAAAAGTCTCCTGAGCAAACTGAAGGGATTTGTTTGATATCAGATTCAGGTCTTGAAGGTGTCCCTGAGGACGCTGACAGAGACAATAGCCTGGGCATTGAGGAGGTTTCAAACACTATAAACATCACAGGGAGTTACAGCTGCAAACAAGCTTTCTGTCACCCTGAGGTTTACTTTCTGGCAGTGATATAGGACTGAAGCCTTTTGCATTGATAGTGTCACTGAGATGACACATTCTGAATTACATGAAGCCAGCACAAGCTAGCACATGCCTTGAGAAAAGAGGAGTATCCGAGACCTCTGATACTTGCTCTACAGATGGCAGAGTGGGGTGTAGGTGTGTAGAAGGTAAGGCCACAGTATGACACCTCAGAGGCAGGCAGGCACATGTGATCAAGCAGACAGGGAGACCCTATGGATAAACAGACTTTTCATTTCTTAAAAATATTGGGGGTTTTTACCTTTATCATGGTCCTTTGAGAACCTACCATACTCAATCGAATGAGAAGAGCCCCACCATCAACTGAAATATGTCAGATTGCAAAGTAAGGTTTGAAGCTACTCATAGAATTGTTTTGCCAGATTGAGTGATGGACACATTTCTTTCAACATGGAGGCCCAAGTCAGTGACATTGCTCCAGGCATGCTGATTTCAGCAGTTCAGAATACGACCTACTGTTCCAGGCAGTTAAAAATGAACTGTGGTCCAAGTCACATGTCACTATGCTAGAGAGACAAGATATATTCTGATCTCCTGTTTTAATTTATTAATAATATATGACTAGAAGGGACTTCTACTGTTTCATAGTTGGCCACATGCTCTAGTGCTGCTAGTACCACTGCAAGACCTATGCATGCAAAACCAAAAGCTTGCATGGGCTACTTATGATGTAGCTAATGAGTTTACCAAGTCTTATCTCTGTCTACAGTTGAGTTACATGAGCGGATCACCTGAGCACATATTCCCTTCAATTCAGGCAATGTTGTCCTAGCTACCCCCACTGATGACTCAAAATACATCAACTCTGCACAGATGTGCAGGATGAGTACTCACACAACCCAGCAGTTTATCTAGCACCACAGAATGCTAACTTCTGAATATCTCTGCAGGAATCCACCCTTTTGCACTCATGCAGAGCCCAGCAGACATCCTTAGAGAGACAAAACTATACGCTTTAAAGGAAAAGACTGAGACCACATTCAGCTGGAGCTGTGGTGTGCTCAAGGCTTTAGAAAGCAAGGTGATTTACCTAGTTGTCTAAGTAAGTGGGTTTGTCTAAATAAGTTTTTGAACATGAAATTGAAAGCCTCAGCTGTGGCATGAAGTATTTTCTCAGTATTATTTATTAAGCATAGTAAGGCCTTATGTTAATGACAAAGTCTACAAAAAATTCACTGCAAGATATTTGCCTGGCTAAAGTGACAAATTAGGATGCAAAAAAACAGTGGTTAGAATCACATTAGCAAATGTATGTGCTATTTATACAACTCCAAGATAACTTCATGCCTCTATTCTGACCTCAATTACAATTTTTCTTAGGGGGGCATATAGGAATAGGAGTGAATGAAAATAAGAAAGCAGCTCATATCCTGTGGGCAACTTATACTCATTACAAATTTAAAAGAGAACAGAATAGCTCTCACTCCTTGATATTAAGACTCGTTAAAAAACTAGTGTTTTCCTACCTATTTTTACATTTGTTAAAATTTTAATCCACACGTATGGCTTTATAGAAAGAAAATGCTTTCTATAGAAAAGGCTTTCTGATTCTTTCAGTAAAAATGAGAAAATGAAAGTCTACATAGGTTAATACAGTTGAGGGGGAGGTGTATGTTTACAGGTAGCAAAAATGTACACAAGAGCAAATTTGTGAGTTTTACATAAGGGCACTGTTAGTAACAGCAACAAGAACAGAAGTTACTATTGCACTGAGTGTTACTATTTAGACAGAATTTTACTGTTTCTGGGGATGAGATGAGGGAAAAGAAAATCTCTTTGCTCACTGGAAACAACAAACAAATTTTTACTATTGTTTTAATGAGAAATACTAATTTTTCTGTGCCTTGCAACAAGAAATTGGAATTAGCTCTTTTAATATATATAACCTTAGTGGCAATGCTATGGGTTTGCATATTCTTGGGGAAGAAGTCCAACACATTCGCTTTATTCTTCATGTATTTTTTCCTAATGCCCATTTCTAGTTGATGCTGGTGACAAGGCATCATGCTAGATAGGGTTTTGGTCTAGCCCTAGAGCTCTGTTTTGTGGCATACAGGAACAAAGAAAATTTCAACTAAGATAGTTAAAGTTTGACAAATTTATAGGGAATTAAACACAAGATTTTTATACTGAAGAGCACTCATCTTTTAGAGGAAGGAAAAATAACCCCACGCAGAGAAATACCATCACCTTATCTACCCTCACTCTTAGAGCATGCAGCAGGAAGGCAGATCTATTTTGCAGATAGTAGGGCATACATAACAAATATGCTCAGTGAGGTCATTACATTAAAGGTAATAATTTAAGGTATGGTTTAAATAGTGGAGCAGGTCACTACAACAACAATAAAGTAAGAACATCTGATCTACCCTTCTATACCCCACTGTTGCCTGATCTGTTGGAGGTGGAAAGAAGCAAACTCTCTGACTTCCTTGAGAGGTTCAGTCCTCTCAGCTGCCCACACACTTGTTTTCTATGTGGGCTCTTGTACTATACTGGAACCCAGTCTTCTATAATAACCCATAGATAGGAAATAACAACTAAGAGCTAAATGTGCTGCTGGTGGTTTCCTGTTGGGTTTTGGTTGTTTTTTGGTTTTTGGTTTGGTTTTTTTTTTTCTTTTTTTAAACTCTCTTTTTTATGAACAGAGCAGGACCACACAGATATATAGAACCAGAGTAATGACTGACCTTCAGGGCTCATTACCCAGTCTGGATCCCAAATCTGTCATTAAGCTAGTAAGGGGAAGAGGTCAGGGAATGCATGGGAAGGAGAGGTGAGAAGGTCACCTGCACAGGGGGTCTTGTTCTTGTTTGCAAAGCAGATGTTGCCCTCTGAGGCCTTAGGGATCCATTGCTCTTAAAGTCACCAGATGTTGCCCATGCTGTTCCTCAAATCCAGGTGGAAAATTCCATATTACGAGGAAAATTAGAAAAAAAATTACTGGTAATTTAAAATCAACAATAAGCAGAGGGGGCTCAGATGTATGTGTGGCAGCCACGTACACACAACTGATTTATTCATCCTATGAATGCTGTCATGCCTAATTCTAGATTATCAGATGTCATTGAGATGTTCCAGTTCAGATATCACTGAGTTTCCAGTTCTGATCTTTACAAACAAGAGCCAGCTGCCAGGTTTAGATCAGATCCAAGTTTTGTTGCATTTAAGGGAGTTTGCATGCATGGCTGTTTTAAACAACTTATGTTTCACAACAAGCTTAGATTCTAACAAACCAGTTATAAATGCACATAACAAGGCTTGCCTACAAGTTTTTTCATCCAAAACCAAGCTCTCATTTGCCTGCAGCAGGAGTGTGTTGCTGTCATTCAGCATAGACCAAAGGAAGTTGAAAAATCCATGTCATGAAGCATAGGAATGTAGTTCCACAAGCATTCTCCAGCCACATCAGCATTCCTTGTCTGAGAAAGTAATAGAGGATGCCCAAGCATACTTTTGCATTTATATGTATCATTGCCTAGGCACTGTGCCTAGAGCTTAGTTTTGGAAACTCCAGTATCTTGGAGACAGCATAGGAGCTTTCTATGTAAGCA
Organism: Heliornis fulica; assembly: GCA_013399135.1. Lineage (NCBI taxonomy): Eukaryota > Metazoa > Chordata > Aves > Gruiformes > Heliornithidae > Heliornis > Heliornis fulica. Next base: position 4,039 of record VXBZ01005724.1, read on the forward strand.
GCTAATGAGCAACCAGACCATTTACAAAGCTACACACCTACCATTTTTCCTTGTAATAACATTCTGGTAAATAACACTTGATATTTTCTATCAGTCTCCTGACACCTGACTGTGATTATAATACCATACAGCTAGAAAAAAATCTTAGTACTTGAGATTCTTCAGTAGATGAATCAGAATTGCAAATAATCAAAGTGAATACAGTCAAGAAATCGATGTGTGACCACAGAACACAAAGACAAATCCCTCTGGAAAAGTTTTATGGTATTTTTTCTATTTATTTAAATGCCTATTTCCTGTTTCAGAGTACAATTAGGAACAGAAAATATTCATGTCAAACTCCTATTTCAACAATGTCTTTAAACCCATCTCAGATTTGCACAGAACTTCTGCTTTGTTTGCCCATGAGAGCATGTTCCATTGATTCTTCACAACTGACAGGACACTGGAATTTGAATTCTAAGACCTGAATTAGTCAATGTCACACTTAAGAAACATTTCAGCTGAACTGCAACCTACAATGCATTTGCAAGAAGAAACAGTAGAAACATTTGTGTGCAACCCCTGAAATTCCATCAGAAGCAATTGGAATTTCCTGTAAATGAAATGCAAAGGAGTCCTGCCAAAATAACAATCAATAATAGTTGCAAATCATTTGGGTAAGTGTGAGCATTATCTGCCTCATGAGAAGCTCTGTTCCTCAAGAAATAAGTTTAAATCATAGTTAACATGAGTTAAGGTACCTGAATTACATGCATGCCTTTGAATAATATGCCATCAGAAACATTCATGCCTCTTCATAATTTTAGAAATCAGAACAAAAACTTATTGACATCTGTAAAAATATAAATGGTGGCAATTGGAGCCATACCAATATTACATAAAGACAAAGAGAGGTGTGCTGGTCTAGAAGGACATTTTTAAAGTTAAATGAAAGCTTCCCCACATGACTATAGAGCCTACAATTCTCATGTGTACTATACGAATCAGTATGACAGTCCCTTCATCTTCTTGTTCTCTTGTCTATTTAGACTATATCTTAGCCTTACTTTTGGAAAGTATCACAGAAAATTCTGATCTCTCCTGAGATCCATAGGAGGTATCTCGTTTGCCTGGATAATGAAAACCAAACATCACTACAGAGCAGACAAACCAGGTCTGGTGGCAGCTTTAATACAGTCTTTCTGAATGTGCTAGTAAAAGAAAGATCCAAGCCTTACCATTGGTGTCCGTGATGATAACACTGGCTTTAGTACTGTCATTCCCTAATTTGCTGCTCACTCTGCATGCATATTCCCCAGCATCAGCCAATGTGGCTCTGTAAATGTGAAGTTCAGAGTATTTCCTGTAAAATCAGAAAAAAAACCCAAACATGTAAACATCCTGTACTGGAGTAACAGTCACTGCATCAACTAATGCACTCTGGTTTCCTCTCAACACTCTCATCTTCCGTTCTTACTGATATTATCCAGCTTTGAAAGAGGTGATGAGAATAAAAAAAAAAATAAATCTTGTGCAGGGTGCTGGAAAACAGGCAGAGTAATGAACTTGAATGTAGATACGTGCTTATGCTTTTCTGCTGGTGAGACATCTTTGTTCTTGAAGGAAATCTGAAAACAATCTTTCTCTCTCAGCTGAATTGTTGACTATCCAGATGCCGTGGAGATACGTGTAATATTAAAATAGATTATCCTTTTCTATAGGTTCATTTTTCCAGTAGCAGAGTTCTGGGTAGCTACTGTAGTTTCCAACATCTGACTAAACAATTATGAGATTAGGACACACCACTTTCTTAAACAACTTCTAAAACCCCAATAGTAAATCATTCTCCAGCGCTAACAAAAAATTATGAGCAGAAGCGCAATTTCCATGAAGCTACATTTTGTTCCTGGCTCAGAGACATAATTTAATCAGTCTCCAAGGTTTTAAGATTAGATTTTAAAATGCAGAACTCCTGCCTACCCATTAATTTGGTAGGAACATGTTCTGGTGTCATTCAGGGGGTCCCCAACTCATGTGATAGCAATAATCCCATTACTTAGACTGTGGAGAATGACTAGCTTGGGGACAGTGCACCCATTATTGCAGTTCCCAGCTTCTGTTTAAAATAAGTGCTTTGGGGAAGTGTTGTTTTTTTTTTTTTTNTTGTTTGTTTTTGTTTTGTTTTTCCTGTAGTACAACCTGCTCATTTATCTATAGAATAGACACTCGGTAGAGTGCATGAGCATTGCATTCCCTGAGTTGGCTCACCCCAACATGAAGGACTGATTACTCAGGAGTCAGGGGTTCTTGATTCTAAAAGCTTGTAGTTACCAGCTTGTCTAGTGATGAGTGATGAGCTAAGCAATGTTGCTTCAGCTAAGTCATGACTCTTAATTCTCCATGCAGAAATCACAACTGATTACTCCTTCTGGGAACCATTGAGCAGGGCTGGGTTCAGACGAGAAACAAATCTGTTGTAGCAGGGGGGCTTGTGGAGCAACCAAGATGTTCAACCCATCCCTGTGAGCCATCCTTCCCTCCAGCATAGTAAATTACCCCATCTACTACCAAACATCTACTTATGAGCAACTCAACCTTTTCTGCTTCTGTGTGAAGGTCCTATCACTTAGCACAGTAGCCCTCAGGGGACAAAAGCAGTGTGCTAAATGGAACCCCAGCTCTCAGAGAAACACGCATTACAAGACTTTCCTCATGTCATGAAAGAGGACCTCTTTCTTGAGGCCACTGGGCTTTCAAGAAGAAGCAGCCAAGCTAGGATTAACAATTTGCTCAGGTTTGCTCAAACAGTAAACCTGAAAAGCTAACAATTAAGGAAGGGGACTTTGGTAGCCCATTTACCAATGCTGAATTAATTAATTGGGCCACATTTCAGAACAGACTTTAGCTGATGGCAACCATCAGTATATGAGAAAAATGTGGTTGAGTCACGGATGAAAGTGGCAGAAGGTTAAAGCTACTGCCTCTTGGTGTGGGAATTTTGCACCTGTCTAACAACTAAACCTCAGTAAAAATAGCTTGATCTTTAATATTCCTGCCAGCCAAACACACCTGCCTTTGCAACAGCCTGTTGAGGGCCTATCCAGGAACGTGTGGCAGAAGTCTACACCACCTAACAGCTTGTGTGGACATGCAGCATTTCCCATAACCTACAGGTTATCTTTCAGCCATGCCTGCAGACATTTGTCTAGATAGAGAGCAGGCATTCGCCTCAAGGTGCCTCAAAAGTCAATGTAAATAGGCTCAGGTTTTTGAGGAACTCACTTGAATCTAATGATAAGCAAGAAGCTGCAGCTCTGTCACATTTATTTGGCCACCTACTGTATGTCTGCTGCAGTCTCTTTTCCTCTCTGTATGATATTTAAATAATATTGGTGTCAACCACCTTTGTGGCATTTTGGCTTTTAGAAGAAGAAACGCTTTGCCCTGCACATTTATTTTTATTCACTTTATTTTACATGATACCTATAGAAAAAGTGAGTAATTGTGTCATCTTTCTCTGTTTTTAATATAATATTAAAATAGGTGAAGTTACTATATTTCTTACAAATCTACCTCTAACAAATTCACACTTCTTTTTAGAAAAACTCTGAAAGGTATTTTCTCTCTACGAGCAGGAGAAATAACATGAATATTTATAACCTTAAGAGCATTTTAAGACATATCAGGTCAATTCAAAACAGAGAAGAAGATGATGCATTAGTGGCTGTAAATGAAGCAGCTCCCTAGCAATACAGTACTCTACCAGTACTCACTTAAAGCCCCTAATAAGGGATTTTATGCTCAAATGCTTGTACTTGTTTCATTCTATATCATACTACAAAAAATATGCCTCTCCCTATAAGATTTGCTTCTGCTGTATCTTTAGCTCATTGTCACTATGACACTGCTGAGCTTGGATTTATAAATGGAAGGGAAAGAAATACATCTGCAGAATGCAGTCCCATCCCACCTTATCTTACTGCTTGAATTCATTTTGCTTCCAGCCTCCATCTGTCATCCAGAATTGCCTGTCTGTGGGCAAATATCCAGGCAAAGCTTGGATGAAACCCAAGGTACAGGGCACTTGCACACGAAGTTTTCACATACACTACTGCATCCAAAGCCATCAGCTAGGTGAAATGTCAAACACCTTTCCTCTCCCCTCCCACCCAAAATCCAATCCTGATAGAGGAGTGATGATGAGATGAGATGGAGGGATTCTGACTGTGTACAGCATGCTATCCAAAAGAAAAATGTGCAGGCTGGATTTGAAAGCAGGGAAGGAAAATGAAATGTAACCAGTACAAGTGGATGAGCATGGGAAAGCTAGATAGCAAGTGAAAAGCCCTTGTCTGGTGCCTGATTTTTTTTCTGTAACTTCACTGACAGAAAGGAATAGCTTGGATCTTGGACACACAAATCAGTCAATCATCCACAATCATAAGAGCATCAGAAACTCACTGACTGCATGCTCTCACTCCATGTAAAATTTGAAGGAAAAAGTGAGTGCTTTAAAGGCCTTTCATTAAAATATACATTCACTCAGTTTCTCTTGACTTTCCAGGGTAATGAGAAGGAGCACAGTCCATTTAGCATGGTTTACCTGCTGTACTGCCACATCATTGCATACTGGGGCTCTGCACCCCCTGAATCAACCTCCCTGAAATCATTCTAGAGTGCTCAGAGGAGTAGTCCCCTGGGTTTATTTTACATGCAAGGCCCTCTCCTGAAAGCTGAGCTTTGAGGAACACTGCACTGCCTCAGAGTCATCTAACACTTAAAAATCATAGAAAACCACAGTAACACTGCCCCAGCTTTGCAAATCTTCGAACCCCTAGTATCTATGCTGTCCAAATGCACCCAATAAACACCCATCTGCAGTGTTATCTTTTCCATGACTGTCCCAGGTGCCAAGCTCAGGTCTTTGTTTTCAATTTCTGAGCTAGATTCTTCATCATTCTGCCAGATATTTTTGCAATGTGTTAAGGAACCTAAAGCTAAATAGCCAGACCTCAGGAACATTTCTTTTTTGCTGAGCAATAAACAAGATTTATTCTGCCATCAAACAACAAGTAAGGTAATTTTTTTCAAAAGATAACATTTTGAAAATTCAATACTGGCTATTAGGCACTATTTATACAAAGTTTGGGCATTTTTATAATATACATAGAAAGTGTTATTCTCAAGTGTTTGGATTGAAGAGGCAATAAGACTGTGTTACCCTACATGCTAATGCTTCTCCACAAACATAGCCCAATTTTTATGTAGCAATTTGACCTTTAGAATAAGACATGAATTCCAGACAGCTCAACAACTACTCTAGCCTTCCTAGTTTATGTTTCCCATACTTGGTAATAATAAAATTTCACACTGAAATGCTTGTAACAGTATGGCAGCATGTGAAGATGACAAAAAATTATCAATGTTCTGTCATGAAAAACCCACAAAAATACATGAGGAAAAAACTCTTTGATCATTGCTACTCCTTGTATTTGTGATTGGATCTAATGTGGCTTTGTTTGATGTAATCTGCAGGTGGGGTTCCTGGTGGACAACAGGATAACCATGAGGCAGCAATATGCCCTCATGGCCAAGAAGGCCAATGGCATTCTGGGGTGTATTTCTCATAAACACGGGGTGTGGTTAGTAAGTCAAGAGAGATCCTTCTCCCAACCCCTATTCTGCTCTGCTGAGACTGCATCTGGAGTTTTGTGTCCAGTTCTGGGCCCCTCAGTTCAAGAAGGACATAGAACTCCTTGAAAGAGTTCAGTGCAGGGACACCAATATGATGAAGAGAGTGGAACACCTTCCTATGAGGAAAGGCTGAAGGTCTCTTCAGCTTGGAGGAGACTGAGGGGTGACCTCGTTAATGTTTATAAATATGTAAAGAGTGAGTGTCAACAGGATGGAACCAGGCTCTCCTCAGTGATGGCCAGCAATATGACAAGGGGAAATGGGTCCAAGCCGGAACTTAGGAAGTTCCATCTGAATGTAAGGAGGAACTTTTTCACCATAAGGGTTACAGAGCACTGGAACAGACTGCCCAGACAGATTGTGGAGTCTCCTTCTCTTGGAGACATTCAAGAGCAATCTGGACATGTTCCTGTGTGATCTAATTATCTAATTATTATTATCGGTGGAAAAGGAACTGGCTGAATGGCTGCAC
>VXBZ01005724.1:10789-45097 GCA_013399135.1 Heliornis fulica
GTTGCCCAGGGAGGTGGTGGATGCCCCTGGATCCCTGGAGACATTCAAGGCCAGGTTGGATGAGGCCCTGAGCAACATGATCTAGTTGGGGGTATCTCTGCTTCTTGCAAGGGGGTTGGGCTAGATGACCTCTGGGAGTCCCTTCCAACTCTAATCATTCTATGATTCTATGATTCTAATATAAGTGATCCTGCTCAGGCAGGGTGGTTGGACTAGATGATCTTTTGAGGTCCCTTCCACCTCCTAACACTCTGTGATTCTTTGATTTCTATGCATTCGTTTGCACTGCCACCTCCCATTTTCCTTTAGCCTTAGAACATGTGCCTGTCTCACTTTTTTTATCAATACAAAATTTATCTCCTTTTGCTGTTCTCATCTGCTCATCTTTGGTGGTACACGAAAACAGCAAATGAAGAAATGGCAATGCACCAAAGTGTCCCCAAAGACAAATCTCAAAGTAGAAAGGCAAGAAATACCCTTCAAATGTCAGCAGACATCCCTTGTCTTTCCCATTTCCTTACTCTGCATCTACTGACTTTCACATCTCTAACTGGGAAGGCTTGTCTGTTTCACACCAAAATTTCTGTTTTAAAACAGAAAAATTCCAGTGAGTGATACACTTGTGGCAGGGGTGCCCTTGTGGAAGGGGTAGCACACAGAAGGGTGAAATCCAGGTCAAAGCCTGCACTCTGACCACTTACAGCAAGGGAATAGAACTTCAGATTTCCATTTTCCAGGAAAAGCCCCAATTTTATTTTTTTTTTTCCATTAGGTATCTTTTGGGAAATCTAAACCACGTTTTGGCACATCAACCTGAAAAAAGTCTCACACGTTCCACATGCATGTTCTAATCAATTGCTATTAGCTATTTTCCCTTCTGCCAGATCCTTAAAGTTTTGTGGGGAGGGTAAAAAAAGCCAAAAAAAAAAAAAGGAGAAAGAAGGGAGCTGGCAGAAGGCAGTGACTGATTCAGTGCCGAACTAACAAAACCCAGCCTCAGAAGGTGAAATCCTGGCTCCAGTGATTTTGTTTCAGTGAGTTTGTTCAATCAGCATCAGCCAAAATGTAAGGGGAGAAAACGCTGTTTATCCCTCACAGGGAGCACTATGTTGCTAGGGAAGCTGAAGGCCAGGCTCTAACCTGAACATTTCCTTTACAGAATAGACTGAAAACGCAACTCTGACGGAGACATATGGCCCTGAAAATGAGTCCAGACAATTTGCCAGGCTATCTGCCACCTGGAACTGCTCCATTTTGCAAATGCTGAAACAAGACATCACAGGTTCCTTGTTGCTGTCTGTATGACCATGGCATTGGGCTGCAGTCACACTGCTTTGCTCCCCCTCCTTGTTTCACTTTATAGTCCTGGTTGGAGCACAAGAAACTGCTTTTTAACATAAGTAAGTCTGAAAGGTCAAGAGCCTGTTTAAGTTGGACTGCTGTTTGGCCTAGCAAGATGAGACCTTACAAAATGTATGGGGGCACCTGACACTCTAAAAGGAAATATCTCCTGCAGAGCCCACCCCAAACCCTCTGTGCTTTGTACAAAAAGAAGGCATGGCCCAGCACAGCAAACAGCATCCCTGCCTACTGAGGACAGAAGTGAGAGCTGAAGGGCTGTGTTCAAACAGATTTCACAGGCTCCTCTGATGGATGAACATCCACAACTGAAACTTTTCAAACTACACAACAAGGCCAAACAGAAAAGTCTTCTGTCTTAATGCAGCGAACACAATGTGTAGTTCCTTCTCCTTCCCTGAACAAACAAGACATGAGACCATTTTTGGCACTGATTATTAGTAACAAATAGAGGACACTTTTCATCAGCCAGAATGATGAGATTTGTAGACTTTGCTACTTATCTGACATCTGCTAGACCTGTGCCTTGTTCTGCATGTGCAGGAACACCTCTGATAAAGGACTACTCCAAGCTTGTGTAAGGCATAAGCTAATGCAGGCAGTGTTCAGAGCTTCTAAGGGACTAGATTTCTTGCAAAAAAACCCTCAAAAATATTTCCAAGTCTAAATTTCTTTGAAGATTTTAAATGATCTTGGATTTTAGACAGTAAACATAAGCTACCTCTGTTCTTGTCAGTAGTTAAAAAATGGCCTCTCTTCAAGGTTTAGTGCAATTATTGCCTTTGGCTACCAGAAAATAACAAGAAATGTAAAAGATAAAATTATTTATTAAATACTTATACCATACTGCTACTTCATCTATATATTCAAGAAAAGCAATGTGACTGTCTTTTTCCTTACATTTTCTCCCTCTGCAATTCACAGCTTTTAGCTTTCTGATACACCAATTAACAACTTTAAAGCTTGTGTTCTGGTGAACAGCTCTCCATATCCCTCCCAGCCCCCGTTGTGAGAAATGTCTCTGTACTTACTTTTGTTTTTTTGGGATCTTGATATTTTCTGGTCTGTTTTTTTTTGTTATTTCCTTTCCATTCTTTAACCATTTGAATCTGAGCGCAGGGTACTCTGAAGTGGTTTCACACCTTAGCACCAGCTTCTGCCCCACAACAGCCTCTTGGTTTTTCATTTCCTTCAATTTGGGAGGCACTGCTGAAGAAATAAAAGAATATGATGGTGATTAGGCCATCCTCCGAAGGAAAAAACGTGCTAACTCCAGTTGAGCTAGGCAAGCCACAGACAGCAAAACCACAACCACACTAGGAATACCACTAAACAAAAACCTGAAAAATAAGGATATTTTCCGAGTTATGGGTATCATCTCTTAAAGCATAAGGGTACATTTAATGACAGCCTAATTTGTTCCTTTGGAGTTCTCCAACATGGTTCTCAACCTCCAAGCCACACACAGCCATAGCAAGAACTAAAGTGCTGCTTCAGAACACAGTATGAAGCATGCAAAATACTGGATTGCTCGATTGCACCCACACGCAAGACAGCACACTGCAGCAGGCAGCCTCAGTAGGTAATACAGAAAGGGAAAGGGAGGGTGTACTACCGTTTTATTTTGACCACTGTGAGTCAGAGGCTATGCAAAGGCTCCAGGTGCAAGTGATGTGAGAGGGAGCTAAAAGCATATATATAAAATCAACAACTTCTCTAATCTGAGGGAAAGGCTTTTGTCTAGCCAAATGTTATAACCCACTTTATACATCTACCTCAAACCTCAGCTTGGCCATATCCTTTCCCTGAGGCAAGAGACAATGGGCTTGGAAGCCCATCAAGAGAATCAATATCAATTAAGGGTATTTTGGATCCAGAAGGGGACACTGCATTGAAAATGCTCAGCCAATGCCTCCTACACACTGAAGGGCTACAGCTGATGCATCTCAATTTCTACTGTGTTGTGGCAATAGTGCTTCTTGTGTGCATAAATCTCAAACCATTTAGGGCTTTCTAAGCTAAGACCTCTAATATTTCACATCCAGGACTGTTTTTTGAGCACAGACTTCACAAGAAGATGCAGCCCCTTTGAGAGACACCAAATTTCATTCGATCCCATAGGTTAGCTGCAAACCAGCCTCTACTGTGCTGTACTGAGATGGAACTACTAGTTTAACCTTAACTTCCCCTGGGCCTTTAGACAACACCTTTACCACACAACCAGGGAGGGACAATACAGGGTGTTACAGCTGGTCAGCTGATGGGTGATAGCTCCTGAGTCCATCCTGGCTCAGCTGTACCCCATCAGAGGTCTGTACCTCTGGGGAACCAGTATTCATTCCCGTGCAACACCTCTAGCTACAGTCTGCTTTGTTACTTGAACAGCTGTAATACCACCCAAGGGAAAAAACATCCATCATGGCGAAATGGTTGTCCATACCATGCTGATTAGAAGCATTCACTGGGACACCAACAGGTCTCCAAAATGGTTCTGTACAAGACAATGTTTCAACAAACTGAAACACACTTGATAATATTTTAATGTGTTGGTTGTGTGTTTGTGGAAACATGGTGATGTCAATTGACCTGAATTATTATTCCAATCAGACAAAAAACAAGCAGCACTATCATGGCTGTAATGGCATCTTTATACGTGGCATGTATAAAGAACTGGATGCATGTTGAACATGTTCAACAAGCAGCTTCCCCTGCAGACAGCAGCATGGCCTGTTGCACATGTGAGGTAACCTTCCCTTTTCCAAGAAAGCCAAGGATACCATGGAAAGACTGATTTTCCTGGAAACAGAGCCTGAAGCAAAGCACCATAAACAATGGTGGCAAGGAAAATGTGGTCTGCAGTGAAGGAACAAATGAGGTGGCACCTGCTGGAAACCAGCAGAAGACAGGGTGGGTACAAAGCAGCCTTCAATTTTAAAAAACTTCTGATTAAAAGAAAGGTGATGATATTTTCCATGCATCCCTTCTGGTGAGGAAAACAAGTCCCTGGCAGGAAGGCTTAGGCTAGACATCAGTAAAATGTCTGAGACCACCTCTGGGACAGTGTCCAGGGAGGTCTTAGGCACAGGTGTTGGGGTGGCACTGACATGGATTACGTCAGGCTCAGCACTGCATGACCAGGAAGAAATCTCCACCAAAATGTTTTTGCATATGTTGGTTTCTATTTTCCACTCCCCTAGGATAATTTTGGAAATTCCAGTGCATTCCCCAAATGATATCAAAACAGTTTTTGGTTTCTGAAAAACAAATGCCCACACATAATTCAGAATCCAATATCTCTTTCTATATATATTTTTATGTGTGTGCATGTGTGTATTTGTATATATAAACACATTTTCATAAGCACATATATGTAAATATTCAGGCATTTACCCAACAGAGAGAAAGAATTTTTGTAAAATACTAACATTTAAATTTTCTAGCAACAACAATTAACATTAGTTAACAAGCTTTACTGCGGAGATTTGTGCTTATAGTTCCATTCTATCATTAAAGCATTAAAGTTATAGACTTTTGTCCCTATGTAAAAAAAGGAGATGCAGATAAGGGAAGTTAAAAAATAAAGATTCCTTATTTTACTGTGTTCCAGTTATTATAGTCCCACTTAATATCTTGCATAAATAAAGGCAATAGCCACAACTGCAAGGATCAAAATTTTTGTTCTTAAGTCTTTAACTGGTTATTGATTTTCCTGTCAACATAGCATTCTGAAACTGGGAATAAAAGGGAAACACCATTTTGTTCCTGAATTTTATGTTAATTCAATATTATCTGCACAAAATGACTTGCAGATTTTTTCCTCCATCAGAACTGTCGATGAAAAAAAAGTGTTAAATTAATATGCTCAACTCTTGCCATAATTCAGGAGTTACCAGGAAACAAAAAAGAAGATTTAATCAATGGCAGTGACCCTCACTAATTCACAGTAACTTGCTGTCCAAGCATGCAGGCTCTCCAGGGAAAGCAGTAAAAGCTGTTCACAGACATGATAGAAAAGAGATCCTTTTTTCTTTTTTCTTATTTTTTTTTCTCCTTTTCATTGACACTATGTTTGCTTCCTTTCAGCTACAGTTTTGCAAAAGTTAATTGGACCTGCCAGGCATATGAGAAAGCTTGTGCTGATAAAACTACAGCACTGAGTGCTTGGATGGAGATCAACTACAACTTCCACTGTTGCAAGAGGTAGTTGACTTTCATTAAAGTCTGTGCCAGTTTTTCTGGTGCTGGTAGACAGGACCTTGTCTGGGGGGTAAAAATGCTTTTAATAGAGGCAAACCCACTTACAATGATAACTAGACATTGCTGCCCCACAAGACCTCTCTTCCCTTGCCTCTCTACCCTTCCCCCTTTGTTCCCATGCCATCCCCTGCCAGCTTGGCTCCTTTCCACAGCTCCTTGCTGTATTTGCCATGCAGGACCACTCCAGCCATCGGAGACACTTCTCCCCTCCACTCTGGGTGAGGCTTGCTGCTGCAGGCAGGAATGAGGGAGAAAGGGCAAGGACAACACTCTGTGCATCTCCTACACATGGATGGAGGCTAAGTTGCCACAGGGGACAAGGTGGAAGTATTTCCTGTTGGTCACATTTTGGGCCATGATGTTGTGAGTAGCTCCACTAGAGCAGCAGCAGAGCCTTGACATGTGCCATCCATCACAGAATGACAAGGGCTAGGTCTGCAAAGAAAACAGAAAAATCCCCAAGAGATACAGCAGAAAGTAAGCCTGGAAGCCCCCTGAAAGTAGCACTGCTTCAATGAAGGGTGTGGTGGGATCTACTTTATCTGTAGCTCTTGTGCCCAAACCCAGGAGGGCTTCATGTTTTAAGAGACAATTAGAGATGCAGAAGGGCTCCCATTTAACCCCAGGCTTTTCACACTTGCTGGTTAGGACCTCTCCCTCATGGACATCTCCTGGTTTGACAGACAAGAAAGCAAGTAGAGCAATAACAGGAAACGAGGGCTGTCACGCTGTGACAAGACCTTACAAAGTGTTGGAGCACTTGTGTCAGCATAAGTCCCACGCTGTTGGAAGCGTTTAACAGGAGAAAGCATGCAAGGTGTTAGATCTCTGCTTATTAAGATGACTTGAATATCTGTCATTTTGTTAGCAATTTTTTTCAGGAATGTATGTCTGCTGGCCTGCATAATATCATTGCAGATAAGGAACACACATTTCCATATTCTCTCTACAAAAGCCTCACTGATAATGTATGACTGGAGATAACGTTTTCTCTCTGGACTTTGGCGAGTTTGGCAAAGCACAGCAATCGCCTCACCCTCAGTGTTTGATTGTATAGTTAATCTGCATGGAAGCTCAACACACAGAACAAATTGAACAGGAAACCTGCAAAATATTATCACACAACTACACTCTTTAAGCTGAAAATTCCATGGGTGGTTGGGTTGCCCCCCCTTCTCCTACTCTTTCTTTTCCTACGAAGGCACAAAGCCTCAAAGTCTGAGCTCAGGAATCTATTTGGCATGCTTGCCATTAGACACATGTGCACAGTTTGCTGTGCAAAATTGTAACCAAGGCTTGGTAAGTGATAACAAAAGCCACAAAAATAGTGTCCACTGCCTTGTCTTCAGACTTGGGGTTTTGTAGCATAATGCTGAAGGCTTGTGCAGTAATGCTTGATAAATTGCAGTATTTCCACAAAGCCTTCTCCCCTTGCATATGAGATTGTTACAAAATTCAAGTTTATCATCAGCAGTCTGGATTTTCTAAAGTTTTTGCTATAAACCATATAAACTATTCTTTAAAAAGTATACTGCTCCTGCTTTCACAACAAAAATGCACCCAAAGGACTGTATTTTTCTGTTAGTTCTTATCCCCCTGATAGTCTCTCAAGCAACATTTGGAATGTGAATACTTCAAAATCTGGCTATTTTCTTCCATTGTGCTGAGTTTCCGTACAAGATTACCTACATGATAAAACACTGCAAGTAATGATCAGACATAATCCCACACCACCAGACCTACAAAATACCAGGGTAACTGAACACAAACTAAGAGATTGGAAAACCAAACAAATTATTTAGCTACATAAATGATAATTTCTCAGTTCCAAACTCTTTTGAAAAGACACTGCCAGATACATTTTGGCTTCTTGATCTTAATACAATTTGAGTAGTTACTTCTGTGTAGAAGAGTGAAGAGGAAAATACGAACCTGACATTTGTTGTGAGCCGCACATGTAAAACCAAGCACCACAGAATCCTGTTTCTTCTGGTAATGGTAGAAGGAATATTTTGTAGAAATAATATTTTGCAGAAGTTTTAGGTGTCATAAAGGCCAAAAGAAACAGGAATGTCACAGGAACAGGTAGCAACGTGGTTGGTCAGGAGCCAAGAGGGAGAAACAAGGTGGCTTACAGAACTACAGTTGTGTTCTTTGAACCCTGGACCAGCAAAGAACCAGCAAATGCCATTATAAATCAGAGTAACTACTCCCAAAAGCTAATCACAACTGCAACTATGATTACCCCAACTGTGAACTATTGATCTCATGCGGAGGAGCATTCAAGTCTAAACTGAGTGAGCCTGACAGATTTAGGTATGATGGTGCTGAAATCTCACTCAGTCCTTCAAAATAATGGTGCACCCTGCAAACTCACAGATCTCCACCAAAAGTATTTGTTTATTCAAGCTGAGATGCTTTTAAGTACATGATATGTCATGACAGTGTTCATGGATATTTACTTATAGCCATGAAGCTTCTCTCAGAATTTACATTAATCTTTGTGGTGGGTTTGCAACATGGCTTCTCTAAGAAGTGGATAGAAAGTTTAAGGGTCCGACAAAGCAAGTCCCATCTGGGCTCCCAAGGCCAAACTCCCAAACCCTGCTACTGACAAGGCCGGCCAGGCCAATCAGCGCCAGTCACAGCACCTCTGGGAATCACATTTTAGAGAGAGAAATGCAAACAGACACGTTTTGCCACCAGAGAAGGGAGAGAGGAGATGTAAGAAACTTTGCAGACACCAAGGTCAGTGAAGGAGGAGAGGAGGAAGCACTGAGAGAAGATTCACTGTGGCCAGTGGAGAGTGCCATGGTGAAGTGGGTGTCCCCCTGCAGCCCATGGAGGACGAAGAGACCCCCACTTGTAGCCCGTGGAGAAGTACCTGGGCCAGGCAGGAGCCCACATGGAGCAGGTGGAGGAATATGGAAGAATCTGTGACCTACACTGGAGCAAGTTCCTGGCAGCACCTGCAGCCTGTGGAGAGAGATAAGAGGCAGAGAGAGACAGAGGCCCACACTGGAGCAGGTTTTCTGGGTGGGCTTGTGACTCTGTGGGGGACCAGGCTGGGGCCAGCAGCCTCTCAACATGTATTTTCTCCCCTGTCCAGCTAAGAGGGGAGTGATAGAGCAACTTTTGTGGGAGTCTGGCCTCCAGCCAGGGCGAAACCACCACAATCTTGCTTTCATTCTCCTAGTCAGAAGCCAACTAAACACTTCCAATGAGAGTATCATGAGGCAACTCATAATATAACCTGGGGAAGGCAGGATTTTCAACAGGAGACTGGAAAATGAACATATGGAGAAAGTACTGTGCAAATGGAGAAGGTCTCACTATGCTCTTCCGCTCCATTCTCCAAGTAAAAAGCATCTTCACTGGAGACGGAAAAAGGATAGTAGTGACAAACCAGCATGTCTTGAAGTATCATGTCCATGAGGGAAAGCCTGAGAGGGGCCATTTATTCAGTGTAACAAGATAATACCAAGCTGTCCAGCTTCCTGCAGTCACTCAAGATATCAGTTTCTGAGCTTAGACCTCCTTAGAGACAGGGAATTGTGTTCAAAGATAACAAAAATGAGGGTTTCACAAGAGAAGCTGGGTGTGAGCAAGCATCTAACCTAAAGATTACAATTTAAAGGTCAACATTTAATTTATTTACTGATGATCACGTCTACAGGAACACACTGCCTGATTGCATTAAATAGTCTCTCCTCTGATTCACAGTGCTTCAACTGACTCCAACTGACTGCATCCCTGGTAAACTTTGATCATCCTGTTAGACACTGTCAATACAAATCCTGATCATACAGACTGAAAACGTGGGGACAGCACAAAATAAATATATACTTGATATCTAATAAGCAACTCAGGGACAACTGCTCATAAAGTCGATATAAAAATCTGCAGGCCCATATTTTACATACCTAAATGCATAAAGGTAGACTCCAGAATCTTTATTTGAGCACTAAAATGAAAGCAATCCAATGCATAGAAATGCTATGCAGGCATAAATTCTGTGGACTTCAGGGGGACTTGCAAGCACTCAGTGATTTCATTTTACATGAAGACATTTTTGATTTAGGAGATGAATTTCATGAGTGCACATTAAAAACTTGTCTCAAATTGTGTGGCTCAAAGTCAAATGAGCGGAGGAAGTGCAGTTTGCTGCATCATACATATATAATTTTCTGTTCTTTGCTCTGCAATGAAAGTAGCTTAATCACTAATTTCTGTATTGTGACTATTTTTATAGTCATAAAATAAGTCACAAAACAGACTAATGCAGCTGAGACCACTACAAAAAGCAAAGGCTGTGACTACACTGTAGATTCTATGATTTGATGGGGCCTTAGACTATGCCTTATGTCCAGACTGGGAAGGCTCACCAGAACAATGCCCTGAGAGGCACACACAAGTTAAACTTTGGGTCTCAGCTGTGGTACACATGTAGCCACATTGGCATGCCCTAAGATCATGTTGGGAAGAATAAAATGGGAAGAATAAAAACAAATGGACTAAGAAAAGTTAAGGAAGGAAAGATGGACCAGGCAACGGTATTCTCCTTTGGTATACTTTCAGAGGTTCTTTCTCAGGGTTGCTGATGAAAAAACAGTGCCTGGGTAACTCCTATTTCTCTTTTTGGTAGAACTGATTTTTTTTTTTTTATAGTCTTCCTTAGAGCTTTAGACTTTCAATCTGAAGGCTCAAAAGGGGTGCAGCCATCTCCTTTTCCCCTCATGTTCTGTATTCTCTAGCACACCCTAGTACCTGCCATCATCAGAAAACAGAAAGATTAGTTCTGTGTGCAGAATCCTGTAAGCTTTTCAAATCTTATGCATTACATTATATAACTCTCGTTTTCATCTCCCCTGGTGTCACTTGCTTCTTCACCCTCTCAGCGTTTCTCTGTCATACACTTTCCCTTCATACTGTTCCAGCAAATCTGGTATGCTCACATCTAAAGGACATGAGTGATTGTTTTCCCTAAATCCTAATCATTGAGAGCCCCATTGCTTTTCTTCTGGCTTAGGCTATTTTCTTGGTTTTGGAGCATTTTCTGATTCTGCAACAGTCATGCATAAGTGCATGATCCAGAATTTAAATGACATAGGACAATATTGTAGTTATAGTATTCATATAAATTTCTCCACCATTAAAACAATTCTCCACGTTAAATAGGAAAATGAGAAAGACCCACTGTTCACATGGATGCCAAATAATGCAACACAGGGAATAGGGAGTGCCATGACAGGTGAAATTCAGTGGAAATGCTGGTCAGAAGGAGATCTCCAGACCATGGAATGCAGAGTACCTCAACAGGTGACTATTAACCACCTCATCCAGCTTGTGCTCACAGAGCTAGAGTCACTGCCACTACCACCAAGGATACCTAAGTAATCTGAGCCTGGGATACAATCACCAGAAAGAATAATTAGTGAGTACTCCCCTGTGAGGGGTTGGAACTCTATGATCCTTGGGGTCCCTTCCAAACCAGACAATTCTGTGACCCCAAATGGGATGTACCAAAACAACTACCTTCCCAGNCAACTACCTTCCCAGAAGTCCCAAACAATATCCGTCTCAAAAATCCACGTAGAGGCTACCACTTTTTACAAAGTAGATGAGAAAGTTTCTGGACATCCTGAGGCATGACTGGCAGTTTAGGGGCTTCATTTGTCCATTAATGTACTTTCCTACAAAAAACCACTCATCCATGTGGAACTTTTGGGGTGGGAAGGCAGAAAACCTGAACTGAAACCTGTCTGATCACTTGTTTGCCATGAACAGAAACAAGCCCAAAACACAGATGAATTTGCAGAAAAAAAAAAAAAAAATTGTATCATCAAAAGAAAGAAGTTGCTGTTGCATTACAGGCTGCTTGTGAAGAATTTTGAAACCTTTGAGACATTGATCTGATAATGCACAAGACAAATCTTACACTATGGGCATTGGCTCCTCATCTGGCACTTTCCTTGCCCCCCTCTTGTTTAAATCCTTTGTGGTCAACTCTCCTAGAAATACTCTTTTTCTGGGATTCATGGAGGTATTCAGTGCAGTGTGGTAAAGACACAGGACTATAAAAACATCTGAGTGCTCAAAGACTCTGTGGAGGAAATGAGCAGAAGGCAAGACCAGCCCTTCCACAGTGACCACAAAATGTGGTCTCTCCCTACTTTGACATAACCAGTGTTGCCTCTAAAATTTTTCATAGTTTTTGTCTCCTGGTGCTGGTCACAGATGGAGCAGAGTATGTGCCAGCCCCATTCCAGCTGTACAACATCCAAAAGAGCAATGCCCCTACCCACCAAAATCTTTACCAAGTAGAAAACAATGGAGCTACTGCTGGTGTATCAGCTGTGCCTCCACTTCTCAGGCAATTCAGATGATGACTACTTTAACACCAACATGCTCTGACAGTGCTAAAAGGATTCCACTCCCACAGCAAAAGCAGGTGCTCTTCCCTAAGGACACAGCACAAATAGCACTGTCCCCTTCAGCTGACAAAGGTGGCTGCCCCTTGGGAATGACCATTAGTAAATTCTTTTTTTTTTTTTAACCAGGAGGTATGCAAATACTTTCACCAATAAGACCAAAACCACTTGACTCAGTTCAGGAACTGAGGATCTGGATATGTCTGGGCACTGCATACAAATCTTCAGCTCAAACCCAGCTCAGCAAAAATCTAAACATGGCTCTTAACGTTACGGGCTTGAACAGTATGCAGAGATGATCCCATCTCATACCTTAGGAGTTACACACTTCCAGCATGTAGTGAACCCTACACTGGTACTCTGTACTCTGCAGCTATGGCAAAACAGAAAAGGCAACTGCAGAGTAAAGGGAATGTTTATGTCACACCTGTTTGAAAATGTCTTCAGACAAATGAAAAATCAAAATTCTTAAGAATAAATATGGCTAAATAACTGCAATCAGCAACAGCTCATAAAAAGACCTAATCAGAACCATCTCCCCTTGTTAAATTATTATACAAGATATACAAGACATCCTTTTAAAGGTCAATCTCTGAAAAATCCATAACCACATGATCAGTAAAACATGCAGAAACATGCCACGGTCCAGCAGTCACTGGAGGAGGGACAGGAACACTTTGTGCAACTGTGAAATGGTTTCTGGACTGTAAGCAAAAGTTCAAAAATTATGTAGGAAAAATTGCAAGGCTTACAAAGACCAAAAAAATTCCAGTGCATAGTTGTGCATAATTGCATACCAGAAAACCAGTGTGAATGCTAAGTAGTGGGCCACATGGGACTGGCATCATCACACAAATGCAGGAAATTGAAGTAAATCTCAAAGTGAAATAGATGTCCTGCCACATCAAGTCGAGACTGGAGCTCCTGGTCCATAAAGATCAAGCCCATCTTGTCAGGTAACCTTTTGTTAAAATCCCTCAATAGCCTTAAAACTTATGACTGTGTGAAAAGGACTGTAACATGTACTAAACACCATATGTATTTATCACCGTAAGTATTTAATCTTTGTGATTGTGACTACCAGTATCTATTGTTGGGGATGCATTATGGATTTTACTGTGGGAAGGTGATACTCTTTATTTGGAAGCTACAGAATGACTTCCTAGATACACTCAAAAACAAGTAAGCAGTGTGTGTAATTTACCAAATTGTGTGATCCAAACAAGGCTCTCCATTAACAGAACAGACACTATATTGTAAAGTTTAGCTAGAAATGCAGCTAGAGAACAAACAGAGAACAGGCTTTCAGTGAAAAGAATAAAGACATGGTAAATCAAGCAAAATTCCCTTCTCCCACTTCTTATTTTAAACTAGCAAATGGTTTTCGTGTGCCACAGCTTGGATAAAGCCACAGCATGAAAACTGATTATATTAAACGTGCAAATATTCAGGGCTTTATTTGCTATATGGTAAGAACTGAAGGCCCAGCACATCACTAAAGTAAAATTCAGGCCCTGTGAAAATAAAATGCTTTGTTGTTGATTCGATACAGCTAGACTTTCACCCCAGAAGACAGAGAAATGAGCTATAACCCTTCTAAGGGGGAGGGGTGTGGGTGGGGAGAGGTACAGACTTGTTTATATCCAAATTTGCAGATTTTTCTAAGTAAAGCATAAATCAATTTTATTGAAACCAATCCAAAGCCTTAGTGGGAACATACTTAAACTGATTTAAAGCTGATTTATGATTAAACTCACATAAAAATAAATTCCTTAACAAATGAAATTGAATCAAAAACTTCTGGATTAAATTAGTCCTAACAGGTCTTTTTAGAAGTAACTTTGCTTCAGTTGAATTGATTTAAGAAACCTGACTTAAATGACAGTGACTTTGTATGTTAACACTCATACATGTTAATACACATTCATTGTTCAGGGTAGAAAGACATCAATGTGATCATAAAGCTCTGCACAAAAGGACTAATCAGATCAATGTCCCATCCCGTTCCTAGTGTCCTTTTTCTTTCCTTCTCAGTGATAATAGCCCTGTAAGCAACAGCTTCATTATGCCACTACTGAGATGGAGATTTTTGCATATCATCAGTGAACTATCTCTCCCACATTACTTACTAGTAAAAGTTTCAGTTTGACATTAATTCCGAAACAGAAAAATCTTCCTTTGCTCTTAACTCCCAGACAGGACACTGACTTGAATTATTAAATGACCCAGTGTCCTTACACATACCATCCAGCTTTTCTGCTGCAGAGAAATTACTGAAGAGTATTAGAATGACTGCAAGCCAAATCTGTGGTAGAGCTGTTGCCACCACAGAGTCTCCCACCAGAGCTCAAACCAGCTTTCTCAGGTTTGGACAGCTGAGCTACAAGGAAGGAAACAATCTGCGCACTCTTTACTGTGCTGACAGAGTCAAAATGTCTCCTGGTTTCCACCAGGAAAAAGCCCAGGTGAAGAAAAGCGAAAAGGTTCCCTCACCGGTGTCAAGCTGTGGCAGCTCAGCAGGTTGCTTATCTATTTCTTGCAGAGCCAGAATTAAGATAAGGCTCCAGCCTCATCAGGTGTGGCCACTGTGCCTCTCTGAAGCTATCTGAAGTGAGTAACTGCAAAATCTGTCAGAGGTGACTGCTGTTCCTTGACAGACACAGGGGGGATGTATCTCCATGCAGTGAGATTGAAGTAGCAAGTGAGAACCAAATCTCTCTTCATTGTGACTGCACAGCACTCAAATTGTTATGTATTGTCATTTTTTTCTTTCTTCTAGTAGTCTTCAAAAAAACCCTCCAGTCTCTCATAGTCCAAACAAAACCACATTATCCTAAAAAGATGTTATCATGTCAAGCTACAATCTGGATTTTCATTGAAAATAGCATGTAACAGGCAGGATGCATAACTTTCTCCCCAACTGTGCTGAACCCGAGGAGGCTGACAGTCCTCTCTTTTATCCAGACTTTCTAGACGGCATGAGAAAGAAACTCCTATTACACAAATAAATTAAACATAAAAGCTTGATCCTAAAAAGCTTTGAGAAAACCGGAGTTCACAGTGGAAAACCCAGCAACAGAACCGGCAGATTCATCAGGTTTGCTTTAAGACACAGCTCTGCGAGGTGGCATAAGTACAGAAAACAGGACTGTCTCACAAGAAGACCAGTGGCAGGCAGGATTTATTTCCCGCTGATGAACAAAAAAGATGAGTCTGCTGGTTACCGAAAACGGTGTATCCACACCATCTGACTTTTCTACCTTCTGTCTTTATTTTTTAACTCTGGCTTTTCTCTCACAAATTATTTTACTACTGCTGCCATCATGAAGCAATGTTAAAATCTCTGTATAGAAATGCCCATTCATTCTCTTTCATTATGAAATGGGTGATGGTCTGAAATCCAACCAGCAGACCAAAGACCCTCTTTTGTGCTTCACAACCACCAAAATATTCCCACATTAATTGCAATCTGGGATTCTACCTACACACGAAGACTATGTAACTGTGCGGACACATGCTAAAACAGGGGCTGAAAACCCCTGTGAAAAATAGACAAAGAAAAGATAGACCAAAGCCTTTTCCTGATGGACTGGAACCTGGTTCCAGCCATGTGTCCTAACATTTCTGTACTTACTTCCACAAAATTTGTCCTACGTAAGTAATTACATTATTATGAAAGCTATGAAAATGAATGCTGTGAAAGATTGATAGAGGAAGTCGAGAAAGACCCGCACCTGTATCAGGAAGGGATGTTCAGGAGAATATATGGGATGAATTCACTGCATCTGCTGAAATTTAATATCCTGAGTCCCCCTTCTGGCTGCAAAGGGAATTTTGTGTATGAAGCAACCAAGCAAGACACCATTACAGCTGAGAGAAATGGAGACAATCAAGCTAGAAAAGTGCTCTGTGGGAGATAAGCATACTTTTTTTCCACAGTGTTACATCATTCAGAATCTGTCTGCCTACTGAGACATGTCATAAAACCCCACATGAATGAAAAAAATAATGATAATAAAAAGCAATAGTGATTCTACTGAATGTCTACTGTATTTTTCTCACTTAATCACTGTTTCTAGAAGGAATTTAACACACTTTGGAAGTCATTATTTACAGGTGTGATCTTCTTTCTCACAGTGTTTTATCTTATGAGCTTCATGATTTCCCCGTAGTACATGAAGAGACCAAGGATTAAGGAAAGTGTATCAAACCAGCATTTTCCTGGAGCTTCCAGAACAATCAAGCTATTTGTGGTGGAGAGAGAGGAAGTGAGCACACATGGTGCATTCAGGAAGGTGTGAAGGGCTGAGAAGCCATTCTCATTTATAGCTCTGACATGAGTTGGGAGTGTACCAAGGAGGGCCAAATTCTATCAAAACATTATCGTCTCTACTGGCATTGCATGGCACCTCCATCACAGGTCTTAACAGACCTGTCCAGGGTTGACTGAACACACATCAAACACAGCATCTAATCACAAAGTCCAGGCTTCCATGCCAAGAAAGGCAAAAAGCTCCAAGGTCAGTTGCCCTTTTCCTAGCAGTCTCTTCATCCTAGTTTTCCTCAGAGAGGTAAAAAACTAAAACCCGAAAAAGAATGTTTTTGTTTCTTAGTATTTCTGTGCTCATGAGATGGAATTGTTTTGATAGTAGTGAGAGGTTTGACAGCTGTTAATCCTCACAGCTTGCTTCCCCAATCTTCAACGTAATTTATATAATCAGAGGAAGCACTGACTTAAAGAACAAGTTTTAATAATCTTTCTCCTTTCTGTACCCCATTCTTTCCCCAAAAAGAAAAAAATAAAAAAGTAACATTCTCACTAGTTGCTAACTATTATGAGACTCTCATTTGTTATTAAGCATAGAACTTACTCTCAATTTGGTAACTCAGTTATCCAAACTAAGGATAGGTTGTCTCTGCCCACCATTTATTTAGGCATTTTTATAATTAAACACACATGTAACCACCCTATAAATACTTAGATGTTTTATGCTGGAAAATAATGTACTATCTGATGTATTTATTATCTGACTGATTATTCTGTAGGGAATAGAGATCAAAATACAGAAGAATAGGATTTTGACAGGATTTTGCATTAACTGAATCTGCTAAACGGATGTGAAAGGACAGAAGCAGAAATGTTATTAAAACATGTTGTAAATTGATAATCAACTGGCTCACTGAACACAGAAGCACTAGCAGTGGCTTTATGAGTCACATTTCAGTATAGTTATCATGTCCTTAAAAAAAGAAGTACCTCAGTTTTAAACTTAGGTTAGGAAAAAACCCAAAACCCAACAGGGTTTTGCTGTTTTAACTCTTATTCAAAAACTGCACTTTGAAAACAACCCCACCAAACTGATCGCCGCATGGAAATAGATGATAAACATTAAAAAACAAACCCAAAACACATAACAAAACCCCCCAGCCTTTTCTCAATCAGCAACGCAGATGAGCCTAGCATTCAAAAAAGGATCTCAAAAGTCACATTTCTGCACTTTGGGCTTTATGTGTGGGAAGGGATGTGAATTTACAGAACTCTGATTATTTTACACTCAGTCACTTCAGGCATTAAATTAATATTGACAGGAACAACTTACTGCATTTTAAAATGGAGTATCGTGTTAGAAACCAATGAAATGAATGGTCCTTCACCCATGATAACAAGTCCAAGCGAATCAGCAAGAGGTATAGAGGGCCATTGAGATCACACAGGCAGTCTGCCTAGCAGAATATTTCTACTGTACCCCTTCTTATGAGGCGTGATATGAAATATTGTAAAATTGAATGGCTTGCCAGAGAGCTGTTCATAGGGGCTAGAATTCAAGAAAGTCACTCTAAGAGAGGCACACAGAGTGTGGGAGGACAATAAGGCTTCAAGGTAAAAAAGACATCACTCTTAATAGAAGTCACAGTAGACTTATGTAGACTAACTGCAGAGGAAAGAAACAGATAGAAAGGAAGAAAAACTTTACAGAAACTGCCAACATTGCCATAGTTTACTCCCTGACCTCCAAAATTCACTTCTACACAGATGCAAAAGGGTATCAAGACGTGGTACATAATGTGACTACTCAGCTCTCTCACTTGCCCCAGTGATTGTGGACAGAAGAGTTATTACAGAAATAAATTCAACTGGTACAGAAGAGACACATCTCTTCTGAATTTGGGTGGTTTTAGTTTAATTCACTCCCAAAGCAGGTTCAACTCCAATTTACTCAGAAGGGTTAATCTCTGAACAGGAACATTTGCTCTGGGGTTTCCCACAGTTGAACTCATTGATATTAAAATGTTAATATTTTGAGTGCCTTGCCTGGACCAGCTGTAGGACTGATCACCTGGAGGGTTTGTGAAAAGCAGCCATTGGGTTGTAAATTCAGTTTAGCTGACTAATTCACTCTTGTAGACAAGCCATTGTTTTGCCATAAAATTCTAATCAACTAAATCCACACACACCCCCACACCCCCTCCCCCCACTCCTAAATACTTACACAAAGTTGCTGTGGTTCAGCTGGGGCCCATGACATACGACAAAGGTCCTGGCTCCCAGCTCTAAAACAATTAATCTGGGGAATTATACAGTGCTTTCTCTGGCGTTTTCTGCGCACCTGTGATGGGCTGTGCTCCTGTGCCTGACGGCAGTGCCTCTCTCACACCAACACACGCAGCTGATAGCATGGTCAGCATGCCCAGGCCGCATCCTCACGAAAAGCTGTCAGGGGAGACAGTGCTTTTTCACATGATGCCAAACGGAACCACTGGTTTGGCAAAGAAGCTGCTTGTGAGGGTCTCTGCTTAGAAGATTTATATATTAAACAGGCAACAGCTAATATCAAGAGGGAAGAGATACATTACCAGCAAGTCATTTCCAAGCAGCTAATAACTGTTTCCCTACCCACCAGATCCTAGGATGCTTTTTCAGGTTTAAACATAACACATACATTGTAAATAGCGGAAACATCTGGGTTTTATTATAGCACCACTTTGCTAGCTTTGGGCATTGTACAACTCCCGCAGGCTATGGTTCACCCTTGACCTGCCAAACATGATTACGGTACTCAGGCAACTTCCCCCACTCCACAGCTGCTTGCCTTCTCCTCCCTTCCATCAATACTCATTACCGCTATCATTATGGCTACCATCCTAGAGCAGCAGTTGAAAACTTGGGTTGCCATGGTCACTGAATAGAAACATCGTGGCTGTGCGGGAGGAAGAGCTGATGAGGATGGCCAGTGAAGTCATTTTGCCTGCTGACCCCAGGGGAAGAAGGGCTGCATAATGCCCTCTGCATTGGACAGGCTTTTGCCTCTCCTCACAAGGTCACATCTCATTTTACACCCTTTCCCAATCTGCAGTCTCTCAACAAGCCAAAAGTGACCTTGTCCCACTTCCTCCCACTCTTCCTCTCCCATGGTCATCTCTCAACCACATCTTGCTCCCCAAGCTCTCTGCTCCTACCCTCCTCCCTCCTTCTCTTGCTCTCCACCAAGGACCTCTCTTCACTCGCTGCTTGATATCCACCCTTACAAATCCCGGTCCTATCCTCCTACCCTTTCCCATCACTTCTCCCCTCTTCTTGAACATGGTTGACTTCTCCCTGACTCTGTGTAACACCTCATGTGTGAGTGACACCACTGCAGTGCTGCAGGATGGGGCTCTCTTGTTTGCCCTGAGGACTCAGCTGGAGCCAGGGACTTAGCCCAGGCAAAGCAGAAAAAGGGTGTTTGTTGAGGGGGTGTGGCACAAGGGTAGACTGCAAAATTTAATTGAACTAATTCAAAGTGTGAATATAAAATACTTGAGTTAAACTATAATGGGGACACACCTTCAGAAATAAAGTGATCTGAATTCTGGCTGGTTTTCAACTAGGTAAAAAAAAATGCAAGTGGTTATCCAATATGGCTTAATGTATGCACTTTAAAAGCTCCTTTGGATGGGCTTTCCAGGTGTCACTGCATAAACAGACTGTTGACCACAGGCTCTTGCCTTCCAAGCACGCATAAGCAGTGCTGTTACTGCCTCCAGGTGATCCTGCTGACCCCAGGGGAAGAAGGGCTGCATAATGCCCTCTGCATTGGACAGGCTTTTGCCTCTCCTCACAAGGCCACATGCTTGTTCAAGCATTCATCAGGGTGATGAATGCTTGAACAAGTAGGTAGAAGACCAGCACTCAACACTGTTGTTCAGAAACACAGCAGAAAGAAACCTATGTTTCCAGAAGCAGTGTCCACCAGAAACCAGGAACCGACCCATCAGCCTCCCAGCCAAGCCAGGACCTGCTGCACCCCTGCTTACAGTGTAATGTGAGAGTGTGAAGCCCTTCCTAACAACTTGTGTTACAAGAAGCTTCCCTGAGACATAACAACGCTTTCAGTGGCAGTATGTCCATTTGCAGAGTGGTGTCAGAGCTCTACTGCTATCCCTCCTTAATTAAAGCCTGTTTATCTATTATCTATCCAAGCCCTGGGACAGAGTTCAAGAGTTGATTACAGCACTGGGGCAGTATCCCTAACCATCTCCCTTCCCTGCCAAGTAAAGGCAAATTTCTGAAAATAAACATTTGAAATGTATTGCCTTTTTTAAATTTCAATACCCAGTAGCCTGGTAAAATAATCTGCATTAGGCAAAATATCTTCTTTTTTATTTCTTAATTTGTTAAGTTCAATCTACTGATCAATTTAAACATCATCCTGGAATTATGCTATGGTAAAACAGATGCACGTTTAAAGAATCAATGGAATTGATTCTCTTCTGGAGTAAAAGGCTTACTAAATGAGTTATTTAAATATAACCCCCAATTCCTCTCTGAAGAAGCACCTGGTAATTCACTTTTTGGATCAAATTGCAACTCCACAAAAACTTTATGACCTCATGTGGTCTTTCCACTCCCACATTCCTCCCTAGAGGACACACAGCATGCTCCAGGCAAGAGGGTTTGTTAGAAATGTGGATGGTGGTGCTGGGAAAAGAGATGTATAAGGAACCAGGACAGCAGCAGAGCACTGAGAACATAAGAAACAGGTAGCTACATAAAGGACTTGGTGAGATGCTGATATGTTAATTCCTGATCAAGTGCATATCCTCCTTTCCTGCATGAAAGAGCCTCCACACCCAATTTTTTCCTTGTCAAATTGGCCCACATACCCATTCTTCACTCCATCCTCAAAAATGTTTCATCAGCCATAAAAATTACCTTCCTGGTCAGACAAAGAGACAGTCTAGTGTAGTATCCAATCTCCATCTGTGGCTGATGGTGTGTGGCAGGGTGTCCATGTTTCAGCTGAAATAATTTTCTTTATAGTGGCTAGTATGAAGTTATGTTTTGGATTTGTGCTGAAAGGTTTTGTTACACAGATGACAAGCTCTTCTGGTAGGGTCTGGAGGTGATGGAGAACCTTGTCTGGCTCTACCAAGGGAGCTAGGTCCAGTGAGGTGCAGCTTTCCACAGCAGCAGAGATGGCAACCCTCGGGCAGTGTTACTAGACTCATATGGACCATGCTGATGTTCAGGACAAGGATGTGCAAACACTGTGAGGGGTAATCCTGGGTCTGGAGTGTTTTATCTTGTCTACTCCCTGATCATAGAGCCAGCAGTCACCATAGTTTTGTGAATGGGAATAGCCTCACAAACTACAGTTCTGCATACCCCAAGTTATTTCTTATCCCTCAACTTCAATGCAATTTATAGCTCCTATTTGTGCCTGGGCTCTTTGGGATTGATGTGAAATGGACTCAGTTTTGCCACTTAACTGATAGCTTGAAACATCACAAAACATATCATGAAGCAAACTGATCCTGAGGCCTCTTACTATTTCTTTAATTTGTCAAGGGAGCTGTTAACCAACTGCAACTTAAAAAAAAAAAAAAAAAGAAAAATCAAAGGAAACTTACTGGTCATTTCAGTACTTCCTTGCTATGAGTCACGGTAGGGAGATTTCTGCTTTTCCTTGAAGACTTAGCTTCCCAACACTATCAAAAAATATACATTTGTTCCTCTCTAGAACATTTATACAAAACGAAAAGGATTATTTGGGAAAGTGCATTGCTTTCTCACAGCAGCTTTCAGTTCTGTTCTTTAAGGATAGCAGTGTTTTCCAAATTTGTGCCATCCAGCTGTTGGCACATTTCACAGAACTGCTCCCTGGGAATGGGGAGGAAGGTGGCAGTGGGGGCTGGAAGGGGCTGTCTCTCTAGGAGCTCCAGCATTTTTATGGAACTGTGCATTAAAAATGGCTTAGAAAAGAAGCCTTTTCTTCTCTTGACACTTCCCAGTGGAGAAGTTGTCTGATGTAATATATAACTCTAGGAGGTCTTGAACACCTCAGAATTAACTCCTCCGTCTCTGCAGTTGTGATGGACCAGAGATTGTGTGTTTGCATGTCTGCATGAACTTTTGTACTAATACTTCTTCTAGCATCACAGTCACAGAATGTTAGGAGTTGGAAGGGACCCTGAAAGATCGTCTAGTCCAACTCCCCTGCTCATGCAGGATCATCTAGATTAGACCACACCAGAGTTTGTCCAGATTGGTCTTGAATGTCTCCAGAGAAGGAGACTCTACAACCGCTCTGGGCAGCCTGTTTCAGTAATCTGTCACCCTCACAGTGAAAAGGTTCCTCCTTATATTAAGATGGAACTTTCTAAGTTCCAACTTGGAACCATTTCCTCTTGTTCCATCACTAACCAACACTGAGAAGAGCCTGGATCCATCCTCCTGACACTCACTCTTAACATATTTAGAAACATTAATGAGGTCACCTCTCAATCTCCTCTTCTCCAAGCTAAAGAGACCAACTGCAGGGGAGCAAAAAAATTTGCCTTCTCTTTACAAAAGCTAGTAGAAGAATGAGTGACATCTGTCACTCTGCTGGTATAAAGAGGGTAAGATGAAAAAGATGATTGAAAAATCACAAAACATACATGCATCTGATTTCGCAGGTATTTAATTATCTTCCTCTTCCCGCTGTTTCTAGGCCAGCAAACATGATACTGTGCATTATTTTAATTCCTTTCAAGTACTGTTTTGCTGGACAGAATTCCATTTGTTACTCTCAGTTTAAATAATTTGCAGTGTCACTAGCTGCATTTTCACTTAGGCCTTTTGGGACTGGCCAAAGGACACCCAAGGTGGCCCGCTCAGTTTAAAATACACAGGTACCCACATAGGCTGAGAGAAGAGGACACCTAGCTGTAAGCATGATACCATCACCTTGCCACAGCTCCAGCTAGTTCCACTTACCAGAGTACTTTCAGAAAGTGCTCAAGTTTAAGTATGCAAATAGTCCCAGCGATGTTCAATGAGTTCATGCATTCCCAACAGGTCAGCTTGCTTGTAAGCTGGAGGATCAGGTTCCTTTTAGGGCTGAACTGTGCACAGGACATGGAGATACATAGAGACAGTGACCCCAGAACTGCCTGTAACGGGTGGGAGGGTTTGAGTGTACTGTTCGTCTATGAGCTAGAGTCCCCTCACTGGTGGTGCAACACCCCTTTTCTTGAGTGACTCAGTACTTTGCGCAATATGTCACCACTTTTTGAGCAGCAGACCAGAGTGTCAAGGCACCCTCTTAATGTGCCTCATTCTTGCTTGCTTTTTAGCAAGAATGGCCTGGTACATCTGTGCTTGAGCCGTGACATTCTTGTTCCCTTACTGCTTGGGAACAATAGTGACAATCGATCACCTCCTGACAGCCTGGTACACCTGTACCTGAGCACTGGCCCAAAAGGGGTGGATACCAGATCCACAAAGTCTGTAATGAAAGCTGTTTCCTCAGGGGATTTAGCTTAAAGGCAGCAGCAACTTTTTTCTTCTCTGTCTGGTGTATTCAGGTTCCTGGAACACATTTAGGGGAAACAGCTCTAAAGCAAGTTAGCATCACAATCAATTCTTAGCCACGCAAGCACATAGTGTAAGGACCCTCCAAAATAGGCTTGATTTTTACAGCTAGATTTTTACAGAATTAGATGAAATCACTGACAGTGGACTGCCTCAAGATTTGTCTTCTGATGCCCCTGGACAGTATGAAATCTCTAAACCTCCCTGCACTGTGGGAAGGAGTCACTTCAAACTAAATGACTGCATACATCAGAGCAATTTCAGGGCTACTTGATTTCATGGTGGAAATGGGAGAGCATGAGGTGTCTCTCTGCCAAGGTACTGAGCAGCCTTTGGTACCAGACCAAGTCTGGTGAAAATTTATGGTTTGGCATTCCCAGGTATAAGCATCTTGGATGATGCAGAGACAGTGTGCTGTGTGGCAGAAGACAGGCTCCCAATCACTTTTTGTTTATGCAAGCATTTGAAGATCTTACAAAATCAATGATGTTCACATGTCATCTTGCTATTTCATATCATTGGTATGCTGTTTCCCTCTTGTCAGTGCCATGGAGGTACCGTCAGGCAAGCTCACTGTGGCAGCCAGCATTCAGCACCACCCAGCACAGGAGCAGAGTCTGACCTTTTGGGAAACAAAAGGGAAACAGACACCAAAAACTCAAACTACAAACCCTGGAGAGAAAAAAAGGAAGCTTTTAAAACCTGATGGCTTACTTCACCTTTTTACAGCACCTGCACACAAGGTCAACTTGAGGTAAAACTGTGGAAGCCTGGAGTCATAAGAAACATTTACAAATCCACCCTGGGACTAAAGCTATTCTCAGGTATCTTTGGTACCCAAGGAATCTCTCTTCAGTACCTCCACTCATGCTACTGGCAGCAGGTGTGCAACTATTTCCACACCTTTAAAATAAAATACCTAGATTAAGCCACTGCTCCCTCAACAACCCTCAGAAACGTTACTCCCTCCATTGTTCTTTCTTGTGGACAGCAGTAAAGATGATGTCCCCTTCACACCAAGCTCTGCCTTCATCCTGTTTTTCATACAACTCACTGCAGCCAGAGAATCAGTTACCCTCACACACCCTGACGGGTAAGTGGAGGCAGACGAGTTATTGCCAACAGCTCCTACCAGCTAAGTATGAGCTGCAGAAGGGATGAGGGCAGCACTTTGGGGATGGGACCAAGGACATCAGCAGCTGAGACCTGTGGGTTCTGGCATTTGTGGAACTGATATGAACCTCAAGAGACACCTCGCAGTGAGGATGAATGCTGATTACTTTGTGATTGGATGGGTCCTAACCCTACAAAGATGCTCCACATCTGGATGGTGTTCACTGTAAGAGTGAGGACAGAGTGGAGTGAGAGACACTATCACTCACAAGGTGGGAGAAGAAATTAAGGCACAGTAGAGCCAATTAGCAAAGAAGTGGGCCTATGCTAAAAGGATAGTTATCTGCTTTAAATCCTCCCTCTCTCATTTCAAAGTCCTTCATCTCCTCTCCATCAGATTATTTCTCTGCAGTAGTTTTCCAGTTTCTGACCTTGCCGGAATTTCACACAACTAGGAAACCTGTGCTAAACATCAGTTTCACTTTAATTGATAAATAGTTTCTTTTCCCTACTGTTCATTTTGTCATCTAGCATTTGCACTCAACTGTTTGTACATGTGCAGCACTTTCTCACATGCCATGGGCAACATGCTTAAGAAATCATATTTAAATGAAAATGCACCAACAGAAGAAAACAAAATGATCCAGGACTGCTGGAATCTAGTATGTTGAGTTTGGCAGTAACTTGCTCAAAAGGTTGAACCAGAAGCCTGACACAGAAAAATACTCATCCAGTAATTCCTGTATTCATCCAATAACATTTGGTTGAACCATAGCGTATCTTCCAAAAATGAAATTAATCCTTGACTTAGATGCTGTGAGAGACAGAAATCCTCCATACACGCAGTCAAGTCCTTATTCTGGGTAGGACTTCCTGCCTTCATTTTTACAATCAGTGCCTTTTAACTCACCCCATCACTGCACCAGCAGCTCCATTCTTTCTCTAGAGCTCCCATGGAGAATAGACCCTTTACAGTGTGTTTTACACCTCTGGATTTCCAGTCCAGCCTTTCTAAGAACAGATCTGACTAGCAGCTTTCATGTTTTCAGGTTTGCTTTCCAAAAATTTAGCTAGCTTCCCCAAAAGTAACTTCTCTGCAGATAATCAGGACACTGTTGTAAGGGTGGTATGGTTCACTGCAGAAGTACAGTGGAGTGCAGAAACAAAGAGGCACCGTCTACCCTGGGACATGGGGTTTACAGGTCATACTGCTCCCAAAGGAGGTGAAAGGTCTGCATGGGAAGTTTCTCTTCTGTTCCTGCAATGGAACATGATGCACTTGGAATCAGCCTGCTGGAAAATTCTTCTAATACCATACTCTTTTTGAGGGTCTCTCAAATCCCACCAGTAATGCTCTCTGCAAAAGCAGGTCTGGCACAGTGGGATACTGCTATCTTTCCTGATACACCTCTTCTCCATATCCTCCCAGTGGAAACAGCTCCTGCCACAAACCTGGTTACACAGGACCAGCGAGACAGCAATGCACATGCTACCTAAAAAGATCTCCCCAACTTTTTCTCCCCTTTGCAACAGACATATCAACAATGCAGAGTGCCCTCCAGGAAACCAATTTTCACAGAGGGAAAAGAAAATTTTTGCATACCAAAACACAAGAGATAGGCTTGTGTTACCTGCATGGTATTCTTATCTCTAGAACAGTCATACATCAAGAAATAGCGTGGTTTGGAGAAAGCCGTTAGACAGAGTCAAGAGATTTGATTTCACATCAGACTAATCTGATGTGACCATGGATCCACAGAGACTGTAGGCTAGGTAATAGGAGCTTGGTCTCAGACTAAGCTTGTTCCTCAGAGGGGAATTTGAAGGAAACAGTTTTCAGCTAGACCTCAGACAACTGTGATGACACAAACAATACCAGTTTATTTGGTGTAATTCAGGGCTACAAAAATGTATTCACAGAATAGCGAACCCTGTTTCATTTACTGTATCTTCTCCACATGTAATGCATTAACATAGAGCAGTTTTCAGTGCTGTTTTATATACAGGTGCAATGTAGTATTGACAAAACAGCCCCCTTTTTTTTCTTTTCAAAGTCCAGTGGACTTTGAAAAGAAAAAAGGAATTCTAGACAGTCATCCACTGCAGAAGCCAAAATTCCTGCTAAAATATCACACACACACACACACACACACACACACACACACACACACATACATACACACAAAGACAGTGTCTCCCAATATTGCATTTAAAATTTAACTCTTCTAGCAGTAGCAGCAGTGGGAACAACCTCTATCCTCTGCAACTGGATATTTACCAGAACTCTGTTTAGACATCTCAAGTACGCATTCATGCTTCCATAACTGTCTTCAAAGAGATTAACCATTAGCCATAGGACATGGCATGTGGTTGACTCAGGAGTGAAATGAAAGCTGTTAATGCAGGAGAAAGGTATTGAGCAAGGCTCAACCTGAGTCCAAGCCTGAATGTCAAGCCCAAACTGCCTGACCTGGATTCCCCCTGATTACAGAGGTGGAAGGACCATCAGCTCATAAAACCTGAGAAAGACATGCACAGAGGGAATGAGGAAAGGCTCCTGAGTGAAATGTCATCTCTCCCTGCCTCCCTGAACTGTGAGGCCTGTGGACTCTGTCAGAGTTTGAAGTCATCAAGTAGCCCACAGTGTACAAACTACATACCATGGTGGATTTCCCACCAAATCCAATGCTCCCAAAGAAAATTACAGAACCAGAAATGCAAAACCAGACACAAGTAGCATTCTGTGCACAAATAAAACTCTAGCAGTTGCTCCAGACAGGAGTTTAAATTAAAGATCTCCTCAGTCTGCCCCTTCCTTTATTTTCACCTTACTGTGTTTTCTCCATGAAGCAAAATAGAGCAGATGGGAAGGACAGGAGGGAAGACAGATGGATGGAAAGAAGAAAGAGGGAAATAAAAAAAAAGAAAAGGAGGAAAAGGAGGAAGAATGAAAGGGAAAGAAGCAAAGATGGAGAAAAGAAGGGAGGGAGGAAGAAAAGGACAACGAGGGAGCCATGGAAAGATGACAGTGGGATAAGTGGATGGAAAGCAGAAAGGGAGGAAGGAGGGAGGGTGAAAAGGAAGAAGGAAAGTAAGAAAGAAGAAGAAACTGAAGGTAAAGAGGAGAGAAGCATACTCATGAACATGTCTGTGACCTTGCACTGGATGCTTTCATAAGGGAAGAGCAGAGCATTTGCCAGGACCGTAGTCTCAACCGCAGCTTCTGTATCATTTTACCTGCACACACACCGATCCTCGTTACAACTTGACAGCTCCCCACCCCACCTTCATCGCCAGGAGGAGGGAGAGGTGCGGGGGCCGGGCCTCCCTGTCCCATGCCCGCTTCGGGTCCACGGGCAGCAGCGCGCTCCCGCCGCACCCTCTCGCGGCCGCCACCGGCACCGCTCCGCCAGCCCCTGCTCCTTTCCCCCTCTCAGTCTCATCTTGGTTACGTTCAAAGCAGCACTTCCACAGGCGCCAGCGGGAGCGCAACGCGCACAAGCAGGGCAGTGCCGACGCGTTCCCTCCCTCGGTTGTGCCCCCGCCACCCCTCACACGCCAGCCTTTCACTGTAAATTTTCTCGGGCTGGAACAAGCCTTGCCCTCGCTGACCCCTGGAGTCGATGTGTTTGAGGGAGCAAGCGAGGGTTAACCGAAACATTTCAAGCACATTCAAACAGTTCTTTGTACAGCTAGAATGACTCACACAAAATATTGACACTTGGTTTGTTTTCTTGTATCATAACGGAACATGATAAACTATCAGTACTGTTAAAGGCACATTCACTCTTGTTACTTTTGGAATGTTAACAAAACACTGATTTGGTAAGAATTCATAGCATTTCCAGAGCTTCTGACACCCTGTGACATAACTGTTCTTCATTGTTTTGATCTTGGTTGCAAGTACCTGTCTATCAGATGCTTACAGACAGATTAAAATGGGAGCTGGGGGAAGGGAGATGCTTGGAAGTAAGTTTTCCACAGTTCATCACTTCACTCGCCCCTAAGAACAGAATAACAAATTGCCACTTAGGTGCCTAAAGTAGAATCTGTTGTTAAAAATGCTTGGTAGAGTCTCTGGTTTCTGTGTGTTGGTGTTCATGAATCAAGCACCCAGAAAGTTTTCTTGAAAATCCAGTGACCTCAACAAAGTAGATAAAATGGAAAGTGAGCTGCCCCAAACAGTGAGTACTGAAGTCTTCCAAAAACTGAGCTGCATATGATCCCTGATTTTTTTTGTTGTTGTTGTTTGTTTGGGTTTTTTTTTTAACTTTTTCGGTTAGTGTCACTCCAGAAATCCAAAGGGAGAAGCCCCTATTGCTAATACACAGACTCAGATTTGAGTGTCAGCTCAGAAGCTTTGTCAGGGATTAATATTTTAAAATCCTTGCATAGCTTCACAGATCTTGGCATTTCTATACCCAAGATAAAATTTTTTCAGACTTCCCTAGGTATCAATATTTGCACAAAGTTCAAAACAGTTTTTGGATTTATTTCACAGGGAGAATGTCTTTCTATACACATGCGGTATTTACTGGACAACTATACTAGTATGTCCTCACAATTTTATTTGCATTCCCATGGCTATAGTCAAGTAGTACTTGTAGTGTTAAGTCAAAAAAGGTTCAATGGTGACTAATCTCATTTATACAAAAAAAAAAAAAAACAAACCCAAAACTATGACCACACTTGAATGCTTTTAAAGGATTCATTCTCAAAATTGCTCTGAAGATTGTGTGGAATGTTTGGAACACTCAGGCATTGCACACAGGTGGAGAGGCTTTCCTCCCAGAAAAAAATGTACAGGCATACCAGCAGCATATAAATATTTTGGCCTGGAAAAAACAGAAATTGTCACTCCTAATAAATGGCTTTCTTCTGGAGTTGGATGAGTTTTACCAGAAATGACAGCTCTCATTCCATCTTCAAGTGTCTTCCCTTCCATTGTTGCTAACATTGATTGACCTGCCTTCTGACTTGTCTTTATGAATATTGAGTATCAATTCAAATGTCAGGCATCAGATTGAGCTCTAACCCTCCCATCCAAGCCCTGGCCTGCATCTTGGTCCTTACTATGGTAAAAGCCACTTCTTCCTCTGTCAGCCAAGACTGCTACCAAGATGCATTTAAAGGTGATGCTTAGTCACACTCATCAGAACCTCATGCCATTTATTTTGTTATGTAGTCTCAAAGCTCTGGCATTTTACTCAACTCTAAATTATATTTCTCACCAAGAGGTACTTACTTTCTATGTCAATGACCACAGACTCCTTTCCCTGGGCTACAGAAGCGTTCAGAACAATGCTGCTGAGGTCACCTCACTGAAATGGTGTTTGGGATCTATCTTTACTGCTCTTTCCCCCACCAGATTGGCCTTTTGCATCAGATTTGTACACAGCGTTACTCTTCACACCACTGCTACTTAACTAGAGTGGCTGACATAGCCACAGAGTTCATTATTCTGACAGCACACAGTCTTTACACCTATCAAGGTGTTTTTATCAGAAATACTTCATGTCTTCTCACACTTTTTCCTTTCAAACCCAGCAGCCTCTCCCTCATCTTCTCTGTTAAGCAGAAACCACCTGAAAACTCACATTCCCCAAGATGTCTGCAAACACTTGACAAAGGACTTGAGTAGCTGAAATGCTGGTGCACCACCTTATATTCCAAAACACAGCTCCTTCACAGAGGGGGGTTTCCTGGGGTGATTCCCTTCTCTCGGTTGACTAGCACCACTTTATGTGGTCCAGCAATAACGTTGGGCTGGCAGAAGATTCAAGAGTTGGTGGAAGGCTCAAGGGCAGGTGGAAGGTTCAAGGGCTGGCACAGTGGGCTCTGTCCCAGTCTCTCTACTATAACAGCACCCTCAGTCAGTAGCAGGGCCTCTAAGATGGGAAGGTCTGGAGCCCTTGTTTCACAGGCTCCACTTCCCTGCACTAGGTTTCTCTACCCAGGAAGGATGTATTTTCCAGTGCCCTGGGAATGCCCAAGGAAGACCTTCTGGTGGTTTTGCCTGCCAGCTCAATTTGCACAGCAGTTAGGTGAAATGGCTCACTGAAACACTAAGCTTCTGTCCATATGTATTACTCTCTACTCGGTTTTCCACCCCTGTGTTTTATTTTTTTTATGATGAGCCTGAAGTGCTCTGCTGAAGCAAGATCTGGACTCGACACAAGCCAAACAGAATTATTTTTCTCCTGACCACTTGAAGTGAGGAGTGAAAATGTTCTTTGACATAATTTTAGTGATTAAGAAACCACAGCAATGTGGACCTCCACAAGCTTTTGTAACTGACCCCAGATTTCACCGAGGAATGGAAAACATGAAGATGTATTTGGTTATGGTTTTTTTCTGATACTACTGAGCAGATGAGGCCAAACTTGATCAGTTGATTTTTTTCACTAACTTTCTAACTTCCTTCTCCAACAGTAAGTCTGGAGTTGCCAGAGTAGTTATGACATAATATAGTAAAGAAACATTTTCTCATACACCTTTTTTTTTCCAGATAATAAAGCTGATTCTCACCCTGGTGACAAGTTGCCAGTAAGACAATGCTTCTAAACCCAAGGTTGAAGGGATATGTAATATAATTTGACAGCCAAAAGAAGACTAAGTTGAGAGAAGCAACAATAAGAAAAATTAGCACTAAACAAGATACTCAAGATCTGCTACGGTCGTCTGTGCTTGTGCACAGATCTTGAAACTGATAGTTGACTGCAAGCCACTGCTTTTCATATGGATGGGAGACCATGAGCTGATGCAGTCTACTGACAGAGGAGAACACAGCAGAGAAGATGACAATTCCTGATGTAATTAAATATAGGAAAGCAGGTAACTAAAAAGCAAATCTGTTTCATGTCCTCTCAGACTGCACATCCAAAACACATCAACTGCAAAACAGGAGAAATCATGGTTCCCCCAAAGGCAGAAGGGATTGCTATTATCCCTAGTTAAGAAGTGTTAATCAACATGTGTAGCTCAGTCATTAATTCAAGCTTTAATATGCTTGAACAGTGAGAGTAAAAGTCCACTGCATGAACTGTAAAGCTGCTCTCTTGCTACATTTTACATTAACCAATCTTTCTGCTCATTTTTCTACATCAGTTCTTCTTCTAAGTGCACCCCCAAAAAATAGAAAATATCCTTAAGTAACAGATTAGATAAAATTTATAAATGTAATAGTGCAGCATGACATTATTTGATTGTTAGTGTGTACAGTGTACAGTGATGTCTTCTGCTATATTTCATTCTCCTGATTGATATCATACCTGCAAAAACTACCAGCTACGCATGTGAATTACCCTGCTACATACACTCATCCTCAAAGAAGTGGGATTTTAATTACATAAGTTAGAAGAATGCTCAGCTCTTGCCCACACAGGAAACATTTGACTACTAATGTTAGGCATGGATGAAGGCGGTACTCTTTCATAGCAACAAAAACATACTGGCACTTTGGAGAACTGAGGTAAGCACTTGCAGAAAAAAATGACTTTTTCTGCTGCAAACACTACCATATTTTGGCTTAGTAGTGCCATGAGACTTCTGGAGTTTTTGTAAAGCCTTAGGAGCTTGGCATAATCTGACCTCTGCCTTGGTGAACCTCAGTTTACACTTGCCACCTTGCAGAATTCTCTCACCATAACAGACATGATCAGATTGCAGTAACAGATGTGGGAATTAAATACATATAGATACTTAAACCTTAGGTAACATATACCTGCACAGAGAAAGACTGTTTTCCTAAAACTCTCTGCCTGGAACATAACCAACTTAGTTGGATTACACAAAAATTATCCCCATCAGTTCACAGCTCCTTTCTCTGCTCCCTCAGCAGTGGCACAAGTGCCCAGCCCAGCTTCCTGAGACTGTCCTAGCTCCTCCACTGCAGCAACCTAGCTCCAATGGAGATGGAAAACTGTTCACTGAGTCAGAAAAAGAAAGCTCTCCTACAAAAATGGGATTCAATACTCTGGGACTCTGAGGTGTGCACAGACAGAAAATGTGTCTCTCTTATACTTTCTCAAAAGAGCCCTCCTGTGACAAGTCCTCTGATGTGTCACTCTCCTGTTTTCTATATCAACCACAGAAAACCAAACAAAAAAAAAAAAAACCCTAAACACTTCAAACATCCCAGCTGTCATGGGTGCGTTTGCCAGAGGTTATAATGTTCCAAGAGGCAATGTTTGCAAGCAGCATTATAAAAAAAAACAAAAACAAAAAAAAACCCAAAACAAACAAAAAACCCACCACAACAAAACAGTAGAGAAAGAAGGTCAAAAGGAGAGTTTATCCTTAACTTGGCATAAGATGGGAAATATCCCCTGCTGTACCTGAAACTCATTTACACCCACAGCTGAGTAGAAGTTGGATGAACTGTGTCTCTAAGAGACACAGAGAAGAGAATACCTTGGGCAGTAAAAGTGGTTAGCCCAAAGGGATACCTGCTGCTACTGAATCACACACACTCCCTGAGGGTTGATGATCAAAGTTGAGAGCAGTATCATGTTGGCCGTGATGCACTAAGCAAAATTAATGCTGGTATATTTAGAAAGTTTCGCCCTCTGGGCTTTCTGTTTATTTGGCTGTTTAGAGGGAAAAAAAAAATCCAAGGGGAAATAAAACCACAAAGTGCTCAAATCAGGTAACTGACCCTGCTTTTCCAAGCTTCTTTTAAAGCAATTTCCCACAAACAATAAAGAATTCAAAGGTATAGATAAACTTTACAATAACTCCCATTACACACTGATGCTGTAAAAAGCTACATACATCTGTATCTTTTTGATAAACTAGGTGTCATGACATGAGATGTCTAGGAAGGTATCGTGTTTTTACAGCACTAGGAGTCTTGATCTTGACTGGGGCATTTGACTGACAGCAATAACTAACCACGGCAAGTTAGGAGGCACACTCAGCTGAGACTCTACCTTTGGGCTGAGCCACAGAGCCCTGCCTCTGTGGACACTCAAAGAGGACGAGAGTATCGCCGTATCTTTGCGCTCAGTACTGTGGAGGCATAAGACGAAAAACACGTGCTTCTAAGCGAGCGAAAGGACCTCTCTGGTCAGCCCTGACTAAATAGCTGCAAGTTCAGACAAAATACCCCGCCCAAAAGTTTGCCATCAGTTAAACTCAGC
This sequence comes from Heliornis fulica, assembly GCA_013399135.1. Classification (NCBI taxonomy): domain Eukaryota; kingdom Metazoa; phylum Chordata; class Aves; order Gruiformes; family Heliornithidae; genus Heliornis; species Heliornis fulica. The sequence continues at coordinate 44,926 of VXBZ01005724.1, forward strand.
TCAGTGATTTCTGGGGAAAGGAAGGGGCAGAAGACTTGTTTTGCACAGGAGAGATAGCCCCACACCCTCCAAAAATGAAGAACAAAAATTTTAAAAAAAGCAAAAAGCAACAGCTGGGCGAGAGCTGCTCAGAGCTTTGGGGCCGGTGGGAGGGAGGGAGGCAGACCGGCCG
>VXBZ01005729.1:0-11899 GCA_013399135.1 Heliornis fulica
CGCCCTGTTTGCCTGCCCTGTTCGCCACATGGGTGTATCACACGGAGCAGGACTCTGTTAAGATCATGAACAACTTCCACAGGTGACTGGGCTACTCTGTAGCACCTATGATGTTCTATATACAGACAGAAGCCCAGAAAGTCCCCAAAATCATCAACAGAAAATGTTAAATTGGCTCACATCTCAATTACCACATCTTTTACAGAACTGGTATATATATAAATATTCTACATTCAGCAAAGTGCATAAGCAGTGCTGGGAGGAATCCATCTGAACCTCTTCCAGAGACTGAACACAGGTCTTTGTGTTTTGTTTGCTACAGTGAGAATCCTTTGCCTGATCCCCATGTCAGGGATGCCAACACTTCCTGGAGAATGGATAGCTTTTGCTTACTTTTTATCTCAGACTGGTTTGGTAACTCCAGTATTCTCACAGGTGGTGAATCTGGATTCACTGCCTGCTAAGGAGAGCTTTGACCCGGCACTAGACTTCTACTTACGTTTCTAGAAATTTGCTCCTCACTAATGTGTGCTGAGCTCCCTTTGTCCATCAAGCTTTTAAGGAAATACAAGAGAACTCTCTTCCTCTGTTTTAAAAGTTGTATCTTATGAGCTGCATCTAGTTCTGTGGACCAATGTGAGCAGAATTTAAAATTAAAAAAAATTTTTAAAAAAGCGTCATTGAAAAAGAAGTCCCCATTGCCACTTATTTAATTTATCCACCTCAGTTTATCCTGAATCTTACTTCACATCTTACAGCTTTCATTTATTGAATTTCTACTCCAATTGATCTCAGATTAGACAACATATTTACAAGCCTAAGGCACTGTCAGCCATGGAAGTGGGGTTCACTGTTGCTTACAGACATGGACACAACACTAGTTATTACAAGTTTGGAAAACACCACCACAAACTATTTTAATTTGGAAGCATGCACTTACTTTAATAGGCTTGACATTTTTAGCAGAAAAGACATGAGCTACTATAAAATACCACCTTTGTAGGAGAAAAATATCATTGATATTTAATGTTAACAGGAGAGTGCCTGTTCTGAGAGGGTAGCATATTCAATGTTAAAATAGAATTATTGTGAAATCAGAACACAGGCAGTACTATCTTCCTTGACAAACCTTATCCTGAGCACACATTTAATTTCTTCTGCTATGGCCTATAACTTACGGTTTATCTTGCCTCTCCATCTCCAATGCTGAATGCTGACATCAGAAAGATCAGGTCAGGACGGCTACTGCTCTGAATCTTCTTCAGTACAGATATGTGCGATACATAGTGGCCTTATGAGAGAATTAGCAATGTGATGTTTACAGATATTATGTCTTTTATGCAAATAAAAACAGGACAAAGAGAAATTCTGAACATAATCTAGAAAGAATGTATTTCTAATTCTCTTTGCTGCTGTGACTTAATACTTCAAAGGAGGCAGGCAGACAGATAAGCAACACAGGCAACTGCCTGGCTGTATTCCACAGTGCACATGTGCCTATGCCTTCCCCTGTGCCTCCAGAGCACATTCCTGTGCTCTGGAGGCACAGGGGAAGTGTTTGCTGCTTTACCTCCAATTACCATAACGAATTTGCTAATCAGTTCCAGGTAGACCACCACCAAAGTCAGTTGAATTGAGTGCAGCTGATGGATCACACTGCTTAATTTATGTTGTAAAGAGTCGAGCTGTATCTCTGATCTTTGCAGTTCAAACATTTTAGAATGTATGGTATTTTGCACATAGATGATTCAAGAAGTTATGAAATGAGAAGTAATTTAAAACATCCCATGACAGCAATGGAATCTGAAAGTTATAGTGACTTACTGGACATAAGCCCTTTGCAACTAAAGAGAAACAAGTTTTCATGAAAATAAAGAAAAAAATAATAATGGATATGCATTAAAGAACTCTGCCATGTGAACCCAAAACTGATCATAAACAGAAGTATCATTTTAATGTTTGGTCTAGCATCTGAGCTCTTGCTTGGAACAGGCAGAAAGCCATCTGGCACCAGACATTGGCCAGCACCATTTTCTTTCAGCTTCATCCAGGCATGAAGAATTCAGAACCACAACTGTCTTTTGTCATAGCAGCCCAGTCCAGCTGTGTGTCTATCACCAGACTTTCTTGTTTTCATGAAACTAACACAGAAATCTCACAGGCTAAAAAGTAAGAAGCAAGCAGACAAAATGTTCCCTCATGAGGTTTAGTGGTTTTGGGGGGAAAACAGAAATACTGTTGGATGAAGAAACTAACCATCACACATTCTTTGTTATAATCTGTTAATACTTCTTATAAATGACAAAATTGCTGGACTCAGGAAGGAAGGTGAACATATGCTGATTTTCTTCCATACATTATTTACTTCATTTAATTATAAAATTAATTTTCTTTTGATGCCCAGTGTATGGTAGGCTGTGTCACAAAACCACAGAAGAAGTTTGTTTGTTTGTGTTTTTAAACCAAGCTGCCTTAGCTTCAACTACTGGCAATGTTTTTACAAACACAGCTCTGACATAGCTACCAGCTGCCCAAAGTATCTGATAAAATCAACTGGAATCTTCAGTAAATTCCTTTTGGGTTGGTATCAATCTAATGTACTTCCCCCCTTCTGAAAGTCTTTATAGCAAAGACCAGAATTCTGGATGCACACTAGGTCCAGTACACTGGACTTCAGCACTCTATGTTTAAAATTTTTAATGGATGGAGGCCTAAATTTTCATGCAATAAAACAAATAGGAGAATGAATTAAAGCATAGACACTGTAGATACTGTGTGCTGAGACTAATGGGGCTTGATTTTTCTTTCCTTTAGAATAGAATATTTTGGCAAGTCAATTGAAACAGAATTTAAGGTATTTCAACAATGCTGAAAAAACACCCCAAAACCAATCACAGAAAACACTGTTCTATATCATATCAATCTAACTCAAACTGAAGAGTTGTTTGACTTGATACTTTCATTTACCTTTCTTTTCTATCTCATCACATTTTAGATGAAAATTTTTTCAACTTTGAAATGAAAAGCTAAAACATTTTGTGCTAGAAAAATGTCAAAACCAAATAAGTTTTCATTTCCAAAGCACAATATATTCTCAAGTATGTGAAAATCATATGTTTCAATGTTTCCAGGAATTAATTTTTCTTCCATCAACCAAACGCAACTGAAATTCACAAATTTTTTATAAAACTGAAATTTACTACTTGCCTCTGAACTGTAGCTAAAATCTGGTTATGTAATTATACAGGAAAGTCACAACTGTAAGCATGCAAATTATCATTCTATCATATTAAATCACTATTACTTGTGAATGGGTGTGCACATATAATCATATTAGTCTGGATACATTCAGTATTTTGCCTAGACATCATTTGTCTATCAGGTTTTACAACTGCACACACCTGCTGCAGTTATGCTTCAAGAGTGGGGGGAAAACCTAACCCTAGCTGTGAGTGTTTCTTGAGTGTTCTGCACGTATAGGAAACAATGAAATAGGGAGTCTGTTACCGGGGTTGCCATTTTATAAGGGGTGACACACAAAACAGGACAGTGAAGCTTGGCAAATCTGGAGTGGAAATGAGCCATAATTAACTACTGAAACAATGAAACTTGGATGAAGGCCAGTTGCCTTCTTAAAAACAAAAAGAAAAACAAACAACAACAACAACAAAAAAAAACCCAAAAAAATAACCCAAACAAAAACAACTCTAGACTACAAATGAAGTCTTGGTTGAATACTTTAAGTAGAATGTATTTGAATACATTATTTAGCCTGAGTTGTTAGAACCCTGAGTACAGGATACTTTTTCCCCCCCAGTTAATTTAATATTTCTCTCTTTTATTACCTTCCTTTCTATCCTCTTAACTCACCGACAGTTCTCCTGCTAACAGCAGGAGATACACCGACAGTTCTCCTGCTAACAGCAGGAGAACTGTCGGTGTATTATTATCTTTGAGGTTTCCTAAATGGCTTATGACACCCATATCTTTTATATGAAATTCCATCCCCTCAGAAAGAGGCATTATAATGAATGCAGATCAACTCAAGATTAAGTCTTGAATTAGAAGATTTTCAGCATAAAGGAAGAGAACAATTGCTAAAAATTAATCCTATTGCAAGTTAGTTCAATATATATCAGGTTTAGACCTTAAGCTGCTATAAAGGTGTCAAATGACCTTCACTGAAACAAAGTATGTACAAACCTGCTTTGGCAGAACGTTTAGACTCGATGATCTTTTGAGGTCCCTAAAATTTTGTGATTCTCATTTCCCACATTTCTTTGAATTAGGTATTGCTCTAATACCCATTAACAGGTGATTTTTAAATTAATTTAATAAAAGCATTTTCCCTGAAACATTTTTATTGCTCTTAAATATACATGAGACTATAATAATAATAATTTGTTTAAATACTGCCAAATACAATGTTTCTTTTCAGATAATTTGAATTGGTCAGTTTAAAGCTTTATATGTGTAGAAAGTTTTAAAAGTTGTTTGTTAAATACTTAAGTTATAATTCATTAAAAAATCCTATTATGTTTGGTTACACAAGACTGCTTTTAATATACTTAAAGATGCAGTACTCCTTAGCTGCGACATATTTATGGCTGCACATTAAAAAGTTTATAAAATAAGGCATTATATTCTCACTGTCAAAAAGCTCTCAATGAAGACAATTTTTGGACTGTTTGTAATTAGGTATGAAATAATTTATTATTATTAAGATAAATGAAAAAATTGGGTTTTTTTTCTTTTAGAATACTGTATATTCTTACAGAAAGGTTCCCATAATATAACCAGAGCTCATAAATTACTCGCCATGGATCTCAGACAGAATTCTTGTAGAATTAATAAACATATGGATTCAATCTCAATAATGTGGGTCAAAAATAATGAACGGGATGCATGCTGTCAAGGGATCCTCAGAACCACAGAAAATAAACCCAGGCTTGACACTGATTGATCTGGGACTGGGAACTGATACCATCTGTACCCCTTAGAAAAGTGTTGAGGACTCAACCTCAAAAGGTTCATCTTAGATAGCAATTCAAAGGTTGAATGCTTATCTGTTGTACAGCCAGTTTTATCTGCGGGCCTGCAAACTGAGCAGGAAACCTTGCAAAACAGACTTTCTTCTAAGATTCTTATTGAAGTTTCACACAGGTAACATGTCCTTCAAAAGCAGCCCTCTTTATAGCATTCTAAGACTTTGGTGACAAGGAAAAAAAAAAAAAAGCAGAGTAAAAAGTTTTATTCTAACCATAAGAAGCTTAAAGAAACATGAAGTTTAAGTAACTGGTTAGTGTATTTGATCCAGGTTTTTTTCATCTAATGTTTTATACACATTAGTGGAGTTTAGATCTCCTTATAAGGCCCGAGTATTGCAGTACTGTGGGCAGACCATAAACCCACAGAGGTTCTGGAAAGTAAAGCTGGCTGTAAGGATGCTTGTCTTATTTTGCCTTTCTCTAAGCCCACAGAAAAACTCCATCATGGATGTTCTTAGCTATATTCCACATATTCACAGACAAAGAAAGAGGCAGGTTGAAAGATCATTTCAGCTTCTGCCTCCCTGCAAAGCCCTGTAAATGATCCCAGCAAGAGATCCTTGTGCAACAGTAGCCAAAAGCACACAAATAAGGATCAAAGAAGAAGAAAATGAATCCTAAAAAGCTCCACAGAAAAACTGGACACAGTTAAAATACGGCCTAAATACCCCAAAGTCTTCCAGAGATGCTTGTCTTATGTGTAGATTAAGTCCCTAGCAATTTGACTATTAAAAGGCTATTTGTTTACCATGTGCATGCAAAGAACCTGGAATAATTAAAACAGCTTTTCTTGCTACTCAAATAAATAAATAAATAAAAAGATAATAAGTAAAAGTATTAAAGTCACCATACTGGAAAAAAGTCACCCCGTCATTAAAATAAGTCAGAAATTTTACCTAACAGCAAGCTTTTTTTCTTGCAAAATTATCAGTTTCAAAAAAGAGGGGCTGGTAATGAATGTGCTTCTTCAACCATGACAATAGTATTGCTACTTCATTCTCATAATGTTATGGGACCCCAGGCAGCTCCCAACTTCATCCTGGAATGATGGCATATTTCATGATTATGTCCAACTCTGGCAGATAAGAGCATTTATATGCTAATAACAGCAATACGGGTAGCTCTAGAATTTCACCATAAGCAGTGAAGCTTTTAATCACAATAAGCCTTATGGGCCCAATTTATCTACTTAAAAAAAAAAAAAAATCATAATACCTACATAGTTATTCCAAAACGTATTTTTTTTCTATCAACTTATAGGGCCCTGTAACATATGAAATGAATGAGAAATGAGGTATTTGGTACCTCAGAGGACTAGATTATTAATAAGAGGTGGATTATGCATAACTTCTTCAAATCACAAGAGAAAATGTAAGCTATGTCATTGTGACTGGGTAGTGTTTGGGTGAATGGAGAACCAAAAGCTATGCCAGGAACCTACTAAATCATATTTCCAGAGGAAGCTTTAATCTACAGCCACAACTGGAATTAACACAGATTTTAAAGGAACAAAACCCTCCTTAACACTCACCGTACTGACCATAAAAGTTTTTTGGTCTGTTTATACAAGTAACTATTAGGAGTAGCCTTTTTATAGTTGAAAGCATTGTGTATCCAGGTGGTCTCACTGTTTCAATTATATGTTCCGCTATGTCCCATCTGGCTCAGAAACTTGCCTGTAATTCTGCCATCATGTTGTTGAGGGCAGATTTCAAGAGTACAAAAACAATTCAAACTTCCTACCACCAGGTATGCTGAACAGAGCCTTGTATTGGGAGGGGTAGGGAGGAAGTAAAATACTTGGATCTGAGTTAACGTCTTTTATTACAGGTGACAAACTTAATTTCAGTGAACTTAATGTGACATCCCACCTCACTCCATTATTTGCCTAGGCATGCTGTGTCCCCTGGATAGTTAACAGTTTGATTTGCTCCCTGCTTTCTTAAACTTACCTTCAGAAGGAGTGCCCACCCTTAGTCAGGTTCTAACATCTGTGATCTAAGGCAGGCGATTATTCACACAGCAGTATGAAGGACAAAATTATTTCAAGTACGAAACACATTTTGGGATGCTTTGGAGCCAGATGACTCTGAAATTCTTTTAACTTTCAACAGACTAGATTTCAATTTTGCAAATTTTTTTTTTCTAACTTAATGATGTACATATCAAGTCTATCACCAGATATCACACATTCTATGATTCTATGATTGATTCTGAGCAACGTACATAGTCTTTCTAATAGACTCTGCTTTCACACTGGCCACTTCCAAATAATGATTTTATTTAAGAGGTCAAAACTCTGCCAAAATTAAGTGTTATTTCCCATATATCAGGGATTAATTACTAAAATATACACTTCATTCCAAGAACAGCACTTGACTCTCTACATACCAAGAACTCAATAAATGTAAGAAACACAAATGTTCATTACAAAATATTTAATTTAGGCCACATATTTGCATGAAATCTTGCTAAATATCCTTCTTTTTGCATTTCTAAAAATATATTAAAAAATAATGTTATCTAAGCATATCTGAGTTGTCTTCATGGAAGTTTTAAGCAGAGTAATCTGATCTGACTACCTAGCTGGCTCTTCTCTGAGAAACAAGTTGGTCTACAAGCCTCTTATGGTCCCTCCCAACCTGAGTTATTATACCTGATCCTTTGACGATCATCACCTGCCCTCTCAATGAATGTCACATATTCCACCTGACACAATCATTCATATGACCCATTAAATAAATTAATCCTACTGAAAGACTGAAAAGATTTCTATTTTTGATTTGCAAAACAAGGAAGCTGTTTTGAAATGCAAACACTGTGCAAGACAAAAAGTTGGCTTTTGCTCTTGCACATTCATTCACAAATGCATGTAGGATTTTTCACACAATCTTCTGGATATGCCTTAAAAGTACCTTGCACATGTGGTAGAAATGTAAGAAATAGTAGTTTAGTGTTGCTCACACAAATATTGTAAGGATACATAGAATAAAATAAGCAAACCAGGCCCCAGTGGTTTCTTTCTTTGTAACACATGGGGCAAATGAAGCCTAGTCAAAGCGTACCACAGACAGCAAAAATGTACATTTATTTTGCTTGGATAATATAGGTACTAAATCCAGTCTCTTCTAGAAGGGATAATGACACGCGGTAGAGAAAGCTAATACTTTGAACATAAATTTTCTGAGGCAAACCCTAAGGTTTTCCTAGTTTCAGTTCAGTTTTCTCAGAGACCTGATTTACTTCCACCTTTCTGAATACCCACACAAATCTAGGTCTTGGGAGCTAGGTCAATCACAGAATGTCAGGAGTTGGAAGGGAGCTTGGGAGATCATCTAGTCCAACCCTCCTGTCAGAGTAGAATCACCTACAGTAAATTACACAGGAATGTGTCCAGGTGGGCTTTGAATGTCTCCACAGAAGGAGATTCCACAATCTCTCTGGGCAGTCTGTCTCAGGGCTCTGTCAACCTCACAGTAAAAAGGTTTTTCCTTACATTCACATGGAACTTCCAATGCTCAAACTTGGACCTGTTGCCCCTTGTCCTATCACTGGCCATCACTAAGAAGATGCTCCACTCCATCATCTTGGTGGCCCTGCGCTGGAATCCTCCAGCCAGACTCTGACCTATTAATGACAACTTGATGGCTTCTTCCCTTCAACCAGCTCTCAATCCACCTCACTACTCAATCTTCGAGACCACGCTTACAGTTTTCCTCTTAAGCAGTCCTAATTAGAAAATAAGGACTTCTGAAGCACAAGAGACTCCATCACTGGCTCGTCATGGGAAAAGCTGGCCAGATATGATATTACTGCTCTTAAATATTTGTCACCACTGGCCATCACAGACAGAAACTCCACCTTTGTGGTTAGATATTCTGAGAGCTGTTCTTGAGATCATCTTCAGCTGATTTTAAGATTATCTAGTTCATCTAATACATAACAGGAATCACTGTACCACCCCAGCAATGAAGATCAAGAAATAATAATTAAAAAAAAATGTATTCTTTCCTATATCCTAGGTAGGAAGTTAAACCTCCTCAATTTTTTTTTTCTGGACCCAACAGTGCATATCCTAAGTTGTAATCAAAGAACATAATATTAGTACCAAGGTTTTTTTACAACTGGAGATAAGAAGTGACATTAAAAATTGACTCAAACTACTCAAACCATCTCCTGAATATACAGCTCAGCCAGACTCCCCACCGCCAGCCTGAAGGTGGTCTCAAAGATCGGGTCATAGTTCCTAACAAACATCACGGTTTCTCACAGCAATGGCAACATACAGTGTCTGATGACTGGGAAAATCTGGAGCCAGCACACAGCTAAAATACCCCCCAAAAACCTGAGATTAGCCTAAAATATCCAGCCACTACCCACTAACTCCATCCTCCAAGGCTTTCAGCTACCATAGTCATTGCAGCATTTTAAGAACCTGAAGAGAACAAAAAGGCAAGATTTACTATTTACTTTCCAGCTGAACAACAGCAGGAATAGCAAAGTACACACAGCAGATGTTCAACAAGTCATTAATGCAGTTCTGGAACATACTCAGTTATTACAGCAATATAAGGACTACAGACTTCGATATAATATATGGTAAAAAAGAACCCTTACAAGATCCCTTTGACAATTTTTCAGCCTTAAAATGGCTTAAAGTATTCATATGACTGAGAATTTGAACTTTTCAGTTACTATCAAAGCAAAACACTTGGAGAGTCACTCTACATGGTCTTAAATCATGAAACAACTATGTAATATACACAGCTGAACTCTGGTTATCCTTATTAAATAACTTGTTAGCAGTCAACAGGAATTTAAGTTACAATCTTCTCCCATTTAAATGGATAATTAGAAAACTTAATTTGAACCATTATTTTACATGAGCCAAACCACTAAAATAAAATGACTCAATATTTAAAGGGGAAATATTTCTGAAAAATAGCTTAAAAGCTCAGAGTAATCCAAACTCAGTTTGCTTTTTATTTTTTCCTCTGACAGGAGGCATGTTGTTGGCAATAAATTGTGCATGCTATAGTCTGCATCTGGCCTTGTTTTATTTGTCCTGTTTGATGTGTTTTATCCAGTGTGAACATTTGTTGGAAATCCCTGATTTGATATAAATGATCTACTGACTGAATTTTGTTATATCTAAATAATTGCATATATTCAGTTGTACCATAGAAAAAGATTAATTAAGGTGAAGGAATCAAACTACTTTTAAGACACCAATGTACTTGCCTAAAAATTGTCTTTTCCCTTTCTTTTGCACATGTACAGCCTTCAATTTACCTGTATTAAAACCAATATGATTCAGCAGTAATATGTTGCATTTCTGGTTCCACTGTGTACATATATAATATGTTTCTATTCTATTTATATTAAAATATATTTATAAGATATAACATGGATGTTATGTCGAGTCCTTTCTTTCCCAGAAGCAGCCTGTCTCAGCTTTCCTATAGCTAACTTTCTCCGTCCAAGAAGGCTTTTCTGTACTACATTCCTATATCTGGCTTCATCTGTTCTATGTCCACTCCTTTGATTTAATTGAGGATATTTATGTACTGGTTATCTGACAATACTTGAAGCAGAAGTAGTACTTAATAAGAGAGTGGATCAGATGCAGTATGTACTATGTGCATAAAAATACGGTAATAGGACTGAAGATTTACTACCCTCACTGGAAAACTTCCGTGTAGGAAGAATTTTTTTAAGCCTATAGTTGCATCCAGGAGAAGACACACCTCAAAAGATGTGCTCTGACCACCATGTCACAGACCACAGTAATATGCCCTGAAAGGTCTTCTTCGAAGGATTTTCAAAGGCATCAGTTATGGAGTTAATTAATTATAATTAGTGCACAGGCTGCAGAAAACTGGAGAGCAAGTCAACAAAAAGTAATGAAAGAGAATGAGGCAGGAGAATAAACATTTTTAAACAAATTAAAGGGGAAGTGAATTAGACAACTTCAGGATATATATTTTATTCAGAGGTACACATAGAATAAGTATATATTTCTTCTATTCTTCTCCAAAATCAATGATCTTTCTGAATTTCCAAGCATAAACGCATACATACATACATATATTCACACATGTCCAGCATTGCTAAAGTCTGAGAACTTTAGTATAAAAGGCATAAAGTTTCCCACTCCTAAGCAAGTAAATTTGAAAAGTATAAAGAGTTTTACAACATTATCTGCAGTGGTCACTTCTGCTTCCATAATGATGATTCTAATAATAACACAGCAAATCCCAAATTATTTCTGCTTGTACAGATTTACAATATTACAAATGGATCTGGGTAAAGCATGCAGCCATGCCTCAACTGCAGGACTGTCTCAGATTAGCCTGTTTTAATGACAGGTATGCAAGACCTGAAACTGCCTTTGCTCATCGTGATGTTTTGGGAAAGGCTCGAAACTTTGCTACCTTTTGGGTCTCATATTTTTGCAAAAGATTCAGTACTTTCAGGATGCTTTGGTTGATATTCAGTCCCAGGCAGCATAAAATGCTTTTCAAGATAAAACTTCCTTGGATGATAACATTTCAGTCCCGAGCATTATGCCACTCACAGAAATAAAATGTTTATCCCAAAACTAGCTATTTATTTTATATTTTAAGAGATTGCAGCCCTTAAGAACTAGAGCTCAGTGTCCCACAGAAGTACACACTTGAATGAAAACAGGATGGAATGAACCAATCTGCAGGGAAGACTGCAGACTCCTCTTTGGTATAAATCCACTTCCAGGGACCTAATCAGACATATAGCAGCCAGTAATGTGGCTTTTGCATTTTTAGGAAACAAAATAAAAACCAAAACCAATTAAAAAAAAAAAAAAAAAAAAA
>VXBZ01005729.1:12573-83908 GCA_013399135.1 Heliornis fulica
TACTGTTGTCTCCAGCCCAACAATCCAGCCTGTAAATCTTGTAATAGCCCTTGTAGCTATATAATATGTAAAAGATAAATAAATCAACTTAGTTGTTCAAGCAAAACTTCACAGCCCAAATAGCTCACAGGTGATGGTATGTTCTTTGGCTTTATGTGTAAGGCTGCAGACCACTGCATTTACACACAAAAAAAATGTTTCATTATAGCTTAGGAGAGATCAACACCTTCATCTTACAAAATGTGTAGAAGCAGGAAGTTACTATATTTCTCATCACAATCCTTCATTTTATGCCATAATCTTTCTAAGCAACTATGATCACACTAAAAATCCTATATTTATGTCCTAAGATACATTTCTATTGTTGAGCTCTCCTATTTATTCCTTTCTCCATGCAGCTAAAGTACCTGTCAAAATTCTTGAGCAGTAGTATTATTTCCTACCTTGTAAAGACATTTTCCTCTTTTACAAGCACTTGGAACACATGAGAAGAGAGTTACCCCTGTTTCTCTTTGGTCATTTCTCTATTGATCTCCCTTACCCTTTTCTTCACTGACATGGTCTCTCATGTCCCGTTCTTCACTAAGATCTATCTTTCATTGCATATTAGTCCATGATCTCAGATTCATTTCCTGTTATGTCACATTTTTGAACATGCACCTTCATCCATTCTTTCCCTCTTCCAATTGCTCCTTGCAGGTGAGGCAGAAACTACCCACCTTTGCAGAAGACTGTTCTTCAAATGCTTCTCAAACATATTTTCCATCCAAGCAGTGTTATTCAGTAGAGAATATTGCTCATAACATCTCAAATAAATCAACAGAGCCTGAGATTATTTTCCTGCACTGATCATCATGGACTACAGAGAAACAGAGGTTTTGCTTTACAGAGAAGACCAAAGAGGGTTCTGGTTGTAGATGACTTGCACAGTGTAGCACATAGAGCCTTTCCCTACTGCTTACATTAGAGAAGGCATGTCTGATCACATTAGTCCTTCTATTTACTCTTGGTTGTCAAGGCGTGTGGTCACCTGGTTCTATCTATATTTACACTGACCTGACTTCTCTATTACAAAGGGTCCTTTGCACCACTGGGCCTTGATGACTTCTGCTGCCCTTCTGAAAACACCTCTTCTCCTGTGTATCTTGTCTATGCTAAGCAGTGCATGTCCTCACTTCTCATAGGAAGAAATAGCCTGCGCTTGCTATGTTTCTGTCTATTAAAATATGACATGAATTCATCTATAAGCTAGAACAAAAACACTTTATAGAGAAACCCTAGTTTATTAAAGCCAAAGTCTTTACAATGACAGTTAATCATCCTGAAACTGAGTATTCAGTGTACGCATTTGAATGTGTACAGAAGTGTCATCGCTGCTTTTAACCAATACTGTGCCTCCAGTATTACATGAGGAGTGCTGGAGTGTTAGGTATATAACAGCCCCTTCCAGGTCAAATGAGACTGAGAAAGAAATAATCTACAGCTAAATTCACCCCTTAAGGTGAAATTTGTATTTGTTTTGATTTCAGCTTCTACTGTTATGCCTTGGATCACTGAAGAAGGCAGTTATTTAAAAGTCTTCTGTTCACTATCTGAATTTGGTTTATGGATTCCATTCCTATACAATGCTAAAGATGGGTTACTTAGTTTGATTTTTGTGAAGAAACAATTTCCTTTTCTAATATTCCTGCAACTAAGTTGCCCTTAATGGAATAGAGGTTATATTTCTTAAGGTTAGATTTTTTTTAAGTAAGGATTTTTCTACTCTTACAGAATACAAACAACAAATTTTAAATCACATTTCCTTAAATATCTTCATGTTTATAAGACACAGAGAAAATATGAGGAAGAATGAAAAGAGAGAACTGAACTCCAAAACACACAACTCATGCTAATATTCTAGTGAATTTGTGCTTCCATTCTCCGAGGAAGATTAGCACAAATTAAATTTTTCACTAGCTTTGCATAGCTGTGACTGCTCCATTTGATTCTAGGGGATTTGATTAATTTATTTAGGTATTGCATGAATAGCACCAAACTAGTTGATTGCATTCTTGATTCAGTTTCAGTTACAGTATATTTGTATGGGTACATGTAGCCAGTCTTATTATTCTTATATTAAGGCTTAATAAATGTGCCCTTTAAATAGGAAATGGTGTTTATGATCTTTCATTTATTTCATATTTTTAAAGGTTTTTCACAGGATGCAACAAAACCCAGTTAAAGGGAAAAAACAAGAAGAATTTGCTGAGTACCAATTAATTAACTTCTGTTTCTGTAAATAGCTGTAAGTGAAAGAATCAAACTATTATGTTTTGTAGATGAATGATCAGCAAATGCTCAAACTCATCAGTCATGGTCTAGTTTTGTAGCCTGACAAGAAAAATGATGCCAGCGTTTTCTGAATCCATAAAAAGTATGGGTTGTGGTTTACATAAAACACACATTTAATTAGAGTGGAACCAGTGGAGAGATTGAATCCCTCTTCAGTTTGGCAGCAGGGTAAAGGGCTTATCATCTGTCCTTCATAGACATGAAAGGTTAACACAAAGTGTATACATGTTTTCACATCATCTAACCCTTGAATCGATCATGTTCTCAATTTAATGTAGTGTGTCAACATTTCTGCAGTCAGAATTTTTCATGAGGGACACGTTATTTTTCTAGCGGTTTAAATACTCACTCTGGTCACTCAGTCGTTTCACCAGGATATTCTTCTCAAAAGAGACACTCAAAATAAAATAAACACAGCGTTAGCAGAATGAAAATTCAAGGTTCCTCTTGGTCTTGTTTTTCTTTAAGAAAAAAAAATATTCCATATCTTTAGATGACTCTAAGTCACTAGGGAGGAGGGGTCTTAGTAACAGTCTGTATTTCTTGTCTACGCTGTTCACAGCACTATGCCAATATCATCACTACATTTCTGTGAAGCAGCTTGGCTTATCCCAGGTGTGTGTGTTCCTTACAATGACAAGTTACCCATAAGCAATGCAATTTACAGAACCAGAGCACCTGCAAAATGAAGGGACAAATATTTAAGACAGACTAGAGAATTGGGTGAAGCGGAAGCAAACAAAGTTCAATAAGGGCAAGTGTAGGGTCCTGCACTTTAGTGGAACTACTGGATTACTAGTCCAGTGGAGGGCTATGTGGATGCTCATGGGACTGGAGCATTTCTCGTATGAGGAAAGGCTGAGAACTAAGGCTGGTTTGCCTGGAGAAGACAACACTGAGACAGGATCTGATCAACACTTACCTAAAGAGTGGATGTCCAGAGGAAGGGAACAGACTCTTCTCAGTGGTGTCCAGTGACAGGACAAGGGGCAACAGGCACAACCTAAAACACTGCAAGTTTTGTCTGAACATGAGAAAAAAATATCTTTTCTCTGAAGGTGACAGAGGACTGGAACAGGTTGCCCTGAGAGGTTGTGGAGTCTCTTCTGGAGATATTCAAGACCCATCTAGACACAAAACTGTGCACCATGCTCCAGGTGATGCTGCTTTAGCAGGTGGGTAGGACTAAAACCACTGGAAGATTTGGGATTTATTTTTTTTTAAGATTTTAGAGATAGAAAAACACAAACAGCAACATTTTGCCACCAGAGAAGGGAGTGAGAAGATGTAAGAAACTTTGCAGACACCAAGGTCAGTGAAGGGGGGAGGAGGAGGCACTGAGAGAAGATTCCCTGCGGCCTATGGAGAATACCATGGTGAAGCGGATGTCCCCTCACAGCCCATGGAGGATGAAGAGACCCCACTCGTACCCAGGGAGAGGTACCTGGGCCGGACAGAAGCCCACCATGGAGCAGGTGGAGGAATAGGGAAGAATCTGTGACCTACATTGGAGCAAGCCCCTGGCAGCACCTACAGTCCATGGAGAGAGATAAGAGGCAGAGAGAAAGACGGAGGCCCACGCCAGAGCAGGTTTGCTGGTTTGTGAAGACCTGAGGCCCCATGGAAGAGGACTGATGTGGAGAAGGTCATGGAGGACTGTCGGAAAGAAGACGCTGGGAGACCGAAGGTAGTGACTACCTTTTATTGTCTCAACTACTTGCAGGAACTTCATGTGATTTTATACTTTTTAGTTACATTATAGCAATTTGAGTGTCAGCACATGATTGGATAACATCTTGTTTTTGCAAGTATTGATTGGTTAGTACTTAGCAGAAAAACATGTTTTAAGTTTACTGATCAGGGGTTCTAGATAGGAGCTAAGAGTATGAGTACCAAACAAGACTGTTTTGAGAGAATTCAGCTAGCTTCTGAAAAACAACATGGGAACGAGAATGTTTTGGGAACCGAACTGAAAACAGGGCCTTCGCATAACTCATGATGCTCTCTTTCTCATGGAATTCTTTTTTCTTTGTTCCCTGTTTACCACTTAGGCCTCATCTTGTTCTTCTGTACTTTTCCATCTGTAATTGGCATCAACCGTAACATGTCCGGCTGTTCACATCCTCGGTCACATAACCATTCTTTAACGATGTCCTCCACAGAGGACTGTCTCCTGTGGGTTGCACTCCATGCTGGGGCAGGGAAAGGTGTGAGAAATGCCCCCTCTCCAAGAAGGAAAATAACTCATGAGGAACTGACCAAAGACTGAAGCCTCCATTCCCTATTTCCCCCCTCCCTTTCCCCTGTGCCATCCTGGGAAGGAGAAAAATCAGCAATACAGTCCAGTCTGCAAAGAGGGGAGGGGTGGTGGGGGTGGTGTTTTAAGAGTTGTTTGTACTTCTCGTTATCTGACTCTGGTTTCTCTGTGTATGTAGTGCAGTGTAATACATTAGAGAGTTTTCTTGCCTTTCTTCTGTGTTGAGTCTGTTTTGCCCATGCTAATTTGCTAACTGCAGAATGATCTCTCTCTGTCCTTATCTTGACTCCAAAGCGCCTCAACATAAATTTTCTCCCTGTCCAGCTATGAGGGGAGTGATAGAGTGACTTTGGTGAGAGTCTGGCCTTCAGCCAGGGTGAAACCACTACAACTACAAATCTGTACATATTTTATATACTTGTATTTAAAGGTTGTGGAAATCATACTTTTATTTTTAGTTGTTTTGGAGAAACTTTGGGCCACTACAGATGCTTAGTCACTTTTTAATTTAGCTCTCAGCAGTGATCTGAATATGATCGTTATGCTTTACATTGTGCACAGGGGTCTTTTACATCTTTTCACTTCCTTCAGGGGATGCAAATACCTTTACTACCTCGGACAGGAAAGTGGACCTAGTTACATGTGGAAGTAAAATCTTTGAACCACAGGACAAAGTTACATATCTGTCAACAGAGTCATGTATAAAGTTTATAGCAGTGTTATGGAGGAAGAGAAAGGTCCTTGGACTGATATGAATACAAATAAGTCTGCTTGAATCTCATTCAAGAGGGAAAGAGGGAAATTAAAAAAAAAAAAACCAAAACAAAAAAAAAACCCAAAACAAGGAAAAATATGTCTCCTTGGTTGATAGTCAAAATTCTAGATGCATCAAAGTTAGCTGGCCTACTCCTTTTGAAATTGTAAATATTTAAAGAAACCGGTTATTCTCAATTTTTAGAGAAAAATTTTCTGAGGGAATGAACAAATTTGGTAGCTCTGCAAGCTAAATATGCCTTTAAATGAACAGTGAGCCAGCTTCTCAGAATGCTAAAAATTATGATCTAATGGTAAGTTTGTGCTTTAAATAAGATGCAAAATAAAACAGAACTCAGAGGTTATGAGACAGATCATAAAAATCCTGACAGTCATATTTCATAAAAGGAAAAAAAAATTGTGGAAAGGTTTCTTTCTAATCTCTCAATCTTTAATACTGACCTGGTGCTGTAACAGTGCGGAGGGGAGAGGAAATCAAACTCATTTAAAAAGAAAGATAACAAAGCAGCAAACATTTTGAGCAGCCCTCGAGGGTGTCTCCTGTGCTGTTATAAGACTCCATTTTGAAAGGTTTTCCTTGTCCATGCAAGTTAAAAGCTTATTGTTATGAATGGTGACTTAAATTCTCAGACCAGGACCTCTTGGTTCAGTAGCCAATACCGCAACATAGTATCAAGTATCACAAAACAAAATTTGCAATAAAATTAAGGGAGCTCAAAATCTGGTTGAGATCTTCACTATTTTGCTTAATTAAAACTCACATAATCTCCTTCTGTGACTGTAGGTGCATTACTTTTAACAACAAAGACAAATTATTCTGACAGTTACTTCAACCTAAAAGGGCAATTTGAACTTCGTTTTGGTAAATGACAGCTTGTGGCCTTCCATATTTCAACACCATGACTTTACCAGCATTTTCATACTCTAATTATAGCCATATTTACATATCTTACAAGGAATGTTAAGGAGGAATTCAGTATCAAAACTCAATCAGATCAGAGTTTAGAAACTGAGCTGGTTTCTCTACCCTGCTTAGCTCCACTGAAGCTAACAGATGTTCTCCTGACCCAAACCCCTTCATCATCTACTGCCCATTTTTGTATAAGGGCAAGAGTCTCCAGAGCCAAGGATAAAATAGCAGGCAGAAGTTCTGAAAATAACCATTCTCCATCTATCCTATGGGCCTTTGCTCTTCTCACCTCTGTTCAGTTCAGACCCAGAAGTTCCTGGCACAGGAAAGAAATTATACGACCCGTCTGCCTCCTTGGCTCTGGCCTTCTCAACACCCCTGCCACTGTCTTAACTGGCGTTGATTTTCAAACCATTTGCCAAAGAAAGGGTAGTATAGCCTCAACAGGAAAAGTGGTCATACTAAGAGGTCATCCCTTACATTCCTGTCTCAAAGCAGTACCATCCATTTCTAATTAATTCAACGAAGCAGTCATCTCTGTTACACTTCAGAACTCGGGAATTTCTCCCAGCTCAAATGAAAAAAGAAAATCAAGAGGACAGAACAATGAGTGTGCTTCCCACCCCCACCCCACCCCACCCCGACTAATTATATCTAAGATTTATATAATCTGTGTGTTTATATGTCTATATATTTGTTTATATAGATATTTATTTAATCACTTTCCTTCTAACTCTCAAACCATACTAAGCAGATTGGCATTCAATAGCCATCTGAAATACCACCTTCTGGGCTTTTCTTTTTCAACTGGGCTGATGAAGGATCTTCTGTAATGTCTGAATGTCTTACCCCAATTGCTGGCTTCTGACTCATTACTGTTCAGTGTCAATACAGTGGTGTTTGAGGTGATATTTTCTTCTTCCATTCCATCCAGCTCAGTCAAGCTAGACTAATTATCTTACTTCCAATCTCTTTGTTCTTTCCAAAGTGTAACATCAACCATTTGAAACCATGACTACCTGAAACGTGTGTCATACAGTGGGATTTTATTTCATACCTGTTGACAACATTTCTTTTCGTGGGATTCACCTCATTCTTACTTTGATTCTCAACAGTTTTAAATAAGCCAAGCCATTTTTCCTGTGTTGAGAATTTTCCTTTAAGTAATTCTATTTTATTGTAATAATGAGTAAATCATTTAAACTGGACAACTCAAAGCTGTCTGGTTGTTTTCCATTTAACCAGCCTCTGGGCTGTGTTAAACCTTCACTGCAGCAAAGAAGTCTTACCCTGTCCCTAGGTATTTCTGCTTTGTCTGTGCTCTACAGCTGAAGCCAACAGATAGCAGGTGACCTCTCTAATCTTCACATGTACCAAGGAGGGAATCAAGGAATGTGAGGAAATGATAATACGCTGTTCAAGAGAAAGTATTTTCTTCCTTCTAAAATCAATCATAATGTCATTCACATGAAGAAATAGCATGAAGACTCTTTATGCCTTCTGTTTATTCAGTTTATGAATCTTGCAGAAACATTTAGAAGCTATCAAGCTATTTTCCAGACAATAAGAAAACCAAAACATAGACAGCTACAAGATTAAGCTACAGTAATTAGTTGTCCAAATCAGGCAATCTCTACATAGACTTCCTAACAGGTTCTAACCCTGAGCTATAAAATGGGAGAGCAAAACACCTCCAACAATTTATTTGTACCATTTGATACTGTTTATTGTTAGAATCAAGCTTAAAATCTACTGAAGTCCTTAGAGTCTGATTTTTATACACATATTTGGTCTGTTTCTCTTCAAGTTTTTTGTGTTTTCCCAGATACTTGCAAAGGGAGAAGAATTAAGAAGATTGAATAGACTGAAGATCAGACTCCAGAGATTATTAATCTTACACAAAAAAAAAATATATTCATATTGACATGACTGGACAAATTCAACATATCTAGGTTATCTGAAACAAAAATCTGTGTTATATCCAACAGTAAAGTTTCTTCCTTTTGTCCCTGAATTCCCAGAAACTCTTAGCCAGGGACCTGCTGTAGAAACCATTAATTTCCAGATTTGCATGTTCATAACAGCGAACAACAATTTGACTCAGAAGAAAAAAAATTAATCACTGATTTTCTATGCATTGTCATATGTATCTTTTATATATATATATATTGTACTACATTGGCCAGCCTTGCAATAAGCCTTTTTTGCCAGCATTACTGGAAAAGAACAAAAACTTGACTTCAGTTCACAGAACCATTCATGTAGGTAGCGAGTAACCTAATTATTACAGAGGAGGAGAAGAGCCTTCTGCAAATGAATTTTTGTGAGGGCCCCGAAGCATCTGTGTGTTTAGGATATGGATTATTTTTTTCCCTACTTACTCCTTTGTTCTTATAAGTGCACTTTGTTCTCAAGTGTGAATCCACATTCATATTTGAGGATAAAATTCATGGAGTTGTCTGTCAAATCCCCTAGGGTTTGGGGAAGATTAACTGAAACATTAGGGAGATTAATTTTTAAACAATCATACTGCCTTCTCAACCCCAAATGTTAATGCCAGACAGGTAGGATGACATTTTGTTCACAAAGGATACCTAAGTTACAGTGCCAGCTTCTTTACAGTCCATCTATTCACAACTCAGAAATTGAGAGATACTGCACAAGAAATCCACATCACGCAGAAAGGAAACCAGCTCTCACCAAATGTACCATGGCAAATGCCTCTAGTAGTTCAATACAAAACTGCTGAATAGTTTTAGGAATACATAGTGCTTTTCACAGAACCTCATAGGGCATTGTCTCCACTGTAGTTATTGCACTGCATAACATTTTTATTTTTTAAATAAAATTTTTAGAAAAAAACAGGGGAAAAAATATTTTATGTCCGTGCATATTATGTGGGAATGTAAAGACAATTCTCTGTCCCAAGCTGCATATAACATACACTCACACTATATAATCTGAAATAATATACATAAAAATAATTCTTAATATAGACCTGCAGAATGTTGATATTTCATTAGTTAATGAAATTAGAGATTAGTTAAAAAAAATAAAATTTTAGTAACTCCTTTTAAGGGAATATCTTACTTTAAAAATACACAGAAAAAAAACAGATGGGCTGTAAAATAATTCTTAATGTAAGTTTTTAACTTTTTTTTCTATGACATATATGGACTTGCTGCTAACTGAGTTTATTCACAAACATTATGCAAATAAATAGGGCACCTGGATGCTTCCAGTTCCTTCCTTTCCTTCCTTGCTGGACACAGAAATCTCTACACAAATAAAAATGGTCAGTGGCCAAAGGACTTGTTAGTATCAAATTTACCAAGTCTGTTTTAGTCTGATATTCAGACTGAGTATTACGTTCTGTATACCAAGGCATGGGAGAGGAATATCTCATTCCTAACCTGGAATCAATCCAAATTTAGAAGAAAAAAACATGCAGAGATGATTACTTTCTCAGTGCTGAAACACAACAAATCCACCTCTGTGTACCAGCATTGATGCCAGACCCCCCATTTTGCATGTAGTATATTAACTGGCATACTAACTAACCCTATGTAGCTGTACTTCCAGTCTGACAAATTTGGCACATAACTGCTGTAAGGTCTTCTACCTTATGAGGAAATATTCAAGACACATATACATGCAACTTCTCAAAAAAAAAAAAAAAGTTTCAAAGTTTGTAAAAGGAGATCACAGCTCATAAAATAAGCTGTAGGGTTTTCTCAGAGTTAGAAAACCAGACTCAGTGCTAGAATGAGGAAGGGAGACTGAATGTAAACAACACAATTCCTGTATGACTATCACCCCATATTGGTGATATAGATAGATTTCCACATTAAAAAAAAAAAAAACCAAAAACAATAAACGAAGCAATAGGAGCCCTGGATCTGTCAGCATAATCGATCACGTACCTTTTTCTAATCCTACATACATACAGCTAAAGAGTTTTCTTTCTGAAAATCACCCATTTACCCTAAGAAAGCTTTCTATTTACCATTTATGAAAATAATAGTATTTTCAATTATATCTCTATTTTCAGTTTACCATATCTTTATTGTTTTTCTCATAATGTCACCTTCTAATTTCCATGATACTCTAGGTATCTTAAATATCAAAAAACCCTTTTCTCCTTACTATGCTTGCTCTGAGGAAGGCATATCAACATTAACATACAGTACATGAATCACATTTGGAACGTGATGTAGAGGGATAGTCTGGGACGGGCAACTCCCAGACCTTGTCATCATTCTAATATTAATTCTTTGTTTGATTGCAGACAAATTAAATACCAGCCTGAGTTCCTCCAGCAACCAGAGGGAGATAAATATATATATATTAATTAGAACAGCACTAGAAAGCATTTCAAAAATTCTTGTGACAGGTGCTATAGGCATGGATGCAGAGAAAGCAATACAACACTAAATATTTTTCTTATCTCTTTCTTTATGAAAGTCACTTGATGTCAAATATATGAAAAAGTTTTATATTTTCTTTAATTTCTCAGTCAGTTAGAAACCCAAGTAACCAATTCATAGTACCAAATGTTATACTGTGACTCACTACAAAGAGATGTATGAAGGTGCCATTTTTCCTCCCACTTTACCCTTAGCAAAAGCAAAGCATAGATGATCAAGGTCACCAAGGAAACTCCCTCCAAGATTTCAACTCATTCTAGCACAGCTTTTATTGGAATAGATCAAAATTAAGATAAATTTTTGAAAGATTGTCTCTCAGTGTCATAAATGACCTTATATTCATGAAGAGTATAAGAATTAAGAACTAATGAAAAAAGAATATAGAGTTCTTGAAAACAAAGACAAGATCTGCTACGTTTTGTACAAAGAGAATGGCAGATCATTGAATCAAATCCTTCAGTGAGGTTCCGCCCATTATGTTAATAATACCTCAAATGTCTGAAAACCAGAAAGAAATCATTGTTAAAGGAGCAAGTTAAAAATATTCAAGATCTGTACTTTCTACATATTTTTCTACCATGAAATCTAAACTGGGTGATTTGTCCTGCTAAATTCTAGACATCCATTCCTTTCTCTGTTTACTGACATTGTTTCACTGCTCCAAAACTATCAAACAACATCATACCATGCAACCTTTCACTCTAAAGATGTGGACACAGTGCCAAAGGTAAGTGTTTTGGTCATTTTAAACATCTAACAATAAAGCCAGCAAAAATATTACACACTGATGACAAAGAATAAGACTATTACACAGTAAGAATATGTTTTTAGTCTTCACTGAGGGAATCTCTGGTCAAGGAGAATCTATTATCCCTTATTCATATCAAAACCTGACATTGTAACATCAACATAATCTTTTCACCTACTCTTGCACTCGACATCCTTTCTACCTAAATATAATAAATGGAGCCTGTACAAGCCCTCTCTAACTTCAAAGGATTTACTGCTCTTGGTAAATGTCAGTGACAACCTGAAGTGACTCAGGAGGAGATACTTGAATTTATACCATTATACCATCCCCAGCACCTGGAGTGCTTCCTTCCATATATCCAGACCACTTCCAAGAGCTCCTAGTGTTCCTAAAAGGGGTTTCAATATGTGGGTAGGAGCCCACTGTTCACACTGTTATGGCACCATAAGAGCCATCTGTCATTAAGATTTTAAAAATGGAACAGGACTCACAAAATGGAATAGATCAGCATCTTTAACAAGGTAGAAATGTCCAAAACAACTACAGATGAGTGGTAAAATGCCAGAAGTTCTAGAATTACAGTTCTACCACTAGTTACTTGAGACAAGGTAGGTAAGCTAAGAAGTCTTTCTCCACATCCACATCTGTAAAATAGGGATAACAACAGGATACAGTACTAATTAGTACAAATTATGTTTATGAAGCAGTTTTGTCACTGTATCTTCTCTTTTGTGTTATTAGTTTGAATGGAGTGGCTATAAGAAACCTAGTAAAGCAAGTGATTAATTCAGCAAAAAAATGTAATAGTCCAGACAGCTAAATTTGAAAGTGGTCTGGATCAACCATTTTTGAAATAACCTGATTCTACTCAAGAGCAGCCAGACTTCAGAAGAGTATCATTAATCCACTTCTTCAGGAAAAGCATTGGTTCCACGCCTAAGGAGTTTGAAATTCAGAGTTAGGAAAAGAAGGAAAGTTTTTCTGTAAGCAGCACTAGTAAATGCTACAGGCATAGATATCACTTCTGTGTCAGTAATAAGCTGAGATACTGAGTGGAAAAAAGGGAGACATTTCAACAGAAATGATTGTGTCTTTCTCAGAACTGACACTGATCATTAAAACCTGAAAGCTACAACACAATATATTGATAAAACCACTAGGATTTGGAGTTAGAGATAGAAGACATTTTCAGTAACTTTTTTGTCCCACCTGAGACAGTAAAACCCAATATGAAGAAAGTTTTATTTGGTCAAAGTCATAGATAATCCTTTCCAAACTAAAGTATGGTTTAAAATCAATAGGTTGTATGGAAATTAATTCAAATCATCAATGACATACGAGTAATTCTATAAGCTTAAACAACACACAGATCTAGTTATGGGACATTACACTGAAAAAACAATCTGTGTATCCTAGCATAAAGCATGGATATATTCCCTTCTGTCTACTGGAGGTTTCTTGCTAGATGATATATTAATTGCCACTCTCAAAAAGAATCAGAGAAGTAGGGAGAAGGCAGTCTTTTCACATTAGTGTCATTTAATTCAAATGACAGTGGAAATCGCAGATCCAGAAATAGATCTTTTCACAATGCTTTGCTCCCTAATGTTGCCATCCTGTTTTGAAAAGCTGTAATTCACCATCTAAAGTTGTGTGTACACCAGTGAAGTCCAACAACGCTCAGATCAAAATGACCACTTAACTTACACAGAGATTCCAAACTGTCTATCAGATACCAATACCATACGTCTTCCCAGAGCTCCCAAGATTCACACCAGTAAATGGTCAAGATTTACACTGCAGCACATCCTTTTAGAAAAGTACTAAGACACAGCAGTGTCAGAAGTAAATGAATAACCTTCCCATCAGTGATGGTTTCTTTCCAATTCAGTTTCCATCAGTTTTCTAGGTCAGTTACTACAATCTGCTCTTTGATGATCGGGTGATACTTTATTTAAATATTCACAAATCAAAAGTGGCAAAATTGGAAGTGGCAATTGGAGAACAAAGGAAGAAATTACGTATATGCTTCAGTTGGATACCAGGATCCTCTGCTTATCCATGTCAGTGAAGCCTGTATATTTGTCACATGTGA
Organism: Heliornis fulica; assembly: GCA_013399135.1. Taxonomy (NCBI): domain Eukaryota; kingdom Metazoa; phylum Chordata; class Aves; order Gruiformes; family Heliornithidae; genus Heliornis; species Heliornis fulica. Next base: position 26,122 of record VXBZ01005729.1, read on the forward strand.
AGCCCAATAAGCCTTTCGAACCTGAAGAGAAAGAAAAAGTAAATCTCACTATGTGTTTTGTTTTGTATAGTTATGGGTCTGGTGCTTAAGTCCACTAGAATTACACGGTCCTACAAGTTTCTAAACAAGATAACAGCTTCCCACTGGGAACAGGTGTTTCTCCAGTCTCATCTAAAAAATCTGTGTTTTGGAATAGGTTTCTTTTCTATTTTTTTCATTAATTTTTAATTTTTAAACAGATCAGTTTCTGCTGGTATGAATTCATCTAGCCTTATGCTCATAAGAATAGCTATGCAGGCCAAATACTTGATGTCCACACCTTCAATAGAATTTTTCACTGGATTGAATTTTTCACCAGTGAAAAATCAAGAAGACATCATAGAGCTAAACAATACCAATATATTGCAGGATATAAAGAGGTTGTCCCCATGACTCTCAATACTTCTAAAAGTTAAATATACCACAGGTTTATTCAGACACTAGTTTTAAAAGGCCTTTGTTTAGCAGCTAGACAAGGAGCAGTAGTCCCTAGAACCACATGAAAGAAAGTTTATATAGAGAAACTATAACAGCTAAAAATGCTTTGTAGACCTGATTTCTAAGAGACTGGTACAAATGAGCCAAGTTAAGTACAAATGACAGTTCCAGGAAATTAAACCAATATAGCAAGTAATCTCGGTTTTAAGGTACTACTAATATTCCCTTCTGTTTTCTGAATATAACAACTGCCATACAGAATATTTTTGCAAGTTCTGAAAAACTCATCCATTACTTCAAAACCCAAGTCCACCCTGAATCTAAAATACCAATCTCTCAGAGAGAAACAGTAGAAATATAAACTCAGAAATGTATAAGGAAAATGAGAAAGACCATCAATTATTACCTACTTCTGTTGCATCACACTGTATTCTGTGGCAGAAAGAATAACTCCTCATACACTGTCGTGACTAGAAGCAAACACAATTCAGCTTGAATGTATTCTGGGGTACATTTCAAATGTTTTTTCACATTCTGCCATGATTGCTTTAAGCAGGATAACACCAGGAAAAAAATTTATTTACAGGAATAATGGCTGTCATTGAAACCTACTCCAAAAAAATTTACAAGTTACGGTGATACTCACAACTGAGTCTACTGCTTCAGAAACTTATTCTGGTTGTAACACTGGTCACTAATATTTTTAATAGTATTACGAGGAAATTACCAGAGAAAAAACAGCACATAGAAAAGTAGATATAAGAGACCAAACACATAATACTGGAGAACTATTAGTCAAATGCTAGATATATTCCTAACTCCAAGTTTGCCGTTTTACAATTGGCAGTCAGCTACAACTGGAAAGGGAGGCAACAGAAATTCTTCAACAGCACATAAAATTCCTGTCAGAACTCAAGGATGCTTTAGAAAATGCCACCTCCAGGAATCATTATTACCACAGATTTTCCTTTAATCTGAACCATTCTGAAGGTTAATGGTGGCTGGAATTTTCAAATGAGTCATGCCTCATTCAACAATTGGTCTGTCAGTCTCAGTTAAACATTTCTGCAAACAGTTAATAAGTTAATGAGTTAATACTCAGCACAAAAGCAGAGATGCTGGATGAAGAAAAAAAAATCCAAACCACAAAACAAGAGGATCTTGATTCTCCTATAGTCATTAGAACAGCAACAGAGGCACAGACAGATTTCAAGTGAGCTTTCTTTGGCACAGGCAGAAGTACAAAACATTTGTGTGCAGTAGCCAGAGTAGAAGCAGAGACAGCTGCTCCAAATACACTTTGGACAGCAAGATAGCAGTGGCACTGCAGAAAAAAACCTAAACAAAAAAAAAAAAAAAAAAAAAAAAAAAAAAAAATAAAAAAAAAAAAACAAAAAAAATTAAAAAAAAACAAACACACAACCTGGAATTGATATTTCACTGCATCTACTTCAGTTCCATCCTCTATAAATATATCCAACCTGGACATACCAGCCTTGTCTCTGAGAAATGGTGTGCTGGCTCTCCCTAGGGTAGGATAAGCTGCAAAGCACAGCCATAGTCTATGCACAAAGCAGGATGAGTGCATGTCTCTCTCTGACATCAAAAGGGGGTTTATTGTCCAAAAGCTTTTGTTTTCCAGCTATATCAACAGGTCTAAAAAAAACAGTCTCTCAACAAGTTGGTGTGTCTAAGCTCATACCCACAGGCACCACCTATTGTGAGATGGTCAAGTTAACCTACAGGCAGAGCTTTACAATGCCTTGCTATTAGAGAAAGAACTAGTCTGTCAAAAATACTCTTTTTTTGGCATTATTACCTGTTCTTTGAGACACCTGTTGAAATTGAAGTCCCTTTATATAGTTTTTAAGAGCTTTGTCATAATTTTCAATCTATTATATTTTGATACATAATGTAGGGCACCTGCCTCCAATGAGCTATTGCTGAGGCAGAAGGGCTATGTAAGGGGAATATGTCCATGATCTGTTGCAAGGACAGTCTTATCTGCTTGAGAGTGTTGCCATTAAGACATATGGAAGGGATGGGGAATGTGGCTTTTTCTTTCGTAACTCCCACATCATTTCCTTAAAAAATGAACTGATAAATATGTTCTTAGAGTCAATGAATTTATCTTTCCAGAATTAAATCAGTATGTTTTTAAAGGGAAGTTCACCCTGTGTTCTTTCACTGAGCACCCATACTCTGCTGCACATACAAAGAACTGAGATGGAGTCAGCAATCTCTGCTGCCATCTTCTGCTGTTACCTTTTATGCAACCAGAGAACAAGGAATAGAAATATTAAAAACCCATCCTTTCTGAAAATGAATGTAACAAATGAAAGGCTATAAATCAAGATTCAAAGCTCTGTCATACAATCACAGAAATTTGGGAAGAAAATGTCTCTTTGAATCACACTTTATCGCCTTCACAGTACAGAATTATCCATTATGGTATATTCTGCCATTTAAATGAGACTCTGATAGCTCTCATGACAAGTTTTTTATTCTCCAAAAAAGCTTCTTTCTCATATTATTCTCTTAGAGCTAAAGACTGCTGCCCTTTGTTGCAGGTAGAGATCTACTCTATAAGTAATTTCATCTTGTTTTAATCAGATATTAATCCACTTGATCCAGGTTTTTCAAAACATGTACATTTTGGGGCATGCTGATAATCTGCCCTCACCATTGTAACATTTCCACCTTTATTAGTCATTTCCTATTGGATCATTATTATTCCTCATCTTCTCAATATTCGATCACAGGTCATACACCATCGGAATGGTGTTTTAAGTTACCTTTACCCATTGCCCTTTAGTCATCTCTCATACTCCTCCACAGACTATCTCTTCCCATTATCAGTGTCATTTTTTGGCTCAAAACCACCTATATTGTGGTGAAAGTATTAAGTTCCTATTACTAATGCCCAGATAAAGAAGTAATATTAATACTCATTTTCATGGCTGAAAAACTGTTTTTTCCAAAGTTGACTGAAGCTACTGTTTTGCTGCAGGTTAAATTAGTAGGTATTTGCATTGTGTTCTTAAGTCCTTATTCCCTTACTCACTGTCACTCCTTTCTATGCAAAGATCTTCTGATATTCATGGTCACCAACTTCTGGGTATATTCATCAGAACATTTCTACTGGCATATAACTATGATCAATTTTTCTTCATTAATCTAAATCCTGTTTGTTTTCTGTTTCCTTCAAATCTCAGTCATCTATTACGTTGCATCTTCTGCAATGACAACAGCAGCATATGCAAGATAGCTTTGCAATAACTGGTCATTTTTTTTAATAGTTTCACCAAGAAACAGTAGGAAAATAAAGAATGCCTTGCCTTAATCCAGCATCCAACCTAACAGATACACAGCTGTAACTTCTTAACATATTCATGTTAATTCCAAATTCTTTTCCTGTGACTTTTGAGTGCAGATGATATATCATCAATTTTTTTTTTAATCTGAAAGAAAAAAATGCAGCAACAAATTATTTTTACTACATTCCTCTTTCTTTCAGTGGAATAAATATATGGAAGAAAAATATGGCCAGAATAAAGGAACAATTAGGAACAACTTAGACACTGTCCTCTGATTTCTTTGTTCAATGTTACCCTATATATCTAGGTGCTAACCCTAGGTTTTTAATCCTCTTCTTGCTCTTCCTCTATATATAGCTGTAAATGCTATATATAGAGCCACATCAGCACTACCATCATCTTGCCGTGGAGGGATACAAATTTAAATCTTTCCATTTTCATTTTGGTCATTCATCAAGCACCCAGAACTGACTGACCCTGATTTTTTTTTTTTCAGACACAAGCAGGAAATAAGTATTAAAATAAGTCCTCAGCCCAGCAAGAATTTAATATACAATTTGTTATCTATGTCCTAGAAGAAAAACCTTCATTATTCGCATATGCGGTCTTCATGTCTGATGTTAAGGACTTTCTAGAGATACCCACTCTCCTCAACTGTTGCACCACAATAACCTTTCTAAAAATAATTTCCTGTTATTTTTTTTCTCTTTTCTGTATCCTTTCTTGCTAACTTGTGTTTCATACAGAATCATTTCTCATTAAACTTTGTCAGCTGGTTGTTGTATTCTATCACCCTTAATCATTTCTTTTAACTTCCCTGCAGAATCTGTATCTAAGAATTCACATTTAAAAAACCTCTGCCCCATATGCTGCAAAACCTTTGTGAGCATATGTTTAGAAATGCAATGGGTAAAATTCTATAGTATTGGTCATGAAACATAAAGTATCCTCAAAGGATATGCATAAAGAAACACAAGTATACAGGAAGTCACGCATGACCTTTTTTATATTAGTGTTATAAACCAAGAATTCCGCTCTGCCCTTCTTCCCTTTGTTGCCTCAGATTCCCTGTTAAATACTTTCATCCTTTCACTGTACATTTCCTAAATGTGAATACTGATTGTTTCTGTGACCTGGGTAATTAAAATAAGATTCAAGGTCAGGCCAGCTTGCTTTCTGGCCCCCACAATTGCTACAGCAAGAACCTATCCTTTCTACACACTTGGTGCCCGAAAATGTCCTCCATTTCTTACTGTCTTATGGCCAGCATCATTCGACTTCACTGGAGCATTCTCAGTTAAAATATATTTGGAAAATATGTATTAGTCTCTTGGTTAATATTTTTTTTCCTTTAACTAAACTGTATTAGAATGTTACCAACTACAAGCCTCGCCTGCATAAGGAGACATTATTAATGGGAACGCTCTGCTTCATTTGTTGAGTTACAGTTAGACATAGTTTGAGTCCGGCTGAACTAATAGAAAATATAAGAATGCTTTCTTTTGTGCGCAGAAAGGAAAACAGGCTTTGCCGTGAATCCATTTGATTTTGTTGAAATTTCTGTAAAACAAAATACCTATCATTCTTTCAGATACATTCCCAGACCACTAGACAACAGATATCCCTGTGTGAAAGTCAGTTAAATGAAAGAAAAATGAAACAACATATGCACAATTTCTGAGCATCTGTTCAACACTACAGCTTGTTTCTTGTATAAAAGAGAAATAGATGTAGGAATTGGAAGTACAAGAGTATACACAACCTTCAGTAACCAGGGAATTCAAGAACATGGTTCATCATGGCTTTTGCAACTTATATAATCAAATTCATTGAAGGTCACTTGTGCTAGCACATCTTGTAGTCATGTCACCACATACCTGAGTGCTTAATTCTCACTAGCAAGCTAGTCCTTACAATTGCAGTCTTGTGGAAATAAGATTTCTGGACTTGAAATATCTAAGCTAAAAATAATTTGTTGTCTGTTACGGCCTTCATTTCCACAGAGCTTAACTACTTTTATCTCTACAGAAATGGGCACATAAGAACAATGATGGCACTTATAGAAAAGTCATTTTAAAAAGCAGATCAATTATCGCAATTTTCCATTGTTTTATTCTCCTATTTTTTCCTAAGTTCTCAAAAATTTTAATAGCAAAAAATCAGGTTTGCCAGTCTTTCTATATGAGTCTGTACAAGTTAAATTTTCAAAAGTGACTCCCAGATTCCATGAGCTCTCAATTTGAATTCTAAATTTTCAAGTTTCTACTGCTCATTTCTTAGAGTTGCACCTACACACCTCCCATTAATCACGCTTATTCTGCTGGTCGTTTAGCCAATGCAAAACTGATTTCTAGCCATCTAAAACTGAGCAATTAAAAATTACCCCCAAACACATAGAAATTAAGTGTTAATATTAATGAAATAGTAATCATTTGCATTTAATTTAGACTATTAGCTGACTCCCAATTGTGTGCAGAATGTGTAAAAGCATAGTTGAAGCAGAACAAACAACTTGCTTTTTATTATAAATAAGTCACAAAACATGGATTTCCAAACCACTGGATTTACTAGTTCACTTGTTCCTTTCTGCTTAAGAGGATAAAACACCTACAGTTGTTTATCAACAGCAGAAGTCAAACACATTCCTGTAGCAATCCTTAACCTTAGGCTTCCGGCAAATACAGGTGCCAGGCTGTCAAACGGCACTGTTGGACTCAGCTGCACACATCTGATTGAATGCTGCAATATCTCTGCATAAAGGCATGTCTAGAAGCAGCTTTTCTTTTCCTCCTTATGACTGACACAATGTGCTGCTGACAGCAGTCCCCCAGAAGTGGGAGAAAGAGCTGCAGTATTTTTCCTTTTAATTCCTCTAAAGTACAAAACATTCCAGTTTCCCTTGGTGATATTATGCTTTTGTGATGAAGTCTAGATTGGGTTTATGCATTTGCTTCAAATGGTAAATTAAAGGAATGCATGAATATTAATTTGCAGTACATTTTGTAGACTATGTTTACAGTAACTCTGTGATTACTCTGGTAATTGTGTACTAATAATACTAGTTGTTTATATACAACTTCAAAAATAAGTAAGAAGCAGCTTCATTAGCAATGGACTCTCAAAAACAATTTCCTAATGAGGATAACTTTCCTCTATTTAAAATGGAGAGGTTGCAGATATATTCAGATACGTACAGGTGTAACATCACTCAGTCAGACAGATGCAGTCAAATACTCGCAAGGGTTTTTGGCAGGATTCAGATCCACTACCTTTCAGGCACCTAACTGATACACTTACATTAGGCATCTGGTCTTGTTCAGCAGAGATCACTGTAAGTCAATTTAGGCTACCAGAGACTGACAAGAAATCAGAAAGCAGAGCTAAAACAAAGTAATCAGTGTATAGGTCAAGGCTTTACTGGTGGTCTGGAACAGGGCTTATCATAGTTTTCAATGCATTAAACACAAGAAAGAATCCAAAAGAGTCTCAGGATGGGTGTGATGACAGCCTTCAGCAGGAATTATGACAGTCATAATTCTGAAAACACCACATCTTTCTGCACCACTGTGCTAGCAGGGACTATCTGACTGAAGTGACACATAAAATTGTGGCTTGCAAACAGAGATTCATGAATGATCCCACTAAAAGATCCACACTAAAAAGTGGGGTACTACTACATGACCAAGTGACACCGGTACTCCTACACCTGCTATTTCCTTTTCACTTATTCTTGAATATACAGCATATTCTTTTCTCCACTAACTTCATAGCTACTGAGCATTTATTCTGCTGTGAGCAATTAAACAACTGTCAGGGGTGGCAACACATGATGATGGATTACACAATCCCTATCTGTTTGCAATTTTGGTCAGTGAAATTTGGAAAGAAGTTCAGAATCTTTGGCTGAAAGTTTTTCTGTTATGCCAGTGATTAATTATTAACAAATGTGCTGTTATTATTTTAATAAGCCTTTCAATATGCTTAGTGATCTGTGGAAAAGCTTCCACCTCTATTTAAAAGTTTGCTTCAAAATGCAGTCACCCATTCTACTTCCAGAATGAGCTCATACTCACCCCCAGAGGGACCTGGTGTGTGTCGAGGTCAAGCCACCCAGCATGTTGGTTTTGTAAGAACAGTGGGAGAGGTCACAGGGAAATTACAATGAACTGACCAAACCAGCATTGTAAAAGGTGCTGTTGGGCTGCCTAGGAGATTACAGCTGACTTGACCTGTCTGCATTTCACCAGAAGATATGAGTTGAAATAAAAATCCATCAGCAAAGAGTGGCCTTGAAACGTTTCAGGCCATCCTGACCAACAGTAGTCTGCTGAACGCTCCAGGACGCACCTTGGAAAGGCTACCAAATATCCCTGATGCACGAGCCCAGTCCTGTTGTTAACCAGATGGTGTTGAGTTACACCAAGTACCTCATTTAGTACTACAGACATCAGGGCAAGTGACAGATGCTGCCTGGCAACAGGATGTTTCCCATGACTCCCACCCAAAGCATCCCCCATCACAGTGTGTCTCCTCCAATTTGGCACAAACAGTTACGCTCTTAATAGTTTGAGTTATAGGAATTCAATTGCTCTTTTTTTCCATTTGATCAATGGGGATATCCATAACTGTTATCATTCATTGATGTTTCTAGTCTTACCGAGAGCTCATCATTCCTACTATGTGCTTCTCCATCCTTCCAATTATATTTCTCACTCCTCTGTTCTGTGTTAGTTAAATCCTGGAGTAAATCAATTGGGTTCTACGGATCTTGGTTGGAGATATTTACCTTCTTTAAAAATACACTAGAAATATTGAGTAAGGAGATGGGTACCTAACTTTGTAACAGATATGTCTGTGTGCATTCTGGGTAAATGCACACAAGGCTATCATTACCACCCTTACAATTCCATTCTCAACTCTTTCAACTGCTCATGTGGCCTACACCTGTGATACATATTCATAATATTCATAAGACTTAGCTTCCATAAACACTTTTCCATCTCACAATGGCTTTACAGAGCTTGAATGAGTTTTATCAGGCAGTTCAATGTGGCTCTTAAAGAAGATACTGCAGAAAGAAACCTTAATTCTCCATTGAAAAAAAAATACCAAAAAAAAAAATCCTTACTGTATGGCTTTTCTACTATTATTCTGGTATATGTGCACCTGAGCTTTCATACTTATTCCACTGCATGCTCTCACTGCAGGACACTGTGAGGTTATTTGGTCAGTGAAACATGCATTGTGGGTTTTTCCTGGCTTCTAACTATTGCAGCCTGCTGGATAAGAAGTTTGACCTCTTTTTGCTTCCCTATCCACCAGCTGGAAAACTGACTTCAAACTCAAACAGGCACTAAAAATGAAAAATCAGATGTAGTTCAGCATTCATACATAAATCAGGCACACAGAACTTAGCCAGTTTCTTGGCAAAACACCTGTGGAGCCACAGAAACCACTACATATTAAAAATGCAGTAAAGGTCAAAGGCCAAGATTAAAGAAGAAAAAATCATATGCACTTCCATATAATCTTGTCTACTCAGAGAAGAAGCATTAGTTTTGTGTGGATGTATCCATGTCACTGTTTTTCTAAATCCCATTTGCTTGCAGATCACAGCTCTGCATATACTGTTGATATAACAAGCTTAATATAATAAAGAAAAATAAAACAACATATGAACGTATAAACAAATTAACATAATATTTTGTCTTGGGCTGTTTTATTATATGAGCAGCATGAGAGAAAATGTTTGAGCTTGAAGTTTAGACAAAGAAAAGTATGAATGAGGCCATATGTACTGTTCCATTGCCTCTGTAAACAGCATGCTATCTAACCAAGCAATTTTCCTGTCTCAAAAAATGCAAGGAATCATCTAGTCCTGTGAAACAGCTGTGTTGTAAAAACAGATTAATCCTCTTAAGCAGTTTTGAAATTCTCAAATGAGAGAAATAAGTGGTGGCCCCCATTGTGGATAATGACAGAAAAGGATAGGGTGTACTCTATAACAGATGCCCGTGTGGATATGATTATTACAATACCAAGAGTAGTAATAATGAACCAGAATCTTACTATGGACTTTATATGATCCACTAAAGCCATACACCCTGTGCCAGTTCTTCCTTCCATATGCATGCTTTGTATTCGCTGTATTTTACTACAATCAGTGCACAAATGAAGCAAGTAGGCATGGGTTAGCAGTCAGAAAATTACTTATATTCCATGACCTTTGACTACTTTATATCCACAAGCAAACAAACCAATGCTGAAGATGTGCATCTTACACAGAACCGTATCAGCAAGGGACTCTTGGGTCTTTAAATCTGCATTTGTGTCAGGCTGAGTAGTACTACTGGACACACAAGTTTCACTATAAAATAGTTTATTTTCTATAGATAGAAGAACTATGTGATAAAAAACAAACTGCACCATAACTTCACCAGCATTATTTTTAATTCACATTGCTGAAGAGCTGGACACGATATCCAGTAAAGAAAGTAGAAATCAAACCATATTTCTTACGTAGCATACCATCATACCAATTCCAAACCCTGGGAGTCACACCTGAAACAGTGCTTGTCCTGAATCACTCCTCTCAGTATCTCTTTCCTTAAATATTCACATTCAAAGGTTCTCAAAATGAAAGAAAAAATGTTGTATAAGGGATTGATTTACATTTTAGGCCTTTTTTATCTTACATTGTTCACTGAGTCCTAGTCAAGCTCCTCATGGAAAAAAAAGTCATGTCACAAACAACAACACATTTCAAGAAAAATAATGAAAAAAGAGTGGTCAAATGTCTTCAATGAAGAGGTATTGAACCCTGAGACAGAGATTGTTTGCCTAAGGTGAGAGGAACTGTAAAAGGAAATGACAACATATACAAAATGAACGACTATGGTAACAATTATCAACACTTTCTGTGATCTTTCTCTCAACATTCATGATGTAGAAGACATTCAAATAAAGTCACACTTCCAAGCAAATCTTCTCTTCCATCCTGCATAACTAAACTGCAGGCATTATTTTACCAATAGGTCTGTGTTAGAATTTGGTATGATTTAGTAAGGAGATTGGGCACTTGTAAAGATAATAAAAATATCCACAGACACAAGAATAAACACTTCTAAACATTTTTGGGAAAACTTAAGCACACTTGGGCTTTGAGGGTTACAACTCTATCTCTTTCTTATGACATTCAGGAACTTAAGTCCCAATTAAATAAATATTATTGGTAAAGTAGCAGCTTATTTTTAGAAATTTAAGCTAACTGAAATAAGGCAAACAGTTTATCAGTAAGGGCCCTAATCGCTGCCCTAGCTCTATCAGGGGAATGGTAGATTCTCCACTGATAGAATCACTCAAAGGAGGTTTTCTTTTAGAGAGAGTTATTGATCTGGCTTTACTCCTGAAATGTTCTAGCTCGTGACAGCCCCTGGACTAGAAGCAGGAATTAAATCGTGGAAATCCTCTGTGTTCCACAAGAGGTCAGACTAGAGGATCACAATAGTCCCATTTCTCTTTAAAAAAATCTATAGGTATGTAAGATTTGACCTGAAAAATTACTTCTCCATTTTGATGAGTATATTACTCAAAGAGAAACATGAATGTAAAAGTTGGACTGACTGAAGCCTATATAGGGCAAGACGCCTGGGTGCTGACACTTTGCTTTCCACTGACCTCTGATACCACAGGGGCTAAATCCTATAACCTCTCTGCATTCTTACATTGCACAACCGTAAAGTATAAACAATATGTTCCCTCAGCATAGTCTGTTGAGCTGCTTAATTGGTAAATATTTGTAAAGGGAATCTAAATCCTTGGACTAAAGAGGAGGGAGACATGCAAATGAATATTGAATGCAGGTGTTCACAGCTCTATACTAGCAGAGAATGTTATCCTCCCTTGTACATTATAATGTCTTAGAAATAAATGTCAACTGTAATTTTAAAAGTACTAAGAACAAGCATAATAAGCTGTTCCCAGGTAATTTATCCTTCTTGGTCCCAGCTGACAGGGATGAATTTTCTGTATCTTCATGTATTCACCTTAATGTAGTCACTCAGGAGATGCGTAATAAGGTTTGTGTATTTGTAACTTTGCAAGGATGCAAGATTTGCAATTCAGTTTTGAAATATCAGCTGTTTCTTTTCCTGTTTATTGCAAAGGCTTTGGCAACCACTTTTACAATAGAACATATGGATCTTATGTGCCCTACTTCCTTGCCTAATAAGGAATTTGTTAGCTTAGGTTTCAGGCAAAAGGCATCTGAGGCATAGCATTCCATCAGAAAAAGGCCTGGACATCCATATAGGCTAACAAAGACCTCTGCTGAATATGCAGATGAAGCTTGGCCCAAGGGTCACAAGTGCCATGTCTATATTCACCCACTTGCCTCTAAAATATACCTGGAGCTGATAGACACAGTCAACTCACATCCTTGGGGAAGAAGTGTCTATCTAGCCCTTTGTTCTCTAGACCACTGAAGAAGTGTCTTAACATTGTCTTACAAGCCCTGTAGAACCATTAACCAAATAGTCACTAGGTAATCACTAGCATTAATTATATTTCCAAAACCTATCAATCTTGTTTCCATTAAGTTTACATTCAGTAACTGCAGCTGAACCATTAATAAGTAAACACCACAGTTGTATTTGGTCTGAAAGTTGAATTATTCTAGTTTGCTCTTTTTTCTCTTCCTCTTTTTGTCCAATTTTGACAGTAAAATCCCGTGTTATGTTCTTATTGAAAGGGATATATGCAAAGCAGATAAAAGAACTGTCACAACTCTACCTGAACTACACGGTTCTTTTTCCTCTGACCAGTGACAGACAGGTGAATTATCTCTGAAGTACAGAAGCAGAAAATGGAAGAATGAGTGTCACCAAATGCCCACCTCCTTCAGTAACACAAAATTAATTGCACAGGATACTGTTGTCATTTTACCACTAAGCACCACGTAGCTACACACATAAACAAAGAAAAATGATAAATTCATTCTCCACTCCCCATGGACAGGCAGGTTTTCAGCCATCTCCAGGAGAACAGGGCTCCATCACACATAACCCACATTTCCCAGTCAACTGGGAAAACAAATGCCATCACTCTGAACATCCTCACAGTGTGAGGAGCAGAAAAGGCCTTGGGTCTGTGTAAGCACTGCTCAGCAATAATGAAAATTTCTCTATATTATCCACACCATCTCTAGCACCGTGATGGAAAGACACCTGACTGCTGGGTTTATAAAAAAAAAAAAAATAATGTATTTAAACACCACGTGCAGCTTCAATGTCACTACTGCAGGTTTTATGGGTACAATGGAGAAATGCACCACTGCGCTTTAGAAGTACGACTACACTTACCACAACCACAAGAGATCCATTACTGCCAACCCACCGGAGTCACGACACGCAGTATACGACCCACAGCAGAGTCACACAGCCCACTATTGCCAACCGCAGGTAATCCACGAAATTCAGGATTACAGCCGCAGCAGATCCACGGGACACACCATCACCGCTCACAAGCGCACTAAATACTACCCGTGTGTTAGCCCGTCACCCCAGACCACAAACCTAAAGCACATCAAATATTCACTTACCCCTCTCCAGGTAAGGGTTCTCCACAGGCGCCCTTTGCCAGCATCCTGGCCCAGGGGAAGGAAGGGTCCCTTCCCAGAGCTGGCGAGGCGACTCCCCCCTCTCAGCCCTCAGAGGGTTTTGATTTCCTTCATCTACATAACAGTGGGCAGGGCTGTGCCGCAGTGGACAAAACCACCTTCCGTGATTGTCATTAGCTGTGTTCCCCCTTATCTTACACCTGATCTTTCGCATGTCTTTGTACTGCCTTGGCCCATCGAAGCCAAACGGGGGCCCTCATGGCTTTGACTTGTCTTTTAGGCAGTTTGATTGGGGCATATTTGTTTGTTAAAGGAATTCAAGGCTCAACCCCGGTTTCAGCTCTTTGCCTGATGCAGCTCTGCCCTGTTTAGTCTCAGGTTACAGGACAACTCCAAGTTTGAGTGAACTGCACAGCTCCCCAGGAGATGTCTCTGCAGAGATGGGCCCTCAAGGCAATCCAAGGCTGAGTCGCTTTTAGAACCCGCCATGAGTTGCCTGGTGCACTAGTCATTCCCAAAGCGTGTTTGTGGAACTCAGAGCCAGACGAATTTTACAAGCACAAAGCCAAAGGCAGCCGCGTACTGGCTACTATGAAGAAAATTAACTCTATCCCAGCCAAAGCCAGCAGAGATACACTTAGATACACCCATTTTAACCTAATGAATGGTGTCAATTGCATCAGTCCAAATGCCAGCATGCCCTTTGTTTGCCTTAGTTTCCTGACTGCTAATTTTGTAAGTTATGCTTGCCCTTTCAGAAAATAAGCCACTAGATATATAGTTCAGTAAATATTTCTCCTGCAAGCTATTATTTGTTTGTAGGACTCAAAGCTATGCACAAATTCCAAGGTCTTTGCCAATATTTCTGCTAAAACAAGCTCTGCTCCTGCTCTCACTGCTGCAAGGAGCAGAGAATAGCATTCACACTGAGTACAAATCCATTTTTGCCTGAGAGATGTTGAAAATTTTGCTTAAAAAAATGAGACAAAAAATATAGACATTAACTCCAGGAATCATCCCACCAAGGGGCCCAAACATTCTGAAATTTTACCAGTAACAGATGAGAAACAACTGTTTTCATTCCCTGTTGAGATCTTCTGGGTAATGGAAAAAGAAACAGCTTCCTTGTGCAGCCTCAGAGCCTGATGGTGGGAACAACTCTACACATTAGTGCTATCGACAAGCTGTGCTATTTCTTTTCTGGAGGTCTTCCACCCTGCTTTTTTTCTTTTGTTGTATTGGATCATGGTTTGAAAAAGACCTTTTCATCAATGCCAGCAGCATGTGCTGTGACTCAGAGTTTGTCTTTAAGGTGTATAACCCAATGCTAGTTTCAAGTTTGGAATGTGAATTGCTTGTTATATCTCTGTAGCTGTCTCTTCAGGTTAGAGATAAGCAGAGGAACTCCACCTTCTCTTACTTCAGATTTTTTAAAAATCTCCAGGAAAAGATTAAGTAGCACAATGCTCAGGGAAGAAAAAAAAAACAAACCAAAAACAAAAACAAAAAAAACCAACACCCACCCAAACAAACAAAACCCCAAAAAACCCACACACATTTATATCAATCCAGGGTTCCTCTAATTGTCTATAAAATAATACATATCTAGAACCCCCCCCAACTGCCTAAGCTGTTAGGGAAAGGAGACTCCTTTTGTTCTCTACTTGAGGCCTATGAAGCCTCATTCATTGAAACAAAACTCACAGCTGACTTCTACCTCACATTTACTCATTGTTAGCATCCCATCTGCACGTATCAGAGTGTATCACGCAGCCTGTTCTCCACTTCAAGGCTCACTTGAATTGCAGAGGTGGAGAAAAGCCCAAGCGGAACATTGAAACTTCCCACTGAGGAATATATGAAGTGTCTTCTCAGTGACCGTCCACAAAGCCCCGTTGAAAGCAACTCTTTCCACCTGCAGCCTTGACATGTGGCCATTTGCATGTTACGTGGTGTAAGAGCCCTGGCACACAAGTAAAATATGTTCCACTCTATGGGACAGAAGAGCATGGTGGGGCTAGTATTCATGCAGCACTCATATAAAGGAGCACCTACACAAATTATGTCTAATTTCTCTCCCCTGTAATGTAAGAACAGTCAAAAACAGAGTAAAAGAAACTAAAAGCTGAAAAACTGAAAACTAACAAAATACTTTCCCTCCTTCATAGACATTGTTACAGTCAAAATACATGGCAGGAACACATGCAGATCACCACTGAATATTTACTGCTATATATTCAGCTGGGTCTTAGAAGTTTCATCTCCTTCTTGATGCTTGTCCATGAGAAACTGAATTCTCAATATTCTTGGTGAGTTCTGTTATGTGGAAAGTGATCAAAATTTTGACATATTGCTCTATATCCATTTCCAAACTTCTTCTAGCTTATAGTACCATAGGAAAGCAGTAGAGTTTAATTCATATACCATTCATATTACCTCCAGGCTGTGATAGCATGGAGCAGACAGAGTAATAACATTATGTGGCAGCAAACCAGCCACTACATCCCACAGAATCTATCCCATTTTGGTAAAATTAATTTTCCACTCTTCTTAGCATCCCCAGTTCATTGCATTTGGAAATCTTACACAAGATTCTACATTTCAATGGCTACATGCCTATTATTATCTGGGCACATTAATTTGAAGCCTCTCCTCTGTGCTGCAATTTGCAGTATAAACACATTACAAGAACTGACTATAGGAAGCAGTCAAAGCTAAAATGTCCACCCTCCTTCTCACTCCATGCTTTTGTCAGCTAAATTCTAATTAGCAAAAGACAGATAACACTAGACAAACTCCACAAATACACAGACACAGCTTCTATAAATAGACTGCTGTACTCATAATAATATTAATAATGAAGATATTTGTTGGGAGATGGCTAGTACAAGGCCATGATGCTGCAGAGTGTCTCTGGCCTGAAGCAAAGATCTGAGTGAGCAGAACAGTATGTATGTTATCAAGTCCGCGTGACCTTGTGGCTGAACACTAGATGAAAACAGGAGGCTGAACATCTGTGCCTGGACCCTCAGATAGGTTGTAACCAAGACATAACAGAAAGATAAAAGAGGAACTGGGTGCAAAGAGCAGAACAAGAATGCTATGTTTAGATAAACGTAGACAAAGCTATATGTTAACCAATCATGAGCTCAGCTTTTGCACTATGCATTAGATAATTAACTTTACACCAATCAATGTAAGACACATATAGCTTATTGCTTGCCTTAAGAGTATATATATGCTGCTGTTATATTCAATAAACAGATTCTGACTTGCATCAAGCCAGGTCTCCGTCTCTCCATCGCAGCAGATATTCCCCACTGTTACCATAAGACCACATCTTTGATAAGGCTAAACTGAATAGTTGCATGTACCAGATATCCACAATGAGTAAACAGAAGAAAGGAGAGATGGTAAAGATTTCAGCCTAAACAATAAGAGAAATTGAAACTTCTAAAAATTAGAATGTTAAAGTCAAATTTGCTCTGGGGATAAATCAATCTGGCGAGAATACAGTGAAGTCTTGTAGCAAGGATGAAAGAAATTTAAAGTACACGATCTTTTCCTCCAGACACTTATGATCATTATGAGTAACCTATTTCTCCAGACACTTTGTCATATAGTAAAATTTTCTTTAAAAAACATTCTAGTTTGGGCATTACAAAACCACATAAAGTAGTATGCGGGGACAGTCCAGTGTTTGCATATCTTTATAATGTATTGTTTTGTCTAATATGACTTAAAAGGTTCAGATAATACTGATAGTATTCAGGAATTTCCACTTGCAGACTTAATGGAAGTTGAAAAATTCCTATATATTTGATACAGTAAAGTGTGCTGAACAGGACCTTTTGCTACCCATTACAGTGCACTAACTGAATTAGCTGAAACCTCTTAATTCAATCAAAACATCCCAAGAGAACCCCACCACTTGGAAATTATGTTTGGCACTAGGTAGCACTCTTCCTATTAAATCCCACCTATTCACAACAGCAGGGGAAAATCCAGCTGCTCTCTGAATTAACACGCATGTTGTATCCAGCTCTTCTGGCAAATCCATAGCTAGCACTTGAAAACATTTGGTTTTAAGTTATTATATATGCAAATCATTAACTTTTAACAGTAGATTAAATGGACTATTTTTATTGTAGCTGTCGTCTATGACGACAGCTCGTCCATTTATTTGGACGAGCCATGACTTTTTTTTCCTTTTTCAAAGTATCCATAGCTCTATAAGAATAGATATAAATTTTTGGTCATTAAAATGAGATCCTAAACTTCTCAAAGGCTGACAAAAAAAACCCCAGGCATAAATATATCAATTAAAAGCCACAAGATAATTAATTATTTGATGCTACCCCTTGGCTCAGGCATTTTTGCAATAATTAATTATAATGTCTGACTAAATCAGGCTCATCAATTCACCATTATTCAATGGAAATCCATGGCATTTACCAAATGAATAGTGTGAATTACATTCTTGTAAGTAAATAGCCAAGTTTATACAGAGTGACAGTAAGCTGTCTTCTGGATGCTGAGAACAGACTGGTTTTTCCACTATCATTGCAACTGCAGCTGATGTGGTTTGGAATGGCTTTTACATCCTGTAAATAGCAGAAGAACATTTTTTTTTAAACTCTACCTTTAGTAAACCCTGTAGGCATTGGGTACATACAAAATCCCACACAAAAACTAAGCCTATACTAAAGATAACATCACTTTGAGATAAATCAGCATTTGAACCTCAGTCTGATTCCTGTGCAATTCTTCGGTTCTGTGAACCAGCTCCTGTGGTTTTAGTTACAGCCAAGTCAAACCAAAACCAGGCAAGGACTGTTTCCAGGCTCTGACCCAGATGTATCTGATAGTGACTTGAATGAAAACCTGAAACCTGATCTGCCAGAAATCTGCACTCTGAACTCTCAGGATGTGGCTAAAAATTCAACAGAGAAAAGGCTTGAATGCTCAAAAATTCTAGGGTAACTGACACAACTAGCTTCCCAGCCTTTTTTTTTTTTTTAGCCTTCTGCTACTGTCCTCCTTCTCAGCTCACCACATCACAGCTAAATCAAAAATTTCCATCAAACCAGCCCAGTGGGCCATTCCAAGGGCAAGAATGAACAGCTAGAGGGAGGCAGTGATTACTTGTGTTTCCACCGGCACTAAGAAATTGATTGTGAAATTTCCCCTTTAGCTTAATTCTAGTTTCCACCAGATCCTCTTGAAGATATGAATACCTACAGGCAGTGCTGCAAAGAATTGCTTGTCATCACTGAAAACTCACTGATTTCTGTCAATATGACAACAGCAACTGAGAACTTTAGAATAATAAGGCAGCTGGTAGCCAGACTCAGTGCAAAAGTATGAGATATAAAAAGCAAAAGCAACTACCAAAACTAGCAAAAGAACACGGGACACATTAGAGATATACATTTAGTTTCTACTCCTATGTAAAAGATAGCAATATTGTTTTGTGCTTGTAGCCTGTGAACGAACTAAGTATATTAAATTAATGTTCGCTGTGCTTTGTATCTTCAAACATTGGTAAAACTGGAACAAACTAGAAAGGAAAATGCTTGGCAAATCATCCTAATTGAATGACTAATATATCAAACTTTGGAATTTAACAACAAACCAAAATGTTGGTGTAGCTTAGGGCAAATAATTGAAAAATGCTTTATGCTATATTTCCATGCTGGAAACCTCCCTACAGTGCACCAAGATCAATACTCAGCATGACAGATAGATGGTTTTGAAAGCTTCAAAAGTCAGCTGGCTGACTTCTAGTTCATGAGATGTAAGAAATGTGCCAACCATTGCACAATTGTGCCATCAGTTTTGGAAATTCAATTAATATGTGTTCATAAAAAAGAACAAAAGGATTTGTGAACTGCCTCCATAATATTTTTTTATGCAAGGCAAGGTAGCTCAGCTGTTTTGTAATTCATCAAACTTAGTTCGCACCTGGGAAGGCAAAATTGGAATCTAAATTTCAGAAAGGTTTTATTTTGCACACTGAGCTTACTTTGTGAAACAGAAGTTTTATCAAAAAACATAGTAAATCCAAGGGCTCTGTTTGGCAGAGGACCCAGGCCTGAATTCCAGATTACCTGCAAGATTGCAAGTTGAGAGAGGGGTGATCCAGAGGCTGCCAGAGGAAACACATGGAAATGGAAAGGAAGGACCATCATTTATTGTGGCTTCCTGTGGTTATCCTTGAAGAAAACCTTGTCAAAACAAAGGAGCTTATTCTGCTCAACTTCTTGCAAGCTTGTCAAGGCTTAAGCACTTTACTGGTGAAGATTTCTACCACTGATTTTTATGTAATGTGGTAGAATTTAAAGATTATTGCTGATGTCTAGAGACACGCAGTAATAGCCTCAAAAAGTTTATGGTCTCTCTGACACAGAAAGTGTTGACTAATGCCCTTCCTTCTGGCTACGCATAACAACTTTAAATATTTGTAATGGTGTGGTATAGTCTAAAACCTTCAATTAAAATAGGGTGGCATACCTTCATAGTGAGCAAAGGCCCAAGAGTCTGCCAGGGCTGCTGTTCATAGCTGGGATGCATATAACCAGTGCGTGTAGTTTGTGGCAATTCTACAGCCTCTATTAGGAAATCCCCCTTCCTCCTGATATTTGCCAATTAACTCTTCACTGAAGCACATATCAGAATCTCATCTTTCAGTGACACGACAAAGAAAGTCTTCCTAAGTGTATGCTAATAGTTCTTCCTCACCTTTCAAAAGTAAGACTTTATCTCCTTGGGACTCGAGGATGTGAACTAACCCAACTGCTTCTGACTACAGTTTCACAGATATTACCACCAACATGTCCCATCTTGTCTTTGTACACCTCATCTACTCTAACATATTTCCATTTCTCCTCTCCTAGTATCTGCCTATTTAGCATGTGACTGTTCTCTAATACAGTCCTGCAAAGGAAACAGAAAAGGAAAGGATAAGAGAAATCAATTTATATTGCCCAGTCCTTTTAAAGATTGAAGAGTTAACCTATAAGAACAGAGTAGTTAGTAACCTCAGGGTGAGGCTAAGAGAGCAGAGAAAAGACAGCTTGGGAACAAGAACAAAGTAACCAAGAGATCCTAAAGTACAACCAGCTTTTTGATTGGTTTTTTTTTATATCTTTTTTCCAGAGTATAATCTCAGTGCAACAAATACTTAATGCACTTCCAAGGTGCATTAAACAACCCCAAACAACCCTATCCAATGGGGATTCCCATGGACCTGTGAGACTATTTAGCTTTACATGGAAGGGTAAGTACCTAGATATTCAGCTCAGGCAGAAGGGAGGTACATATGATCCTGCACAGCAGGACTTTGGATACCAAATAAATTCTTCCAGGGAAAACATCTGTGGATTCTTAGAATATGTATAATTTTTGCTTTTTGCTTTTACAACTCTGATTGTCTAAATTCTGCATATTCTAAAAATCTTATCTAATTAATAAGTAGTATGTTCAATGGTTTCTTTAGGTTAATAAAACATTCTGTAGTATACCAAAAGTTATCTTAATGAAGATGTGCAAAGTAAATAAGGTTAGAACAGCACTTATCTGAATAAAGTCCATAGGTTTGTCTCAGTAGGTTCAGATGCAAAGAATTAAGTCTTTTGTCTGTGTGGGAAAATTTCTTTGGCTATGTAGAACCAAAATCCATTTCTAGCCCTTCTCAAGGTCCTCCCAGTGTGGAGCCTCTGCATATTTAAATATCTTGCTTTCAAATAAAATTAAACATTTCTCAGCATTCAGTACCAGCAGACTAATTTTAGATCTGTGAAAGCAAAGGTGAAGTATTTTGTGAAGTTAAAGCAATTTCTTGAAATTCCTACTTCTTTAAAATACCTTCAGGCATCCTAGAAACTGGGAGCATGTACAATATCAGTTTTAGGAACACATGAAATAAGATATGGACATGTGCAAATACCTTGAGAGTTGAGACTCCTATGCAATATACTGTACAATATACATAATGACAGTGAATTTTCACTGAAAGTCTATCCACTCAGAACATGTGGTGCTGCTGAAACAGAAATAATGCACAAACACAAACAAAAAAAAATATTGTCAGACAATGATTTCAGAATCAATCCGTTACACAGAATTGGATCCAGCTGGTATCTCCACCACTGAAAACTGCAAGCTGAAAAGCTTAAATGTCAGGTGTAAATCTTTCTAATGGGTCTGATTTAATTCTAATAAATGGTTTACTTGAGCTTTTTGTCTGTGTAGCAGCTGATCTGTTGCACCACTGCAGCTTATCCAGACATCCTGAGATCTTCCCTTGTTATGGTAATCCTGTTGTTTCTTTCCCAGCAAATCTGTCTTATTTTTCTCCCTGCATCCATCACAATCTCTCTGACATTTTTTGTCCTTCAGATATTTTTCCTTGAGCCAGGGTCTTCCTTAGGCTTATACTATGTCATAACAATGTCCTAGCGCCTTCTTCTGGTTTTTACCTGGGCATCTGTAGGTCTGTCACTTTATTAACTGGTTTTGATGATTTTTCTGAAGAAACACAGTAGATTGGACCACTGCTGCACATATAGGAAACTGATATCCTGTAAACTTAATTACAAAGGAGAAGCAAGCTTTCCCTTTTCCTGGAGCAGACTGGAAGAGACTTAGTCTCCATAAGTGGCGGGTAAAGCAAGAAAAACTTAATTCCTCCAAGTGGTTTGTCTGCTTCCTAATGGAAGCAAGCTCAGCCTTTATGAAAATGTTAGATCCTAATTAGATTATCATTACTCACACATAAGTAGTCTCTACAGGGTGAATTTAACTGGAGTTACTTGGACTTGTAGCTACCTTTCCAACATAATGCCTCTTGTATGATGGACAAAAGACCCAACAGAGACCTTGATGAATAATTTACTGCAATTATATCTCTATTCCCCATCTGTTGAAACATGACAATAATATTGCTCACTATCTTCCTTTGATGATCTTGTCTAGTGAGATAGCTTGATCTTTGTGAAAGAGATCTGTGCATTTTTACCAAACTAGCAGCGTGAAAACGGGAACTCTCTTCAAGCCCAGAGACTGCTACTGTCTACAAATAAAATTGTTAGCAGTGGATATAGACATCATGGGTAGAATACAGGGACATTAACAGAAACGTGGGAACAGTTTTAATTATTTTAATGAGAAAAATGCATTTTCCTTTGATGGAGATCTGATTTGAATTTCTGATTTAGCTGCATGATTTCGTTTTCTATTTCTGATTATTACTACCAAAGACAGTTCCCTATGGCTAAAAAGTGAAAGGAGAAATAAATGTAAGATTATTTATGCAAAAAAAAATAGTGAGAGAAAATATGAATCACAAGTTCAGCCTCTTCTAAAAGCAGATAATCCACAGGTTGTCTGAAAGAAGGAATTACACACCTGCCTATACAATGCAATAAATTTCCTTTTAAAAATGAAGTAATTTCTGAACTCTTCAGGGTAAGAATTATACTTAACTTATGATTAAAGTGACAGCACTTATATTAAAATTTAATGTTCCCAATATTGCCATGTTATAATAAATCAAACTGTTAGAAGCTGTAAGAATCTTTCATTCTCTTTGTGAAAAGAGTTACACATTTTTAATTTGAATGGATGTTACCTTATGATTAAGAAGCAGATTCTTGATAGGCAATTGTATGAATTTGTGTCTCTATAGCAATCAGAGGGAACTGCATGCATAGTTCATAAAACATGCAAAGAATTGCTCTGTCTGTCAGTGCCAACCAGCATTCTGGGGCTTTAATAATACAATAGGTTATAGGGATGACAGGTTGCAGATAGAAATAATGATCTAATATTTGGAATACTCGCGCTCCCTTGCTTCAAGCTCTGTTGTATTTTATTTTTTTCTTGTTAGTGTACAGAGCTTTCAGATATAAAGGTAAAGGAAGAATTTCAAAGTAGAAGATAATACATGTAGTTTACCTGGCAATAGTAAATGTTAATGCATAACTGATTTTTTTGTACCCACGGATTTTTGAAATGTGGAAAAAAGAAGGTTGAAGATCACATTTAGTGCACTTACTGCCCAAGAATGCAGTTGGGTGATTTGGTGTTACCTAAAGACTAGGGTCCTTTTTGTTTCAGAAGAGTTTGGACATCAAACAAGAATTTGTTTCCAAAGGAGAAGGGTATGTGCTTCCCCATACATATCTTGGTAGATGTGCTGAGTGACAGTAAAATTATGAAATTATTTGCTTTACAAAATATTAACTGTCTCATAAAAATAACATTCTCTTCTGCTGTATACTTTTCAAGTACTGAATAACAGATATGCTTTGCTTTAAAAATAGAGAAGACAAAGATAAGGGAAAGAGATATAACAATATAGCAGTCTAGCAATCAACAAGCTTGCCCCTGAGTTGCTTTCTCTCCTGCTAGCAACCGGAGGTGGAGAATAGCTGAGAGCAGGATAAGCTGTTTGGGGGAAAAAAGTAAAAGCAGATGGGTACTGAAGGAAAATGTGTGAGGGGTGGAGCAGGAGCTGGTAACAAAGGTCAGTTGTATAATGAGACCAAGATAAAGAGCCTGTGCCAAAAATTTTAGAAGGTACCAGAGCAAGCTTGATACTCTTTGCACCAGTATTTTGCAGGAAAGGCCTTGAAGACTAAATTGGCTGCTGTCCTTGTATCCAGGATCTCCTCACATCTGCTGTAAATCCACCCTTACCAAGAGCTATCCCCAGATCCAAAGTCCTCAATTCTACTAGGAATTCCAACACAGAGGTTGCCTTCCTGTTTCACCTTGGCAATATCTTGTCCAGAACAGCTGTAGACTAAAGTGGTTTCAGCATGTGTAAACAGAAAGATCCACTATTTAGGGCAGCCAAAGATATGTTTTCCAAATTCCAAATTTCTGCCAAGTTTGAGTCAGAGTTGCAATGAAACCTCTTGTAGGCTTTAAATGCAGGCAAAGCAAGTGGTGGTTTATTCTGCAGACATCTGGAGCTTCAAATGAGAAAAAAAATACTATTCACAGACAGTCATTGTTTCTGATTAAAATTGGCAGAGGGGTGAGAGTGATTAATCTAATTCTCTTAGAATTGTATTGGGAAATTAAGATGTTAATGGGGAAGATCAGAAAAAAGTTTTTCTACATTCCTTAGGAAATAAGGTACCATTGACTTATAGCTCATGTGCCAGGTTAGCCTCCCTCCATCTTTCCTATCCCACCAGGTCCTTAGATATTCATTGGAAAAGAGGAAAGGGAAATAAAAATTCTGGAATACAAAGATTAAGGTTGTTAATGGACAGAACATAGGCCATTTTGTCTCTTTCTGGGAAGAATTGAGATAGCCTAGATTTTAGTAGATATTTTCCAGCTTCCAGTAATTTTTATTTATGAGGCTGGGATTCTCTCCTAAGCATTTCTAAACAGCTCCTGTGTGATTTGTCAGTCCTGCTCTCAGGTGCTTTGCTTTCCCTATGCAGTGAACTGGGACGCTAAGCTTTTGACTCAAGGCTGAATATTTTGCCAGATGATGGCACCCCAGAGTTGCATGCTAAAGATATGTAGAGCTAGGAGTAGATGCATGGAAGTATTTAGCTACTGTAAAATGAAGAATCAAATAAGCTGTGACAGAGGTATGACTTGAACTTGGCTTCTCCCCATGATCTGCAAGCACTTCATCCTCAGCAGTTGGATTAAAGAGGTTCACCCTGAGACTCATGACTTGCCAGGATCAGGAATTTAGACCTTGCAATCTCTCTCCTCCTCAAGGGTATAAATACTCTAATTATTTTCAGGCTAGATAGCTTCAGAAGAGAGGTTTTTCAAACTATCTCATAGTTGGGAACTAAAATAAATGGCAAGAAACTGGATCTTGCAGCTGCAACTGTGCTTTAAATTAATCTACGAAGTTCTAAAATGTGTTCTGATAGCTTTATTTCTGAGGTTCTGCACTATTTCTGCCACTATCAACAAAACCTTAGAGAAGACCACAGTTGCAGAGGCCTAATGCCTTGCACCTGATCATACTGACCCATTGAGAAAACCTTGGAATTAATGTCAGCTCTTTGGGCTTTCTGTCATTTGCTTTAAGATATGTTGCTTACCAATGCAGAAGGGAGATGTGATAGGTGCTATTGTTCATGTGAGGTTTTGTGTGTGATTTTTCATCCTCAAACCAGCTGCTTGACATCTTATGTGAGAGGTTCCATAATTTGGAATGGAAAGCGGGAAATGATAGAAGAGAAAATTCTGGCCTTGTTATAGCCCCAAAAACAATGTTTCATCAGCATGTGGGACTGCTGATGAAACATTGATGAAACTCCACATGTAAATGATTTTTTATGTAAAAAATACTTCTTTGCTCTTAACTTCATCTTTCTCTGTGTTCATATCCTACATGAGATTTATAGAGCATCCAAACATTTAATCAAAGACTGAATGGGAAAGCAGCAGCTTTTCCATACAAGCTGATTTGTTAGCAAAGGATAAATTAATCTGGCAGGCAAAAATACAGTTGAGATTTTCACACAAATGGTAAATGTGGAAGGCCTCCCTAATGGGAGGGGCTGGGTGTTGTAGGAGGCAAATGAATGATTTATGATGCAGAAAGTTAAAGTTTCCTTTGTGGTGATGTTGCCTTGCCTTTAAATGGAGTAGGAGGGAAAGAAAATAAGGAAGAAAGAATAAGAGGAAAAAAAGAAATTATTTATTTCTAAGACATATGGTACGCAAGCTGGTGCTTTTTGAACTACTTTGCCACTAAGATTTTATTCAAGGAAGCATTTTTCATGGGTCTCTATTCAGGGAAAGGAATAGTCTGGAGATTTTTCTAACATATTTATGAATTGCTAATATGCATGAAATATGAAGGCCAGATGAAAAAAATATTTTTTAACTCAAGCTGGAATATTCACACAGTCAGACAGCTTCTACCAAGCAATTAGACTGAGGAAGTCAAAGGTGCAAACCAATCCTAAATCCCCTTATGAAAACATTCTCTGCTGAAGGCAGGCATGAGCTAGGTATTTTACATTTGCAAATAATTACAAGTCTAACAGCTGCTGCTTATTGCTCAGCAATGGATTCAGAGTGGCTTGTGCCCTGCTTGCGGGACTCTGAACTACTGCAGATGGATCAGCTGTTGATGCAGGGGCATGATACCATCAGGTGTGTCATGCACTAAAGCCACAGGCTCTGGTGAAACCGGCGGTGTTCTGCCCAGGCAATTTTATGCTGTTTAATCCATAGTCATCATGAGTTAGATGCTCTGCTTTAATTTCATTATGTGCACGGAGTACTCAAAGGAAGCAAGGCAGTGCCTCCAATACGGTCAACACAATTAAACCCATATTGTAAACAAACACCTTTACTAGAGGGACAGTTACTCTCCATATCTTTGGTATCTAATTTGAATATCTCAATTAGCATCCTAACCTTTGTACAGGCTGCACACAGGATAATCAGGGATGCTTCAGAAGGATATTCATTTAAGATTGAGCTCATAATGCAGAAAGTTCAAATGCCTAATTTAGGCATCTCCTTTAATTGTGTAATTCACCTGTGAGTAATCACTATTCACAGGCTCTTTACTGCAAGCACTTTACAGGCCCAGTGCACAGTGAGGAGCAGGAATTAGGAGGCAAATCTAATCAAATATTTCACTTTACTACATCAAACACAGTTCACACAGGTTTATTCTGGGTATGTAACAGTGGCTGTACTCAACCAGATCAAAATTTAACTCTATATGCTGTGACTATCAGGGAATGCTAGAAGGAGCACCTGGTGCATAACAAGGTGGTGAGCAGGCAGTGATAAACCTTCTACATATGCTCCCAGGTCCATGGTGTATTATGTTATATTCTTACAAAACAAGCTTTCTTTTCACCAGCCTTTAAGTCATTTTATCAGTATCTGGTGAAGTGCTGTAAAGGTGACTGTAGCTCACTGCTCAACAAAGCAACTCATAGGCAGAGATTCACTGAGTCTATTTATGCCCAGCCAAAAGATAATTTTTTACAAGATGCTTGCCAACCCTGTGCAGTCTTAATTTTTTGACTATTTTCTTTGACATTGAGATAGTCAGATTTGGGGAACCTGTAAACAACACCTAACAAAATCACATCTTCTGCACAGAGACTATGCTATCAAACTATAATGGTGATCCCATGGTTTGAAATATATGCTGGTTCATAAGAACTGACATGATCAACCAGATCAGGATCATCAAACCAGTATCACAGAATCACAGAACGTCAGGAGTTGGAAGGGACCTTGAAAGATCATCTATGCCACCCCCCCCTCCAGCCAGAGCAGGGACACTACAGTACCCAGTATTCCCAGGCTGTCTCCCATCCATGCTTAGCTTCGGAATAGTTGGAATAGGGCATTCCCAGGGTGGTACGCCCATAGCACGGAGGCATCAATAAGTAGATTTCAATATTTAAAATCCTAGACTGCATTTCATTGCAATCTGAGCTTAAAATGTTCTCTGTGCTGCTACCAAAACTTCAAGTCAGTTGATTCCCAAATAAAATTCCTAAACAAAGATCCTGAAACCCCTAAAAGTACTTTTAAATCACGACGCTAAACTTAGTAAGGCAAACCCTCAGCAGATGCAAATAAACATATGCTTCACTAAAGCTGAATATTGTAACACATTTACACCAGTTAATGAACTTGATCATTCCTGGGCTTAACAAGTAAAATATTTCTTCTGACTAAAAATTGTATCTGCCTACTTTAGGGAAAACTCATAGGATTAAGTTCTTATAAGAAACTAATTTTAGCACAACAGCAGCAAATCATGACTATAGTCTTTAGTTTTTATCACTAGCTTTTGAATCACATCTACCATATTAATCTCAAATCATTCTCTTCATAAAAAACAATATTTTCAAATTGATAAAATATTAATCCTAAACCAAGGCATTAGAAAAGAAAAAACTTAAATCTTAAATTTCTTACCACAGAGGTTCAGAAATCGGCTTCTTTTTCACATTAAATGTTTGAGCTACCTTTGGGAAGGAATGTCCCCTGTATCAAGTTCTACTCATGTATGGGGAAGAATATTGTTAATATAGAGAAGACCATAATGTGACGGATCGTTACGGGGGTTGCTGAGGTTGAGATACTGAATGCCTTATTTGCTTCAGTCTTCACTACAAAGACTCCCTCTCAGGAATCCTGGACCTTGGAAGGAAGAAACAGTTTTGGAAATGGAGAACTTCCCTCTGGTTGAGGAGGAGGTGGTCTGGCAACATCTAAGTGGGGTCAGTGTGCACAAATCCATGGGCCCTAATGGGATGCATCTACTGGTTTTCAAAAAGGGCAAGAAGTAAGACCTAGGTAATTAAAGGCTGGTCAGTCTCACCTCTGTCCCTGGAAAGGTGATAGATCAAGCTTGTTCTGGATGCCATGCCCAAGAAATTGGAAGAGAAGAAGGTTATGAGGAGTAGTCAGCATGGATTCATCAAGGGGAGATCATGCTCAACCAACCTCGTGACCTTCTACGATGTCATCACCTTCTGGGCGGATGAAGAGAGAACCATGGATGTCATCTACCTTGACTTCAGCGAGGCTTTTGATACTGTCTCCCATGACTTCCTGATAACAAAGCTGAGAAAGCGTGGGATAGATGAGTGGATGGTGAGGTGGGTTGAGAACTGGCTGACGAGCCAAGTCCAGAGGGTGGTGATGAGTGTAGCAGAGAACTTATTCACGGCGAGGGTGACAGAGCACTGGAACAGGCTGCCCAGAGGGGTTGTGGAGTCTCCTTCTCTGGAGACATTCGAGACCCGTCTGGACACCTACCTGTGCAACTTGCTGTAGGGAACCTGCTTTGGCAGAGGGGTTGGACTCAATGATCTCTCAAGGTCCCTTCCAACCCCTGCAAATCTGTGATTCTGTGATCAGTAAAAAAGGATTGCCTATTTCTCACCTTCATTGAAATAGCGAACTACAGCCACATAACCTATTCAGGCCTCAGTTTCGTTATTTAAAATCTGTTCTTTACATGTTTCATGAGGCTTCACTAATCATTAAAAAAAAGTAGCAGATAGAGCTAATAGGGATTGGAGGGGGGTGGGAGTCTCAAGGAGGTATTTCCCTACCTGGAGGAGAAATTGGCTGTGTTATACTGTGAATATTAGAAAAATCAAGCAAAAAAAATATTTTTTTTAGTATAATATGAAACAAAGATGCTAAAACTTATGTATTTTTAATTCTTTTGGTTTATTTCTTTTCGTATCTTTTTCTTTTATTCCTGTGTGATAAAATTATAGAACAGGAGTCAAGATGCAAATATATTATCATCACTCTGATAGAACTGATGTCAGAGAGTGTCACTTACTGTTTCAGTAATGCTGCTGGAGTTCTTGTAGAGTGAAGAGCTGCTGAATTTGTTTTCAGTCAGTTTTCTCCAGTCTCTTAATCAATGACTTGAGAAACATAAAGAAGCACCAGTTCAGGAATTACAAAAATCCATTCCTTTCACAAACAGCACCTTAAAAATAACACATTATTATTATTAATAATACCTTATACGCACCACCACCACCACACACACCTACTGAGGAAGGAAAAATTATTTGTTTAGTTATTGATACTACTAGGAATAAATAAACTACATTTTTCTAGAAAATTATTGCCAATGACTGGGATAGAGAGATGTAATTCAAAGGTAGGCTACAAAAGAGAGAATGTTTGTAAGAAGGAATGATTGAATGCAGCAATAAAGAGAGAACCGAGACAATAACTAGAGTCTGTAGCTGGATATATTTAAAGCAAAAATAGAGTCATTCTCAATATGAACATAAAAATGGGAGTGGAGAGTGTGAGAGTCCATTGCAGCAAATGTCCAATATAAATTGTATAATAAAAGCAAAACATCTGGATTTTACAGTGCAAACATCAAACTGTAAAGGTCTGACCAGGGTCGTCCTGGATCTGAACACCAGCCTGCTCTCTCAAGAACCCTCCATCTATATGATAATTATAATGTCCAGAAAAGATTACTTAATGATACATGATCACAAGTGGGGAATAACTCG
The DNA here is from genome assembly GCA_013399135.1 of Heliornis fulica. Classification (NCBI taxonomy): domain Eukaryota; kingdom Metazoa; phylum Chordata; class Aves; order Gruiformes; family Heliornithidae; genus Heliornis; species Heliornis fulica. Next base: position 56,565 of record VXBZ01005729.1, read on the forward strand.
GTTAAATATATCCCTACATAAGTCATCTCAGGGTTTACTCAAATGGCGCAATGAATACTGGGGCACGTTTCCAAAAGTTGCAGTTCATCATTGGTAGACACCAGGGTCAAATGAACAGCTTTCTATTTCCAGCAATTTCTAATTCTAGCTGGAGGTTACTTGTTGATCTGTTTGAAAAAAAAAATCTTGCTAATTTGGATGCGTTGTTGGTTTGGTGTGTCTGCTTTCTGAAGCCTTTATGTATTTATTGAAAATCCAGAGCAAGACTTCTGATGAGTCATAAATCACACTGCATGTTTCTGGTTTTTTTCTAGTGCATACTTATAACTTTTTAAAGCTAATTTCCAAGTCAAAAGGTTCAAATATAAATTTGACTTGTGCTTTCTCCATATATTTCTGAGGAAGAAAAGGTCATTCTAGGAAACTCCTCCTACTAAAATTATATATAGGTCACAAATTCTCAGATTCTACAGAGTTGTGACATGCTTAAGAAACTAATAACAGACCTTCAGAAAGTAAGAGGAAGAATTTTTCCATCTCCTTCAGCTGTCCATGCAAAGGGACCTGGTCCTTGAAAAATATAAAGTTCTGTCTCAAGTACAAGGTTCTCATTTTTCCATTATTCATTTTATCTTCCTTCTCTTTCTCTTTGACTACTTTTCTCCTTGAGCGTTTTCTTATTTAACTTTTTCCTCTTTAGTATATGGTGTTGTAGATGACTCCTTCCATTTAGGAAAATTCTCTAAGTATTTCAGAGGGGTTCATCCATCACAATGAAAGGCCTAAGGAGATAAATCACCTCAAAATTTCATTTCTCACTATTGTCTATAAACATTGTTGCTACCAAAGAAACAAAACCAAGCTGGAAAAGTCTTGCTACAAAATGTGCAAGGAGCAAAGCTAATCAAGCACTGGAACAAGACAACTGGTAGATACTCTACAACCTGGATTTCTTAAATTAAGGTCGAAGATACAGCTATATCTTAGCCACAGCTTGTGATCCCAATGTGAGAATTAATGTGTGGAATTCTGCTGCCTGCAGTATCCAGGAGGTGAGGTTAACTGGCCATGATAGGTTTTTCTGGAGCAAAAAGTGAAAAACTCTCATTCTAATCAAACTTCCCATCATAGTATGTGTGAGTATTACACAATAACTTATTTTATTGTTTGTTACAGCATCTTCTGCCTTTAGTCTCATATCATTAGTGTCTTTTGAATTGCAGCCCACTGCATGTGGTGCATGGCATTGTGAGTTGTATCTAGACCCCACTTGAGTGGCACTCACTCATTATCTTAAAGAGTATGTGACATGCTGATGGCTGTGGCAGCAGAATTTCAGCTTTCTTATGCACAGAGACTTCCGAAGACTCATTTGTTGTGCATACATACATGTACACTCAAATACATGTACTCCTGGTCTAGTGAAAGATGTTCCTACCCGTGGCAGGGGTGTATGTGTGGAACTAGGTGACCTTACAGGCCAAAGCATTGCATGGCTACAAGATTCTATATTGAATTCTACATATATGTATTCCTGTAGTAGTCCTAAGATTGTTGTAACTGCCCATTAATTGTATTGAACAGCAACAGAATTGCCCATCCACCATTCCCTGATGAAACAAAAGTACCACATTTGTATTCAAAAGACAGAGCAGAAGGAGCAGATCAGTCTGCATTGCTGTGGTGGTGAACTCGGGTTCACAAGTGCATATTCTCCTAAATTCTTCCCTCTAACTGCCCAACAGTCACAGGTCTTTGATCAATTCAGGGATTGGGTCTACAGCCTCAGGTATAGTTGCATTGGAACAGCTGAAATGTGTCACAGGAGAACGTCCTAATGGCTTAGAGGGACAGAACAAGGATTTCTCAAAGCCAGCATATTGTATAAAAGAATAAAATAAAATGAGAGCTATGAAGAGGTGACAATGACATACTGGAGCCTACTCACAAAGTGTGGTGGTATTGCAGTGTTCTGAGGTCCCTTCCAACTCCTAAACATTCTGTGATTCTGTTGTCCCTATCAGAGTATTGGCAGATGAGCTTAAGGGTAGCTGCGCAGGTGGTTTTCCTGGCAAATGGTTCATTCTGAAGACTAGATTCAGAGGATCTGAGTGAAGGATGCCAAACCATACAGGACCGTACCTTGTGAGTAAGGCAAAAACTAATGTGCTTGTTAACCTATATAGCCTGTTGCCAGGGAACCCAGATCCTAATGGCTCCAACAAGCTAGATGCATGTTATGAATCCTCATGAGGAAAAAACAAGCAGTATAATGTCTTTGGCCCTTTTGAGTTACTGTAACAGGATTTCTGAGCATTACATTATCAACCTACCAGTAACTATTCACTGATAACTCCATCAGAAATATTCTGGAAGAAAGGTGGTCCAGAAATATTCTGGAGGAAAGGATGATCATTATTGCTATTACAAATTTCCAACTTGAGGCATAGTTGATCATTGTAGAGTTAATAATAACAAAGGGGGTGTATCAGGAGTGCTTCCCTTCCTTTTTTTTTTTCTTCTCCATTAACATGTAGTTTAGGTTCTCCAGGTAGATAGATAAGAAAAAAACAATGTCAAAAAAAAGCTAAGTTTTTCACTGTGGCCATCAGCCAGCAGCTATTATAAATGAGCAATTTATAAGTGTGTAATTTATAGAATGTGTATGGAATTCCATTTAGTGCTGATACAGCAATAGCTTGGATGTATAATGAGGTTTTTATAGCATATTGTGCTAGGTTTAATGAAGGCATGTAGATATAGCTTCCTCGGTAATCACTAAGGTTGTTTGAGGCTGTTTTCTTTCTTTTGATTGTAAGTCTGAAAAATGTGCATTTAAATAGGACCCTAGGTAAATTTACATTAAAATTTCAAATCTGTCAATGTCTATTCTTTGGGCCTGATCACTCCGTAAGGTATGGAAGCTACATTGCTTATGAGAAGTTTTTTTAAACTGTCACAATGCTACCAAGATAAGAAAATTAATCCTGTGCTTAATGCATAGCTAGATCCTCTGGAAAATTATGAGAAACATCCTAGCAAGTAAGGTCTACTTATCATAAAATGCATTTCTAGTATATTCCTTCTTTGTAATTTGTTTTTTTTTTTAAGCATGCTTGCATGAGAACAGGATGCCTGGCTAAGGAGGCCCTTTTTCTCTGTATTAACCACCACCACCTTCGTATTTTAACACCCTCTTGTGACTAGCATCCGAATTCTGTTAACACTTACACACATTCTTAATCTTCCCAACAGACCCACTGATTTCCTTCAGGCAACCTCCTGTACTACAGTGCAGCATATGTTTAAGTGCTTGAAAGTTGATAATTTCCAGAGGAGTGCATGTTGTAGAGTGGTGGAACCAGCATCCTGGGAGAAATTTTAAGGAACTGAATTCAGACCAAGTTTGTGCCACCAACAATTTTTTTGCCTGGAAGAGCTAGAGCACAGGATAGCTATTGTCAGTGGATCTTGAGAAAAGCTACTATCACAGAGCATCAAAGGGAACCTCAGAGAGACAAGAGAAGTTGTCTTGCCTGCAGACCGTGAAGGGTTTTCCTCCTTTGGATGCTGCTGACAAGAATGGAAAAGTTGAGAATATTTATGTCTCTGTGGGATAGGTTGTGACACCATTAGCAAAGGGTTTATTTTAATCTGAATTTACAGGCTAAATTTTGGTACAGTGTTCTTGCACAACTGCAAGACGACTGAAGTCATTGGATCCCAACTTGCAGGGCTCTTTCTCATGATCACAATACCAGAAAATAATATAAGTGTAAAAAATGTTGATGAGATGGAAATACATTAAGTATTTTAAGTCTTCTGTCAGAAGTATTTGTGTCACTTCTGAATGAAGATAGTTTTTGCTCTGGGTCAGGTATAGACCTGGAGAGAATAACATCAAACTTGGTAGTTTCATTGCACTGCAGTGCACACAAAGCTCCAGCTCACCTTCTGAGTCCCAGTCTAGCATTCAGTCTCAAAACGATTCAAAATCGCAAAGTAAAAGTCAGCCTAAATTACTGACTTTCATCCATTTATGGGTTTAGTTAGAAGCTTACAGCTAGATGCATAAGTCAGTTTGTCATTTCCCAAGTAAACTTTACCCAGAGTTCCCAGAATCTCAATGAATTTTAAATAGACACTGGCCTGTGGTTCAGGTTTCCCATGCAATGTGGAACCAGGTGAATTTCCAGTGAGTGGCTTGGGAATTTGAGGATCCTTCTCACAGCACCACCTGTATGTACACGCCTTCCTCATTCTGTTGTGGCCTGCAATATTCTAGTTTATTTTACGAAGAATTAGACACTGTCATCTTCCCCGGGTCTTTGTTTATTAGTGGCAGGTAACATATACTCTGGTTTCATGCACAGTTGCTGACCGTTGCAAGCACAACTTGAAGGAGGAACCTGACAAGTAGACAGAAGCAGAAGTATGAAAAAGAATAGATTTTTTTTGATACTAAAACTAAGTAAAGATGACATGTAATTTATCAAAAGCATAAATACAAGCAATGCCAACATGTCTTTTTCCTCTAGAATGATATATTTTACCAGAGGGATATTTTAGATTTTTCACTTTGTGCCAAGGTAAGTTTAATACATCTTTAATCTACAACATATGGGTCTTATGACATTACACATTATTTGCATCACCAATAAAACAGCTCATTAATCAAACATGCCACCACAATCTCCAACTGTATAAACTGAAAAATGTGCTTTTAAAAAAATATTCTAAGTGGAATTATTTGCTTGAAATACTCTTTTAGTACAATAACCATCTGTTAATTTTGATACTGGTCAAGCATACTGACAGTAATCATGTCTCGGTTTAACTGAAGTCTTCACTGGAAGAAACTGGAAGAAAAGAATATTCTGTGAATTCATTTATTTCCAAATTACCTGTGGTTTAATTTTTAATTTTTGTCATCAGACTAACTGTGCAAGTTTAGAATAGGATTGTTGTGAAGTAACTGATATTGTGTAATTGCATGATATTTTAGTTAAGTTTGGTCAGTCTGTAGCAGGGTCTTATTAAGAATTAAAATCAAATTTATATACAAATACATTATTTTTTTATAAAAACACTCATACACTATAGTGAAACAAGAATATATGCATGTTTAGGATTCTCAATTCAGCCTTTGATTTGCAACGGTTTTAGAGTTTGAACACAGACACAAAAATATTTCAGATGCAAAATTTATCAGCATTTTACTATAGAACACATTAAGTCACTAGGAATGGCTTTTCTCTTAAACAGAAAAAGGCAATAGATCTGAATTCTGGTTTTATTACCATGTTACAGAAAATGGATATTTAAATAAGCATTTTGCATAAATTTACTTTGATCCGTCTAGAAAAATGTCAGTGTGCAGATGAACATGGGCTTTGTTGGTCTCCATTCAGAGAATAAAATCTATCCCTTTGTCTACTATATCTCATCTCCAGTATTCAAACAGGGCCTGAGTCAAAAAGCAGATAAGCATAAGGTTGGCTTTGAGCATATTAGTTAAGTTCTGCTTAAAACAATGAGAGTATGAGGCTATGAATAAGCATTTTCTAAACAGGAATAGTTTTTCAAATTAAAGGTACAGTTATCTTCATCACAGGGACTAGTTGTCAGTCATAAAAGTATATCCAAAGGAACATGGCTAATAAGTATGCAAGAAGAGATTCACATATAAGAATAAGCCTGTGAATAGCCATTAGCACTGTGGACTCTATTCAATATTTTAATTTTCACAACTCGCAGTCTCTCTTTTTTAGCCTCCTGTCTGCAAAAAAAGTACAATACCATCCTACTTAGGGTGATATGATACTAAAACATTCATGAGGCACTTTCAGCATCTACAATGAAATGCATTATAAAAACACAATATGTTACTGATGCTTATTAGAAAGCACATCCCGTTATAACTCATCCCTAATGCTTTCCATTAAAATTATTGTTTTGAAAACAAAACACTATTCTCATTAAGGAAGGCCAAGCCATTTTCAGCTAAATTGAGAACTAACCTTAAATTTCATTCAGTACTCAAAAGAACTTTTAAATTTCAGGAAAAGTTCAAGAACCTATTTTTATTGATTTCAGATGGGTCAGAAGTAACTAAACTGAGGGCTGCTTCTTCAAATGCTTACATGTTTGCTCAAGTTTAGGAGAGTTATCAGTGAGATTAGTTGTTTGTGTAAGTTTAAGTACATCACTGTTTGTAGTCTCAGAGTCTAAGAAATAATTTTGTACTAATTCTCTGAACCATTGCTCCAAACCTGCTAATGAAAACAAATTCCTGCGGACTTTAAAGCAAACACATTCCAAGTAGTGTTACTAATTATTTTCCTTATGAAATATACTCCCAAACTCTTGTAAGACTAACTAATAACTAACTCTCATTTTCATCTCATAAGAATTCATCAAAAAACATATTCTCCAGAATATCAGAACAGGTATGCTAAGCCAGCCAAGAGAGGATATAAGACTGAAAAAGCATGAAATCTACACTTGGTGTCTGCCTAATGTAAAAATTTCATTAGGTGTCATGTTATCCAATTATTGTGAAACAGTAAAATATACTGAAAGAGTGCTACATTTTTTACCTCTGGGTTCTGATGACATGTACAAGCTGTTGGAGTAATATTGTCACCAGCACCCTTAATAAAAAAAGAGTCCTAGTTAATACAGCTGGATGTAGTCCACTCTCTCTATATATTGTAAATATAATGCAGAGTATCACAGGAGAGTCACTAAATTATATAACTGCTCATGCAAACCTGTACAATGCCCCAAACAGCCCCTTGTACATCTGGCATGTTTTGTTATTTCTTTCCTTTCTCAAGTATCCAGACTTGAGTGTATTTCTTTTCAAATACTTTATTTAGTTGTATAGATCTTTTCCTCCACTTCTGTCAATCAAGTTACCATTAGGGTGAAGGTTCAGTACTGGTCACTGTGCATAGCAGGAAAGCAAAACCTGCAGACAATACTTGCCATCAGCAAGAGGTATAGCATTGAGCTGCCAGCTTGACAAATGCTTCTTAAGCCTAAATAAGGCAAAAAGGAACAAGTACAGTGTTTGAGAGAACTAGTCAGTGGTAGCTTGGATTTAAAAAGAAAGTGTGGGAGGCCAACACTCTCAACTGAAAACACTTTAAAGTTTTGCTATTGTCCCTAAATAACAATAAAACACATAATAAAATCCCCACTGTATCGAAAAAAAAAAATACTTCCCACAAGAGTTAATGGAATTTTCTGAAAAAAAAAAATGTGGTCTTTTCCCCATCAGAAAATTCCAGTCCACAAAAAATATAATTAAAAAAAAATCCAGAAATGTATCTATTTCCGTGAACTTTGACCAAAATACATGGAAAGTTATAAAATGCTAAGGCAAGGGAAAGGCTGCTAACAGCTCTATTCTTCTCATTGCAAAACTGAATTCTGCCTTCATAGTTTTCCTCATAGCAACATTTCTCTTCAAATTTCTTTTTTTTCAGACTGCTCAGGTCTTGAGTTGGAAGGGACCCATAAGGAGATTGTCAAGTTCAACTCCAGGCTCCACTGAGCCAACCAAGTCAGAACATGCATCTCAGCCAACAGAGGATCCTCATTAAGAGTTCCAATCAGGAATCAGCTCCTGTGAGGGCTAAGGTATGGTTGCATTCCTCAGAGCTATTAAGTTCAGCCTACCAAATGTTTTACAATGGAAACCTGTTCTCTTCTTTGGGGATTTTTCTGTGATGTGTCTTCATGCACTCTGGCTCCTACAGATCCTAGCAGGTGACATGAAAAACCCAGGGGTTAACTGTAGTTTCTTCAAAGATAGAGGAGTTGATGATGGTACACAGCTGGGTCAGATTTGTGTCCTAGTGCTCCCAACTCTAGCTTCTTCAAAGTATCTGTAGATGAGTTTGGTTTTGAGTGTAGGCTCTTCAATCATTCTGTCTTTCTATTGATGGATCACCTCTGATCTATCCCAGAGAATGTCCCCTAGAATTAAGAATTAAATCTTTCCCCTTGCTCCTCCACTTTCTGGCGCTTCTTTTTTTCCATTTATTTATCACTTTGATCCTGATATTATCCAAATGTGCTTTAGCATCTTTTTAAATAATCTGCCCAGATTCTTTCCCTGTCTTGCAGAATGCACTTTTCTTCCAAGATACAGTCAGTGAAATATCTTAAATTCAGACATTACATCAGTAAACTTGGAAAAAAAATCTGCAGACAGACCTCTATCTCTAATTACTGCACCACCACCGACTTCTTGCTTCACGACTTCCCTGTTCTTTTCAGATTCAAGAAACATACTATTTTCTTCTTCCCTATCTGATATTTTCAGAACTCGAAAAATTCTTATAAAGTATCATACCACACTGCTGAAACTACTACAGATGACTTCACATTTATATCTAAACAAGATCTCCTATCAACTGTATTGCCACCTTGTCACTGTTTCCAAACACATAGTGGCTATATTTCACCATCATTTTGTAGAACTCTAGAAAACATACTTGGAAGATCATGAAACCATCTAATCAACCCCTCTCAGACTGAGATCAACCATATCTAAAGCATTCATCACCTTTTCTTTGACTTCCTTAAATTCCAGTTGTACATGTCACCTGAAACATGCATTGATAAGAAAGTACTAGTTCGCTTTCTGATTTTTCCCTTCTTCCTCTCTCTTGCTGCTAAAGAAAGTTCACATCTGATTGCATTAAGTGCAGGGATATGATACCAGCTTTCTTACTTTTAGTCAGCTGTGGTAAATTAAGGTATTTTTGTATCACACTCTAGGTGAGTGGGTTAGAGAGTTGAAGTGCCAATTAAGAAATTGCTTTCTTGAAGAAAGTTACTGCCTTGGAAAGCACCCTGTTTTGCTGGAAAACTTTGCTTATACAAAGAATTTCTCCTTTCTTTTTCTGTGACTTAGAGGAGGGAAGGCTGAATTTAAGGTGTCCTATTAAAGAAGTGTGTTGGTATTTTTGCTGCATTCAAAACCTACTCTTAGAATGTGTTGATCTCACAGTCTTGATCAACTTTTAATCAACATTTAGTCATCTTATCAGGACAGAAGGAGACCATCTCTCTCTGCATACAAAAAAATTTACACATAAACCTATACAATCGTATTGTTTCCCAATTAATTTTGGGCTCTGTTACAAAACTGTCCTTTGGTAGTTGTATTTTTTGGGAAGGAAAGAGGGAAGTTGACTAATGCGCTGCATGAATTCCTTCCAATCTGAGACATTACTACTGTTTACTGCCTCTTACCTGTACTTCACCGCGACAAACTCTCCCAAAATCAAGCAATCTTCACCTTCCTTCATCAAAATTCCCTTCTGTTCTCAGCATCACTGAAACATTAGTCCATAAGGGTAATCAGCCATTACCCTTTGCCTTCATCTCTTACATTTTATTTGTTCCAAATGTTTATTTTGTAAGTAGGGATGGATCCCACCAATAAAAAACATAAGTCTGCCCTTTCTCCTACTGATGTATCACATTCTGTAACTCTCATCATCCTATTATGCAGCAACAGTAGTCACCTAGAACCTCTGAGGGAAACTTCCCAATTTAGAAAATAGTTATATGGAGTCTGAAGATGTTACTTGCTCTACCTGTTCATAGAATCATAGAATTGTCAAGGTTGAAAGAGACCCTTAAGATCATTCAGTCCAACTGTTAACCTACCGCCACCAAGTCCACCAATATACCATGTCCTCCAGCACTGCATCTACCCATCTTTTAAATACCTCCAGGGATGGGGAAACAACCCCAGCTCCCTCAGCTGCTCCTCGTAGGGCCTGTTCTCCAGACCCTTTGCCATCCTCGTTGCCCTTCTCTGGACACGCTCCAGCACCTCAACGTCCTTCTTGAAGTGAGGGGCCCAAAACTGGACACAGTACTCGAAGTGAGGCCTCACCAGTGCTGAATACAGGGGGATGATCACCTCCCTGGTCCTGCTGGCCACACCGTTCCTGATACAAGCCAGCATGCCATTGGCCCTCTTGGCCACCTGGGCACACTGCTGGCTCATGTTTAGGTGGCTGTTAACCAATGCCCCCAGCTCCCTTTCCGCCAGGCTGTTCTCCAGCCACTCCTGCCCAAGCCTGTAGCCTTGCCTGGGGTTGTTGCAACCAAAGTGCAGGACCCAGCACTTGGCCTTGTTGAACTTCATACTGTTGGCCCCAGCCCAACAATCCAGCCTGTCCAGATCCCTCTGCAGGGCCTTCCTACCCTCCAGCAGATCGACACTCCCACCCAAATTGGTGTCATTTGCAAACTTACTGAGGGTGCACTCAATCCCCTCATCCAGATCATCAATAAAGATATTAAACAGAACTGGTCCCATATTAAACAGAACTGGATCATGTGCATTTGTTAAATAAGGTAGTCACACTGCATCTAAAACTGTTTATGAATCTGCTATATCTTCCTCTGCATTTGACTTTTCAGAGACAAAGGCAGCTTCAATTTTTTCTTCCTTTTTCCCTAACACAGCCTCTTTCTCTACCTGCCTCAACCCTAAACTATGTTTCACTTAAATATCTCCATAACAGATGGTGGAAAAGAAGTAACAATAGCAGACTTATCAGACATAAATCAGCAAGCAAGGAAGAGGGTTAATTGCCAAAAAATTAAAAAAAATAAAATTAAAAACTAAGAAACATCACTTCAGTTGCTGGACAACACAAGTTTGTTGCAGCTGGCCACAGCTCTGCTCTATGCCAAAACACATATGTTTTTCTCCTTGTTTTTTTGTCCTGCCTTTGTTTTTTCTGTGCCAGTTCAAGACCTATTAAGGCCATATATTTTAACAATGATGATTTTACAGGCAAATATACAATCCATGAATTCATGGTGGCCAAACCCAAATGCACTCTCAAAATGCTAACGCTTAGGGAAATAATCCAGAGGGGTTTTTTCTATAGTATTTATTAGAGCAATACCATAGATTCTGTTAGCAAAATCACTCCTGTGTCAGCACATTCTGGAAAAAATAATAAAAGGTACTATAAATACAATACATAAATTTAATTAAAGATTAAATCTGTAGACAGAAAACCCTCCCTAAAAGGGACTATAAATGTTTTTTGTTATTTTATCTTTGTGATGTATCTTGTTTTTCCCTCCAATTTATATTTTATTAATCTTGCTGCTTATTTACAAACATAGTAATTATTCAAAATATGAATGGATGGGTTTACAAAATCACTGGATACAAAGCTAATCATTTAACAAGTAATCCAATCCTTGCTATAATAATCCTACACTACACCACAAAGGCAGTCAGATCAAAAAAAAGTGAATTTCCTATGTTTTGGGGTTTTTTTCTCTTCAGATTTTTTTGCTATTTCAAAAGCAAGATGACTTGTTATTCTTAGCATACACAACATTTAATAAACAAAACAGAAACATGTAAATTTTTTTAGTATAACTGCTTATAATTTTGACATGTTCTCTATTTCCCTGTTTCTGTATCAATTTGTCTTATGAGATAATTCTGTTATTTCCTACAATTTCCCGCAAAAGGCTTGTATTTATGCTTAGGACAGAGACTACTATACAGGATCAAAGCTGCAGATATCCTTGAATAACATTGTAGGCCTTTCAGATATAAAGTAGAAAACTTTTAGGATACTCCCATCTAATCTGAAATGCTCGCTTTTCAGGAAACAGCCTGAACTAGAGGCAGCTGGGTGTAGAGGATGTTTTATGTCACTGAAAAACATGTTCTAGGAATCCAAGGTGGCTATGCATTAGGTTTCTTATATAAGGCAGGTGACATGTATTACTCTCCAGACATGTCTCTCTTCCTAGACACTAAAGGATCTATAGGATACAGAAGGAATCAGAGGCTGAAATAAAGCTCCAATTTTCAGTGAAAAAGCAAGGACAAAATAAAAACACAGGATGGTTTATATTCTGATCCCAGCATCAAAAGAACAGTCAAAAGCAGCCTGAGAAGCAGTATCATACATATTTGTACCACCGGCCTACTGATGGATATTGACATCACTGTGGGAAATATGAACCTGATATTACCAGCTGAGCATTTGCAGGCATTCAATGATCTGGATTCACATTCTGATGTCCATGGAGGAATTAACAAATCTAAGCACCTACAAATATCTCAGAGGTTTCTGGAGGACATTAACTCATGGAGTTAACAGGCAGCTGCAACTGAAGAACATCCTTATTTCATTTCTTGCCTTCAGAGTTATGACTACATAATATGAAATATCTGTGAAGTCTTCCTCTCCTATTTCTATACACTCATACCAATAGCTAGATTACAGGACAACTGTGCAGTTGAGATTGGCATTTTGTTATCAAGGCTGAAGCCTTGTTCCCTCTCTGGGTTTTGAACTAGTCTCAGTCCACACACATGTGAACATAAGCACTTAGTAGATCAGGGCAAGAATCTGGCATGAGAGATGTCTTGCAGTGAGACTTGGACAAGGGTCAATGCTTAGACATACAGGTATGAGCATGACAAGTGGAAAATCTGTGAAAGACAACCACTGACTTTAGGAACCTTTGAATACCTTCAGGATACAGACAATAAATACATTGTAGAAATGACAATAGCTGATGGGCACCTGATTGCACAGAGCAGTCTAAAATGAGAGATGAAGCCCTGGGATATGAATCCCAACCTTACTGCAAATAAAAGACCAATTAGCTCCTAAATGGCCTAGCTTGTTAAGAGTTTTGTGGGTTTTTTTTAACAGGAATAAATTCAGGACTTGAACATAAGAGGGCTTATGGTTTTATTAATGGGATAATGAGACAGTAAAATGAGTAACGTGTTAGTATGTTATTTTGAAGTATGTGCAGACAAGGTAATAAAGATCTTTAAGTAGCCACTGTCCTTAAAAGATAGTAGTGCAATCAGATTTTTGACATCATACACTGAGACAGAAGGTCAAGATTTTATGCTTGTACATTAAATTTAAAATTAAATTTACCATCTGACACATAAATTAAGGTACCTTAAGTATATTACAGACTGCATAACCTTATATAGCTAAGAAGAGAGGAATAGCCCTAGATGTCTTCAGATGATAACCATGTGTGTTTGCAGGAGCTCAAAATAAAACTTCTGATATCTATCATTTTCTTAGCTCCTGCCAAGTCAAAGAGATTTTAAGTATGATAAGAAGCTGAATAATTTAAATTATGAATTGATTTTCTCAACAGAGCAAGAAATAACATGTTTTTGGTAACACTCTGACACTGAAGAACAATGTTTTTGTGTTCTTCACGAGAAGAACATCTAGAGCACTGAAACCTTTCACACTTTGCCTGACCATGGCTTGCCCTATCACTCTTTTTGCTATGCTATTCGCAGCCACAAATCCTTAATTTGTTTCTCTCAACCCAGCAACAACACTTCTTTGGCTGAGTTTTATATAGAAACAGCAAAGTGTTTATCTCAGTGCTTTGTGCTGTGCCTGAGCTGTAAGCACAGCCTGACAGTACCACTCGTGCGGTAAGGGGGTGCACCCTGCACGTGGTATGCAGCAGACTCTGGGGGTAGGTGGACACGACGCTGCCCCACTCCACCAGCACAGAAACGCGTTGGAGCACACACAGCACTCAAAGCAGAACTGCTGCAGGGACTGTTAATGTCATGAGTTTAGGTTAGATACTTTACAGATAGGCTGCAGCTAAAGCAGACATTTGAAAAACATAAGTTCTTCTTACAGACCTAGATTTCTTCTAATAACTAATTAGATGTCTGGACTTTAAAACACAAAACTCCCTCAACTATTTTTAGATGGCTTTGTACCCAGTGCACTGTGTTTTGCAGTTTGCATCCTGGGGTGCTTAACAGGTAGGAATAGCACTATTTTCCATCAATCATGGACATTTCGTTAAAGAAATCAAAGCAAATCAGATCCAAAAAAGCTCCTCACTTCACTATGCATGAGATAAGTACTAAACTTCAACAAGAACAATCCTGATTAGCCATTCAGTAAAAAAAAACCCAAACCAGTAAAGATGGCGAAGCACTGGAATAGATGCCTAAAGATAATAGATGCCTGCAGATAATAGATGCCTGCTGTTCAAATCCTTGGAGGCCTTGATTAGGCAAACATCTGTCAGCAATGATGCCAGTAAACATGATCCCTCTCTGAGCAGGAGAAGAGATAGTCTTTTAAGTGGTGATGTAGTCATATTTTCCCATGATCTATGCAAAAGGAGCTCACCGGGCAGAGGCATAGGTCAGCAAAGCCAATCCTCACATGGTGCACAGAAGGGGCCTTCCCTCTAAATATCCGCACCAGCAGTCAGGGTGCCAAGAGGAGCTAGGCTTCAATTCCCAACACTTCTGGAGGAGCTGGAACCCTTTTATAGGGGCTCACTGATGTCAGGTGGTGTGGAAACAGCCTGGGTTAACTCAACTCACTTGTGCTGGCTGCTTGGGGAAGTCAGCTCTGTCCTGGCCAGAACCAGGACAAGCAAAACCAAGAAAATACCATATAAGCTTGTGAAAAGTAGCAAATGCTTTTACATCCCCTATTAATCAGATCTTTTTAAAAACAAACCAAAACATTTTGGCAGCATATACTAGGTTTTAAGTTCACTGAGTCGTTTGTGAATAAATGTGTTTTCAACTCTTTCATTCCCCAGAAAAAACTTATAATCAACTCTGAGAAGCTGAGCAGTGCTCAGTGTCTACACGGGTAGGTGTATGCCCACTTTCTCACCAGCCTTAAATGGTAGCAGAACACAGATTGGAAAATGTTTGTCATATTTGCAGTCATAGCCTTGAAAAAAAAGACCCATTGTATCTTTTATAGCAACAAAATGAAAATGCAAGTTACCACAATTGGTTTACATTCTTGTTGCTAGTCTAATAAGCTGGAGAAGAACAGAGATGTGAATAATTAGGAAAAGAAGTAAATAGTTAGATGAAATAAGCACAGTATTGTTAAATCCCATGTTGACATTTATAGAGGGACTAAACCCCACAATTTTCTATTGTGGGAAGGACACATTGAAGAAATTCAGCTAATGCCTGTTAAAGTTTGGAAATATCTCTCTCCAATGTTAAATGGCATAGATCAAGGAAGCATCATATTATCTGACATGAGCTGGATTCCATTCAAGACAATTAAACATGTACCCACCCTTTCACCCTTATCATCAATAAAACTCTCTGCCATGCTAAAATGGCAGGGTTATAAACATGCAATGATAGAGTATCATGAGATGCCTGTATCTATCAGAGAAACAGCACAGGAATCAATAGCATAGAGGAAGAGGGTCCTGGGAATTCTCGAGCTGATGCGGCAAACAGATATTTGCAGATATGCCAACATCTTCGTGTCTGTTCCATGACAGATTGTTTCAACACTGCTAAAGTGATGCCTTTATTGCTTTTCCTCCTATAGCTATAATATAAACATCTCTCATGAGACCTTGTACGTGTTCCACTTAAATATTTGGGCTTGTATCTGTTGGAAAATGTGTTTCCCACCCACCTTTTTATCCTCCTGAAGTCACTTGGTTTTCAGAACTGAGTATTATAATGGCTCCTCTGCAGGAGATATAAACTCTTTAGCCTCAAAGTCATTGTCGCTAATCAAATTCACTGGGGTACACTGGCTATTAATTACCTAGGTAGGAAAAAGTACAACACAAGGCTTCTGAGAGAAAGCAAGACAACTAGTTGTGACTTATGTCATTCTTAAAACAAAAATTGAGCCTAAAGTCTGAAGCAGGTAAACTGTCATTGCACTTCTGTGCAGTCAGAGAGCAATAGTTCTGAGTAATTAGGCAGACTTTAGTTTTAATGTTTCCAAAATGAATAATAATAAAAACGCCTTCTATTTTATTACTCTAAAACTGGAAAAGCCACAGAAATTTTGCAGGTAGGTGATGTGATAAAAGTGTTAGATTGAATAAACTCAATAAAAAAATTAAAAATAAGGATTTTACTCAATCTAGAATTTTTAAGACTTACATTAACTGAAAATCTCAAAGAAATGTCACTCTGACCCAAAACATTGAAATTCTTTCAACCAAGAGGCTGGGACTATTTCAGAACTCATTTTTTGGGGTAAGGACAATAAATTAATGAAAACATCATTCCACCTAGAGCCATTTCAGCACAGCTAATTGAATTTTTTCAAAATAAAAATTATTCTCACTTAGCCATATTCCAGATATATAAGAAGCACAGGACCGATCCAGGCACCCCAAAAGATCCGCACAAAATTAATATGGGGAAAAGAAGCACCTAAAGTGTTACTAACTGAAAATGAAAAAAGAGATTGGAACAGCAGATGCCAGCCTGGTGAGAAAGCACATGAATTTGCCTAGCTGTTAAATCCACAAAATGGGCACTGTTTCCATTTGTTAATTCTATATTATTCTGTTGGTGTGCAAAGCTTATTTGAAATGTTCATGTAACTCCCCACCTCTATACAAAAAGTTTTGAAACCAAACTACATGAAGAGTGGCAAAACTCTTGAAATTGAAATGCTTATCAACCACAAGAGAGTAGTAAATATGCTTATACCAAAAAGACTTCCATTAATTTTAATGAGATTTTCTCCTGTGGAACTTTTACAAGATTCAACCCATGCTGAAGTACAGCATGCACCACTGTTGGTAAAAATACTAAATTCTTTCTCTAATGACATTGCAATATAAAGTAATTATAGGTGCATTTGATGCAGAAGTGGTAGCCCTGGAGTTTACTTACTTACTTCATGCACAGTGCTCAGGTCTAGCTGGCCCACCGGGCAGGAGTACCTATCCACCTTATCTGCTGGAGTTGATTGGATGCACCCAGGATTTTTTTAACATATCTGATTCCTCCACCTGAATGATCCACTTACAGCTGGGTGAGCTGGGATAAGGCTTAAAGTTTTACCTCCGGATCACTTCAGTCATTCTCCTTGTCACTTCTAATTCTTTTTTCTGTGAGCCACTATAATTTCAAACCAATCACTCAAAGGAGAGAAATGATGAAAGAGATACTAGATTATTCATTGAAAAGTTGAGGAACTGATTGTTTTCTTGATGTTTTGAAACACAGCAAATCACTAAAAGCAAAATATTAGCTGTCTGTCCTTGTCTTCTGACCCTTCAAACAAAGTAACACATACCTGATAAGCAGACTGAAAGATCCTCCTTGTGGGGAAACCAAAGTGGCATCAAGGCTCTACTTCAGCAGAAAGATATTGAGTTATAACTCAGGCCTGACTGCACTCTTACTTGGTAAAACCAGAGCTAAATCCTATTGCCAGACATGGTTTGATCAGTTAAGGATCTTCTGATAGGTCCAGAAGCATGAACTTGAATGCATCCAAGTTTTCTGATGAGTAAAATTTCTGAATCCTCTGTGCAGTTCTTTTTTGTTTCCATTCAATAAAATGAGCATTGTGGGGGAAGTTACAGGCTCTAGAAGACAACTTAAAAAAGAGACAAGTCAGAAAACAGGTAGCTACAGAATAAAATAAGAAGGGGACTGTACAAAGTTTGGCAGTCCAAGGAGACAGGGTCCTCTTAAATCCTTTGTTCCTCTTTTTACTAAGAACCGAGTGAGTTGATGATGCTGACCACTTCTAAAATCCCAGCTTTACAATCAAAATTTTAAAGACAGTTGTGCTGGATATTACAAATAGAAATAATATATTCCTGTATTTATAATGAACTTTGCTTTTTAATATTATCTGACCTGCAATGTCTGCTTAGTAGCATGAAGGATAAATGAGAAGTTATTTTTTTTCACCACAATCTGTTAAAATGTTTGAACAGACTTAATTCCTCTCTTCACTTGGTTGCTCTTTCATAGCCCTTTCCCATCCACTTGTCAGCTCTCTGAAAGGTCCCTCTCAAATTGGCCAACATGAACACAATCAAATCATATGGGGGAAAATTTAAAAAAAACAAACCAAAACAAAACAAAAAGCTGAACCAAATAAAAGACCATTCAATCACACAACTGTGATTTAAATTTGTATGTATCCAAATATTTCCTCTGGTAAAGCTTTTCACAGTCCCCTGTGCAAGGCAGCGATCAGCTGTTAACAGGAGATAAATTAAAGAATGGAGAAATATAACACACATTCCACCTGCATATTGGCTTTAACACAAACATCAATCATTTTCCAAGGTAATTAGTATTGTGCTGGCCTGCAAGGGATCAGGTGAATGAAAAGGGTAAGATTTAATCCTCTATGCAACATGGATAAACAGATGCACATCCACATGCCTGCACACACCCAGAGCAGAGTTTTTTCACTACTAAAGAGCTTGCTGTAAAAGCTCACCGTGAATGTGAAAAATCTCTTGAGAAAAAAATTTAAAAGTAAAGAGCCATATACTGGTCACATTCTGCCAGAGGCAAACCCAAAATAACACCACTAATGTCCACACCATTTCTCAAAGTTCACACAGAAGTAAATGAAATCTGAATCTGGCTTAAAGTCCTTGCCAAGTTCTCAGGCAACAATACTTTCTTGATTAAGCAATGGGCTATGAAGAAAAAGGAGCCATTGTCCAAGCAGCTGGCAGCAGACTGATTAATAATAGTACTAGTGGACATCTGAGACATGCTAAAAGTTATTGAATTCATTAAGCTAAATTCTGTTGCAACTTGAAATCACTAGGAGTCTTGCCCCTGATCACTGCTTAGGGCAGCCTGTCATTATTCCCCCTATAAAATAGGCGATAAAACAGCAGCACCAAGTAAACACTGAAATCCAGAATTGGACAGAACCTTAGGAAACACACAAGTTGTGAAACTAATTTTAGAAGCTGAGGATGGGTAGCTACCCTAATAGAAATCAGAGTGAAAAGACTTATGCTACAGTGTCATCAGATACCCTTAACCCAAATGCACTATTAGCTAATATAGCAATACAGTTGTAACTGATGGATTTTGTCCTTGCAAACTATTTTCTGTTTTCAACACACAAATGTTGAATGAAACACTCCATGATCTCACACTCACATTATAGTATCCACTTTGAGTCTATAAACAAAGGAAAAATAGAATAACTTTCAATATTGCAATTAAGCTTAAAACATAGGGAGAAGATATGCAAGACATTACTTGGTAGCACATATATGATTACAGGGATGTCAGATAAATATTTTTAAGAGTTCCTACAGTTTTCATTCCTGTTTCCTTTTTTTGTTTGGTTGGTTTTTGTTTGATTGGGGTTTTTTTGTTTGGGTTTTGGGTTTTGTTTTTTTTTTGGTTTGTTTGTTTTGTTTGGTTTGTTTTGGGTTTTTTGCCTCATTCTAACTGAAGTCACAGATGGTTTCATATACCTACTTTCCAAACCACATCTCACCCAACTGAACAGATTTCTGGTGCTTTACCTATGCTCACAGCAGGTGCACAACTTATATAGGCATTAGCCAGAATGAGGACAGGCTGTACCACAGCACTGGTAAGAGAACCAGATACTGCTGCATCTTACTTTTTTACAGATCCTATTTACAACTGAACGTGGAAAAAAACACAAAAATACCTTTTAATTTTCAATTTGTGGTGAGTTATGGCAGGATTTTTACATACCTGCCCATGTTGGCAGTGCTCAGCTGTAGGGTTTCACAGGGAGTGATACAGATGTAAACTCTCCAGCACAGAGTAGGAGAAACTGAGGCCACAGCAAGGCACTGATATACTGCCCTGGCATTTAGCGGCTTGGGTGCTAGATGCAAGGACCATAACACAGTCATGACTGTTATTGCTGTGGCATCGCCACTCAGCATGTGCCCTATGCTAACTCAGAAGATGGAAGATTAATGTAGCCGTGGAGAAAGTTATATACAGCCAGCAGACCCAGCACTCACAGCTGCAGAGCAAAAGATGGCTTCTGGTTAATACAATAAACTTTGGAGATAAAAGCCAAAGAAGCACAGGAGGATTTCTTGTCCTCCTAACAATTCTGCAGCCTGAAAATGAGGAAGATTTGCCCTTCAGCTATTGCTCTGGGAAGATACAGACATGACATTGGAGACTAAACCAGGGAGACTTCACAGTGTTATGCTTGCTGTAAATGCTCTTTTTCAGGTAGCATGGAGAGAAAACAACTTTTCCAGATCAGGAGGGAAAGAGTTGGTGCTGAAACCTTTGGAGGGGCACCTGAACTAGCTCTCAAGTGTGAGAACTAGTATGGCCCCATTCTTCTAGCAGTCTGTCTAGACTAACAGCCAGGTTAACAAAGTTGGGAAGAAAGCTCTGATGAATGTGCATCCTATACCAAGGAATTTCTCAGGTATAGCTCTATTATCTGCACATTACCAACATTGGAAGAAAAATCAACAGTGAAGGAAAATCAGCTTGGAGGAGATCGCAAACGGTCCTCCTGAAAATTTGCAGCATGCATGACAGCTGCTCTGGAAATCATTCTCCACGACGAGCGTTACAAGCTCTTAGTCCTTACGTGTTATTAGTCAACCTCCAGTACAGGAACCACCAGATAGAGGAGGACAAGGAGACTGGGACTGGGAAGTACATGAGGGAGAAGAGCCTGGAAAAGATCAGACAAGGAGATCAGTGTGAGTGATCACATAAAATGGAAAATAGAGATTTGACAAGAATTTCAGGCATGCATTGACGGCCTCAAGACAAGAAGCTGGTGGAAAAGGATGCACAGCGAGTTTGAATCCTGGGCCTGAGAAATATCTTTGAAGAAGGTGCAGCAGCAAGTCAGAAGAGGAGAGCTACTGCATGAGGAGGTAGAAGAGGTAAGATGGAAAGGCTAAGCCAGGGCCTGGTTATAGAAACAGAGCAGAGAGAACATAAGTTACGATCACACACATTGCTGTTTTTCCAGTATTTCCTCATGTGAGAGCCAACAGCATTGTAATTTATGCATCCTTTCAAGCCCCTTGGAGGTCTAGTGAAAAAGAAATTCTGCACAAATTAGGTCACTTTTCCCCTCCTTCCAGGGCTCAGTCTGTTATGAGTTTGTTCTTTCCCCCTGCTGCAAATGACCCAGAAGAAATGACACCTACCCTAGTGTGGAGACCAGTGCCCAGTCTTTGATGTTGAGTTTGGTCAGCTTGCAAAGATCTGATGATAAATTCAGAGAACATGAGAGATCAGACATAGAAGTACATTTATTCAGAGGTAGTATTTCTCACTTAAAAATCAGGCACAGGTGATAAGGAGACTGTGTGGAGGATTTTTGTTTGTATTCTTCTCTTTTGCTTTTATGTTCCTGTTCTTGAAGAAATCTTTAGAAAACAGCAATTTATTCAGAGCCTGTCACATAGCTGACAGACTGCTGCTGCTATCAGGGCATACATCTTATTTTTGTTAGCAGATTTGACAGACACTTGTAAGGTTTCTCTGCTTTATGTCTCAACTCCGGGCGACATCCTTACAGAAACGCAGCGCTCTATCTATTCCACTTGTGGCTAACCGATTATTATTATTTGCTTCTTATCCCAAACCATCAATACTTGGCAGTCCGTCCTGAGCCACACTGCTTACATTTCTTTCTCCTGTTTGCTAGATGAGCTTTGCCCTGTTATTAACTTCATTTTCCTGCACATAAAGCTGACTGGTGAGGCTCTTTGGGACATTGCTGTCAAAATTATTCTTTCAATAGAAAACACTGTTTCTGCAAAATTGAAAATTTTTGCTGGGAAAATGGAATGAGTGGCTAGCGCTCAACCTGCCTCGGGGACCAGGGTACCTCTTGGGATATGTCATGCCAGAAATGTATATCTGCAGTCTAGCTCAAGGGTAAGCCATCACGCTGTGATGCCCTATAACAGGAGGCATCTGGTCAAGATGTCAAGGAGGCAAACACAGGAAAACAAGGACTGAGGGATGTACAGATTATATTTCTGTGGGACTCTGCTGCATCCGCTGAACATGCAGCTTGAGATGAAATGTTCATTAAGGTGAGATTTGAGCACTTTTCAACAGATGTTTTCCAGATGAAGGAATCTGTGATCTAACTTCAAGCCATTTGGCTATATTTACATATTGGGAATATTTGTGTCGCTAAGCCCTGTTGTATCTAGGGTGCCATAGCTCAAACTGTGTGCTATTCAAGCATGGTCATAAATCAAAGCACGGTTTTTGTTTTGCTTACATATCCTTTGTGAAGCAACAAGGAAAATTTTTAACCTGTTATATAATTAAACAAAATCCTAACATTTTTCTCCAGGCCAGAAACTATGACTTTGCAGGTCTGACTTGAATCTAAGACATATGATGAACCCGATAGTCTCACCCTCCAGGACCCTGTAAAAACTTGTCCTCTTATGTGCTTTGGAGAGTCAAGGCAAAACCCTTCACTGCAACCTCATCTACGTTGAATCCCCTCTGATAGCACTGCAAGTCACAGCAAGAAAGAGAGTTACAGTCAGTCTCCAATAAGCTAGTGCTCTTTGTAATCAAACCCTTCATTTCCACTGGTTTAAGTGTCCAAGGGGCCTCAGTCCGTGCTCATGGAAACCGGCAGACAAGAGCCCATCTACAAAGCCATCCAAGCCCTGTGAGAACAGCATTTTATTTTGTCCACAGCAGACAGAGATAATCAAAGGAGATCATCCTACTTACTCCCCTCTCCTTATTTAGACTGAGAGCTTTTCATAGCAGGGAGGTGTTTTATTCATGTTGCATAAGCAGAGGGTGTATTCAAGTCACTGTGTGTTACACCAATCCTTTTCCTTCTCTAAGCTTTCATCCCTGGAGGAGGTCCTGTCAAGCTCAGGGACAAAATGCTATATCAAGGAAGTTTAAACAACTGCTCCTCTTTTCTTTTCCTGTGCTGTCGCTGTATTTGACTCACAGGCATATTTTAAATAAATGATCAAAAAAATTTCCAAAGAATTAAAGGAAGTAATAAGTGGCTTTGAGACTTTTCTTCATCTGCTTTTGATAGCACATGGAAACTTAGATGATGGTGTCCTTGAGGGCATTTTCTAAGACCAAAACCCCGAATATTCTCCTGACACAATCTGAGAAAGGGAAAACACAATAAAAAGGTGGCTGGAGCAGCATAGCAGAACTGTAGATCAAAACATCTCCCTCTGCAGTACAGTGTCTCACTCTTGATTCTTCTCATGGCTTGTCCCACATTCCCAAGTAGTCATATAAAGATTCTAGTTCTAGGAAGTGCATGGCACTAGCAAAGTTTGACCAAAGTCAGGTTTACTGAAGAGGTCAGCTGCCAGGGCAGCTGCTCCTACACCCTACCCCTACCTATACAGGCAGGCCCACACAAGCACACGTTCTCTTGCATTGCCAGTTGCTCACATGAGAGAGTGACCATGTGCACTATTGCTTGGGCTAAACGTTAACAACTAACCTGGCTGCCAGAAGAAACAGAATTTACACTGAGGAAATGTCACACAAAGCCACAATACCTGGGTTGTAAATGCTGCTGAGTTAATGTTTTCCTAAAATGTAAGGTTTGCTGCAGTAGAAAGGATGAGAAAGGCTTGGTTATGGTGTTGTGTTGCACCCATAGCCCCCCAGCTACAATGCCTATGCCAAATATTAGCCATCTTTTTCTCTTTGAACATGAATTTAGCATTTCTGCTGGTATTACTTTTGCTTCTCATGTAGTGAGGGGTTTTCTACAGGACCGTATCTATTTCATTAATTTCTCAAAAAGAAATTCTAGGCATGAATAACATCTCTGTGGGGTGTGAGGTGCAAAACTTTATCAAACTTACACAGAAGCTGCAGGGAATTCTTGCTAAGGCTGTTGAAATCAAGCCTAGTCTGGCAGAGTACATCTGCATGTCACAGATTTCCAACCCCACCCCGAGAGAAAGAATGTGGCACACTGGCCTCACCTCCTGTCCCTGAAAAAAACAAGCCTTTAGTTTCTCATATCCCACACGCAGATTAGCAAGTACTATGATTGTAATTTCACTGTACCTCTCCTTCAATGTGAACCGCTCCATTTCTGAAAAGGAGATAACAATAAGCCTTCACATTAGAGAATCAATTAGAAATAATGATAATCTATGAAAATTACTGTCAATCTAAAGATGAGCTGCATTAAAAAAAAAGAATTAGTTATTCCATTGCTACAGCAGGTTCTGAAGATGATGCAGAAAATGACACATAATGCTTCATGACAAACAAGAAAAAAAAGTACTGAAAAGCACTCAACATCACTCCATGGACTGAAAGAGTCAGAGTTCATGGTACAACAAAATGGATCATGGCCTGGAGTTTGTGAAGAGGATGAGCCTATGGAAAAGCTCACAAACAGCTTCACAAGCAAATCAAGCTTACTACTTCTTGTAATGTTAATCAGCAAATACCACAGCTGAGACTTAACCCATTTTAAACAATAGGATACTTTGCACTGACTTTGGAAGACCAGTCTTGAAAGCACTACAATATCCAGAAACTTGTCAAAGGGTATTTTTGGTGAAGAATAATTCCTGCCAACAAGAGCTACCAAGATCTGTAAGATTGTAGTGCTCCTTCTCTGAGGTTCTTGCACAAGACTTGGCCAATTCTTATTCCTACAGATATATCATTCTCCTGTAATTTAAAAGCAAGTGAAAAGCAGTATTAATCAGATCAGTATGTATTAGTCAGAAGACATGAACAGAAAGACATCAATGCATTATAAATCCACTTAGTAGAGCACCCTTCAGGCTGAGCTTTCTGCTCCCTTTCACATAATACGGTAGACAAGGACCTAACAATACGACTTACAGCTCAATTATATGGCAGGGATTTTCAACTGGAGTCATCAGAACTATCATTTTTATGTAGTTTAAACTAGGTCATTATTGACATGATGCCCTGGCTACAGTATGCCCTCAGATAGCCATTGTCACTAGTGGAACTGCTCTGACATTCTTTGTTGTAACTCACAAGCACAGTTATCTTCAAATTCAGTAATTCAGAGAGTAACACACCTCTTCTATGAGAGATGAGAAAGAAAAAGGAGAAAATGTTCTCATCCCTGCTTCAGTCATTTCATCACTATGGTTACCCATGGAGATATGCATTGCTTGGAAAGCTCCTGTAAAGTGGGGAGGGTAGATTCATCTCCACAAACTGTGGGTACATAGGACAATCACTGAATTTATTAACACCATTTATTAGTAGCATGACCTTCAGTATAAACCCAAGAAGCTTTATTCTTTCTCTTGCATTGTCTAGATTCCTGATAGAAATCTGTTCTAGAAGGAATGTTTAGCTTTTAGTAAGACTTTCAACATTTTTTGACTTACCATTCTTGTGCATTCATATGTTCATATGCTCTGGAAGTGAGTGTTTGTAACACTTTTAGCTCTGGGAGACCAGAAAATGGAAACTAAGGTCTGTTGGCAGCAATGTGTGGTCAAAGAATGCATCAGCATCTCCATTACCTGGTCTCTTTATATCAAGACTGTCTATGAAAGGGAAAGAAGTACACTGTAGTTTAAGTGCAAGTATTAATCTTAAAACAGAAATTACTGGCTAAAATTTGATGGCCTGCTATAGGTCATATTAGATTATTACAATGATCCCTTCTGGACTTAAAAATTTATTAATTTTTAATTGAAAATTAATTTAAATCAAATTCTGTCTTGTCTCTTTTATACTGCTGCATTAAGATGAATTATCAGGATCTGTTATGCAAAATATTTCAACAAAATCTTACAGAATAACTCCTGAGGAGCATGATATGTCTGTCGAGAGGCCCAGAAATGCCTTTCATTTAAAAAAAAAAATCACCTTATGAAATATGCCTCTATCTCCCAATTTAAGCCTCAATATTCATAACTCAATACTCCTAGTATTGCACTATATACATGAAAGCATAAATGAAAAAATAAGCTGCTATGTGAAATTTCCCAGACCACAGTTCCAACCAGATGCTTGCAGCTTACTGGGCATAGTATATCATTTAGTCCTACTTGATGATATCATAACCAGAGAAGGGCCACTTCCTTGACTCTGAAGCCATACAAATCTCTCAGATTATCTTGGATTTGCTAAACAGACAAGGTTCTCAAAAATCTCTTATCTGTGAAATTAAACAACAGCATATTTCTTAAAATAACACGGGGCTACATTCTGTGTCAGAGCAGAAAAATAAGGCCAAAGAATTAGCAGGAACAGGTTGTAGAGGATAGTGGAAATATCTCATAGCTTTTTGCTCTTTTCCCCACCCATCTTTCTTTAAGCACAGTTGCATCACATTCAATCTTTTTGCACTTCACAACTTGTCATCGGTTTTCCGTGCCATCTATAACACAGCTTTCCCCTCCACCCTTTCTCATGATAGCCTAGGTTGAAGCAGGAAACCAATAAATTCTGTGTCTCTGTCAGAGTTTCAAACCCACAGTACTTAAGTGAATTCTAAATTTTCTGACCACAAAATGGACAAGAACCCACTAATGAGTGCATAGTCCTTCTGGAAATAATGCTTCATCTAATCACCTTTTTAGCAATGCCAGTAGCAACCCCAGTGACAGCCGTGACTATAGCCACTGAGTAGTGAAAGAGCATTAACAGCATTTTACATTTATATTTTCTGCTGCACCAGAGAAATTTGTAATTTAATTCAATTCTCATGACATAAAGTCTGATCAAAAGTAACAAACCTAAAAGGAAAGTGATCTAATTTAATTGTAGTTCTTGGTTACACTCCATTTTTAAAGGCTGCTTTCACTTTATTTTATATAACTGGTATTTTTTTTTTATGACAAATAGTAAGGGTGTATCATTTAAAATCCTACTCAGCAACTTGATATGCCCCACTACCAGAAAGTGCAAACAGTGAAAGAATTATAGGCTTCATTTGTCTTTCCTTTTTTTATCAGCCACGTGTTACGTTAAGAAACTCACTTATTCTGAGTGCTCTTGGCTCAACTTCTTCTGGAGCTGGCATATGTTACATTGCAATGATCTATCGTTGTGTACTGCTGCCATGCTACAACAGGGGATGAATAGTGAATGGCGAAGTGGCCCTGGGAAAGGAAGGCCAAAATATGCACTGTTTAAGCCTAATTACAGTACTGCTTATCACTGAAGACTCACGAAACATAGACCACGAGCATAATGACAAGCAGATTGGTTGTTACACACACTACAGTCATTAACAAAAAGATATAAGCCTTAACGCCCATATAAATTGAGGAAAATTATCTTAATTTTGTAGAATATTTAAGACATAGAGATTAACTGACTCAGGTAAGGTGATAGAGCAAGTCAATGACAGAATCAGGAATATAATGCCAGGGTACTGGGTGTTACTCTAGTCCAAATGCTTGGCATCCAAATGACACTGGCCTAAGATGATAAAAACATTCCAACCTGGTAGGGATTAAGACATCCTATAGTTATCCTATAGTTATCCCATAGTTAGTGGGCTTTTTAGTGTTTG
>VXBZ01005729.1:83926-110809 GCA_013399135.1 Heliornis fulica
GTTGGTGGGTGGGGGGGGGGGGGGGGGTTCCCACTGGTAGGACAGTGCCAAATATAAGATTTCTCCATGCTACTTCTGGAGCACAACTCTCTCTTATACAGTAAATCAATCTCAGTGTTCCTATATTGTAAGTCAGAATTATGCAATAAGAATTATTAGTAATGATCTGCTAGTGAAAAGGGAGAAGATCAGGCAGATAACAGATTAAAAAGACTACATCCAAACCTTTGTGAGAAGTGAGATGTAAAAATACAAGCAATAGAGGCACAAATGGGTTATCATCTTCATTGAAACACAGCATTTCCTCAGGTGATTTGCTTTCCTGGTTAATCAAGATTGCCACTTTTTCTCAGCAGTGCCCATCACCAAGTGTTCAATTTATTTAAAAAAAAAAACAAAGCAACATAACACACTTAGCCATTGAAAATTCCAATTAACATCTGATGATAGTTCATATATTTGAGCCAAGGAAGGTACACACTCTTGAAATTTTTCAAGTGAATTTTAGTTTTTAAATGTGACCCTCCAAAGAAAGCTAATTTTAAACAAAAATTCAGATTAAAGTCACCAACAGACTCAGAAGCTGATGTAAAGAGAAGGTTTTGATGCTTTGTTTAACCCAAAGCAGAGCAGATTCAGAGGAAACTACTGAAGCTGTTTCTCTTAAACTAGTAATCCTGAAGGAAGAAATTGATCCATTGTCTCCATATATCCACAGCGTGAGTCTCTCTAGAGGATCCTCTGAAGATATTACCAAGACAGTTTTGGTTTTCCTCTTGCCAGCGTGGATGGGAGATGTAGAAAGTCAGTCTGTGGGAAATAAATGGAGGGAAGAAAACAAAAAAAAATTTGATGAAAAAAGAATCCAATACCAGAATTGCGGAATTCTTTGTACAGGTTGTCTCTCTCCCAGAAACAGGCTGATCCAGAAGGACATATTTACCAAAAGATTTTCTGAGAATTTGGAGATGGCTTAAAATTTTATGCCATGCTTTATTTTTGATTTCTAACCTGACCAAGGATTAATCTCAATCATTCCTTATTTCTCCACAGTGCACAAAAATAAACAACTTCAGTAACAACATTTGAACCAATTTTATCCCCTTAATAATGTTTACACTGTAGCAGCATCCCAGGGCCAAACATAGCACTTCCCACTGACTTACTAAGGGTGGAGGGGAGCGTGGGTAATGTTTCATCAAGACATCTTGTGTAACATCACCATTTTTTTCTATTTATGTTCACAGAAAGAGTCAGGTTGAAGAGCTGTTAGATTGGATTTTAAATGCTTTGACAGATGCTACATTTTAAATGGGATTAACCTCTCTCTTCAACCTCCAAAGTTTGAACAAATTATTGCATGTATCCTACAATGATATCAACAACCAACAGTTAGAATCCACCAGGTGAAAACTTCAATGCCATAGCCTTAAGCAAAGCACAGCTAGACAGTGAGCAGCAGAGAAGAAAAATGGCATGGATAATTATGAACTATATTAATAGACTCAGCCAGGAACAGAATTGCCGTGCTCCATTAAGAAGATGCAAAGGCACGTGACAGCAAGCTCCGATGCACCAGTTGTACTATGGGAAAACCAGAAGAGTAGTATTTCTTCAAGAGCAGAAGCCTCAGGGAAGAAATCATCCTCTTCTCCCATAAGCTTGTGTCAGATTCCGGGACAGTCAGCTTGGAAATTTATCTTTCCTACCCATCTAATTTTTCTCTCTTGCGACAGCAGAAGGAAACTCTGTGGAGGCATTTAAAATTGATCAGAAAACTATACTTCTTCTCTGTCAAAAAGTCAAGGTTTTAAAGGAAGTTTTATTGCACATAGAGAGAAGCTATGGACTTTTAATTATCGGGGTGTGGGGTGTGTGTGGAAGGAGGTTGTGTTTTAAGTTTTCTCATTGTTGTTTTTCTGATGGAAAACAGTGTGCTTCCACAGGACATCCAGCTATGGGATAGGTCAGCTGCATGGATTTGTGAGAACTTCAGATACTAGACCAATGTCCTAAGCACCAAGCTACTGGCTGCAACGACAAGGACAGGCAGTTCACTGTTCCACTGGAGTCTGACCCAAATTCCACATCAGAAATCTTGAGAATAGAATTTAGCCAAAACTCATGTATTTCTATGAAGAATTTCAATTTTACACCTAGTTCTCTAACAAAATGTATTTTGCTGAAAATGTTCTGCTCAGTCTTCTCATGGGCCAAAAATATCTTCACTTTCAATAGCTACAAGACAAAATTTCTGCCCTCAACAACATCCATGTCTCTGCCATAGCCTTTCCCAGACAAATTAGGGCAAATCTGGGCAAAGGCTATCACTGCAGTAAAGATCCTACTCCATGCCTTCCCTTCTTTCTTCCTGCTGCTGCTGTTAGAGACAAGTTATTTTGAAAGCTGTATTTCTTCAAAGCAGGTTGCAATTATCTTCTTAAAAACAACAAAACAGCATAACCTTTAACAGAAATAAATCCAGAACATAACCTCAGTGTCATTGCTGTTAGCATCCTGTTTTCTTTCTTTGAGCTACCCAAGCTTTGTCCTCTCCTTCCCTCTTCTGCCTGAAAAAGGTGCTGTGCTTTTCACACCCTAACTCACGTAACTTCACAAGGAGTTTGTGTCTATCTCTGCTTTAAAAATGGCAAGCAGGCAGGCACAAAGAAAAAAAACCAAACCATAAAGCCAAAATTTCTGAAATATTCAGGCAACACAATACAGAGCCTTTCTTACCTAGCTTTGTTAGCAGCAAGTTGTCCTCCTTACTAGAAGGGTGTAGCATTAAGTTCAACAGACGTCCACAGGCACAAAACTACACATGCTCCCTGGCCTCACCTCTAGCTGCCTCTGAAGATAAGTGTCTGAGCCCTGAAAACTCATCTGCCACCTCTACCCAGAGGATGATCATCTGGTAGAACACAGAGAAGGAGGGATGATCTTACCTGTCTGGGAAGGGAACCGAACAGCTGGGGAAGACAGAGGGTTATCCTGGATCCAACAGACTGCAGGAATGGCAGGAGTCCTGTGAGCCTGAGTGCGTTTGGCACACCTACTGCCCACCAGCCATTGCCAGGGTGCTAAAACTCTTCAAATCTGCTCAAAACAGATTGCATGTCCACAAAGAAGTTATTCTCCAGCAACAGCAGCTCTTGCCTTAAGGGACAGCTGTCATGGATGAAAATCAGGTGAGACATATCAATAGGCTGTAACTGAAGATCTTGGTCTCTGTGCATGCTAACACACTTCCAGTCAAGAATGTGCTTAACTTTCTAGCACACAGAAAATAAAATAACTTGTTCCTAGTGAGATGATGCAGTTACTCCACAAGCTAAAAGTGGTAAGAATTGAGCCATGCCTACAACCGTGGGAAGAGACATGAGAGCCTCCTGCCTCCCTGAAACTTTTACCAGGCTGATTAATGTCCAAGAAGAAAATTATGAGGTTGATCGATTCCTCTGTGAGCATACAGAAGGTTATAGCTACAATCCCCCAGATGTAGCTTCTGTTTTGGAGATCCACCATGCAACAGAGGCAACTTCACACTTCAGAGAAGAAAGACAGTTACGCAGGTTTTAGAGAAATCAACAATATCAAAAATTAACTGCTCAACAAAGGTAGTGAAAAATGAAAACAATTATTTCATACTGTTTCAGGAACTTCTCATCAGAATTCATCTGATGATGTTCATATTCCTGTTGGCATGCTGACATGATAGTTGTTATGTGGAGTATATTCATATAAATGTCTGAAAACACTAAATTCTTGACTTCAAAACTCATTTAATTTCACAACTGGATGTGTTTCATGCTCAGGCTTCTCAGTAGTGTCTTATGTGAAAAGTATAGCGTTAGCTGTTAAAATGCCAGGCTTTGAAAATATCTACAGTTGATATAGATAAGAATGAAAGAAAATTTTCCAATAAAAGAAAAGTTCAGGTCATCTAATTTAAAAAAGGAAAAAAAGAAATGGCATCATGGCATAGATGACTGACTATCTAATTTTACGATTCAGTTTTAGTACGGGAATAAAAATTCCCAGTGAAGAGTCATAAGATATTCATGGGTAGATATTTGCTTTCACAAAAGATTTAACAAATCCTAATAGTCAAATTCATTTAAAGCAGCAGTCCCCAAGAAGAAAAATTGCAGCAAGAAAAAGGTCTTAATTTGTAAAATTAATTGTTCATTGTGAATATTTTCTCCAGATGAAATTTCCATTTTAAATAACTGATTTGATTCTTTCTCACTCTCCAATGTTCTTCTCCCTCTGCAAAACAGAACAGTTTTCTTCCATTTCACACATGAAAATATATGAAGTCAAGACTGTTTATTACCTAACATGTACCAATTTGAAAATAAAACAATGTATTTTTAAAACAATAAATTTCCAGTATGTTTACCCCTTGCATAAATAAACAGAGCTTGAGTTTGCAAGAAATATTAAAGTTAATTTAAATTGCAAATCTGACCTTATTAAAATGGCTTTTCAGAGAGCTATAAACAAACAGTGTGTGAGCTGGTAATGTAGCCAAAATAACAGAACACATTCTCAACTAGCATTATAATTAAAACTAAAAATATTGTTTTCATGGTTATGAAAATCTCAGAAGGGGAAGGGGAGTGGAAATCTTAAGGTTGGAGGGAAAAAAGTGTTCTGGTTGGATGTCTCTGTTAAGAATTCTTGGGACATTCACTCAAACTCAAATTCTGATGAACAGCTTGAAAACATTATTAAGCACTTACTAATTTAATGTGTTTTGAATACTTTTCTCCTACAACTACTACATTGCCTCTTAATGTTTGAAGAACAACCATTAAGATTTACTGCATTTTCTGTGAGAATAAAAATGGAGCAATTAAGACTGTGCTTGTATCTGCAAGGGATGTGGAGAGCTAATAAATTTCAGAACTAAAAGCCAACAGATAAGCTGGGCTGGTTTCTTGGTTTATGGAAAATCTATACCTGAAGGTCTATTTAAACCAGAGTATTGTTAGCAAGCAACTTGTTTCCTTTTGCTTAGAAAAGTAATACAGTCTGCAGAAGAACAGGGAAATTAGCGTGAGCAGAGGTGAAGCTCAGCAAGATAAGTCTACACCCTAAATGTCTTAGATGGTTATGGCTTTTTTGGTACATCACACGCAGCTTTCAGTAAGCATAAAGAAATACCAGCTCTCTGTGTAGATGTTCTCTGATCACAAATTTATTTTTACACTCATGTCTATTTTTACTCATGTCCATGTCGGAATAGTTTATTTCTCCATTTATGTCATTGAAGTTGGCTTAGAATAAATTTATTTTAATGCAATTAAGTTAGTTATTTAACTGTATTGTCAAGAGTTTAGTCTCACCTGGATTCAGTGCATCCAAACAGAAAAAGTCCAAGGACTATTTCACTGACAGGAAAGAAGTAAATGGCATTCTAAAATGGACAACGATCCTTTAAGGCTACTTTAAACAGGGCTGCAAAGCAGAGGTTCTCTTCCTTTGCATATCTATGTGGTGATTCTTACCATTTTGTAACACTGGATTTGATTGTCAGCTGCCTTTCTGTTTAGGTGGACCATGCAGGCAGGGAATAGCAGTGTACAGAGTCACTGTGACGTTTCTCATGGCTTTGCAAGCACAAAACCTCCTAAAACTCTCTGACAAGGAGTGAAACATTGCTTCAATATCTACATCTGTGCCAGAAAAGTACCACTTCAGATGAAAACTTCTGTCCTTCTTACTGTAGCAAAGCAGCCTAGCAATTATTTGCAGGGCCTTCTTTCATGACAGGGTGGTGCCTAGTGCCGGCACGTTTGGCTACTGGGATTTGAAGCAGTTTCTGTATCTCCAGGGGGTAGGACCTTAGTGACACTTCTCCCTTTCACCACCTTCGCCCAGGATGAGAACATCAGAATCTCCCTCCCCTCCCCCCTCTTTTGCAGCAGTTCGGTGCTTTCCACATCAGCACGAACCATGTGCAAATGCAAAACAGGAAAAAGCAAAACAGCAAAAGAAAACGTTTTTCAAGATTTACATCTTTTTTTTTTTTTTCAGACCTGGCACAGATTCTGGATTAGGCTTGTGGCAGTTCTGTCTTTTTGCAAATGCATTCCCAAAATTATTTTCTTTATATGCTATAGAAGTCCAAACAACAGTAATGAAAATTGTGTATGTCATTCCTTTTACAGGTTACTTATTTTGTCTAAAAGCATCCTAGCTTCAGTCATCAGCTCTGTTTACCTGAACTGAACTGAACTGAACTGAACTGAACTGAACTGAACTGAACTGAAAAAGGAGCCCTTTTCCTCCATGGCAGTGGGGTTGGACCTTAAAGTCCCTTCCATCCTAACCATTCTGTGATTCCAGGATTCCAAAAGGAATAAGGCAGACATACTAGAAACTATGAGGCTGCAAAGGTACTGTTTTTTCAAAGCTGCTTCTTTTCCTGAGATCCTTCTGACTGTAAGCTTCAAATTCCCCACCAGCCATGTGCAAAAACCCTGGAAACCTGGGTTTATGAGATTATCTGGGTAGGGAGGACATGTATTTGCTTTCTTTAGTTCCTGGATACAGAACTCGGATGTAATTCAACTGAGATTGGAGCCTGAGCTCTCAGCACGAGGCTCCAGTTGAATCACGAGCTGCAGAGCACAGGCCCATAGTCCTTCTATTTCTGTGGCCTGCTCTTCTGACCCTTACATCTAAGCTCTCTTCTTCCTCACCTGTTACTGCACTGTGTAGGCCTGAAGACTATGGGCTAGCAGGCTGCACCAAGCTTTTAGTTTCTTCTGCAATAAAAACAACCCACTGCATGACAAAGGAGCTAAGACTCCTGCCTAGCTCCTTATGTTATCAAGTCTGCCGGGGTATTCCTCCCTGTCTGGAAAGAAGTCTTCAGTTCCTGTTGGCATCTGGACAAATACAGCCTCCTTTTTAGATCAAGGATAATGGAAAAGAAATGATAATTCAGAACAGACACCCCCTTCCCCCAACCCTTTGGCTGAGAAAGGAGAGAGCAGCAGACGCACACCAGTGCCAGACATGAAGGAATGTGAGCCATGTGGGGATAGATCCAGGGACTGGGATGGAGAGGAAATGTAATGGGAGCCAAAGCCTCAGCCAAGGAAACACTACCTCCATATGTGTCATTATTATGAGAGAAACACAGCCTAAGAGAGTATTTTCCATACTACAGCAGATGGAATGATTGTTATGGAAGATACAATGTTTTAGAGGTTGACATTACTGAAAGAAGCCATCATACAATTTTAGATTCATTTGCTTCATACCTTTTTTTGCCACATGTTACCAAATGAATGTGAAGTAGCCCAAGCTGGACTGTTAAACACATACTCATCATTAATTCTACCTTTTTAAGTGGAAAACAAGAAGCGATTCAAAATTAGGACTGCAGGTATGGCAGATGTGACTAGGTGAATCACCATGCACTCTGTCACTCCCAGAAGGTTCTCAGAGACTTAAACTGTTATCAGTATTATCCAGAGAGTTCTGATTAAAAGTCTTGGAAGTTGTATGAAGTACAACTGTCAAGTTGTACTGTCAAGTTGTACTTCATACAAGTATTGCTGTCTTAGTGACAGCAATATTCAGCTTCTGCATTCATAACACACTGTAAATGTGATGGGGTCTGAAGTCAAAGATGACCTTATTAGTGCAAACATCTGAATTCTAGTTTGGCTTTCCAATAAAGATGATCTCATTCTAGGCTTGGGAAATTTTCACATAGGAAAAAGTGAAGATAGACATTCCTGGGTTGGTAACTTCCATTGATTGTTTATATTTGTCAGTGTAAAAGTCAGCCAAACAGCAAAAAAAGATTTCCTTTTCATGGTTTTCCTGCAGCTGAAAAATTACTCCTCCTTCCAAGCAGGATGTCCAGCAGATTAAGAAACAGTATAAAGTATCTCAGTCACAGATAACGTTTGTATTACTTATTATCAGAGCAGACAGCCCAACTGTTTTCTGACCCGTTACAGATCACAGAAGGGTCAGAACACACATCACACTTAGGGTCATGGGAGTTAGGCCATATGATGGTTATCAGTAAGGTCATGAAGAAGGAAAGAGGAAGGTCTGAAGTCAGGCTCTCAGAGGTAAGAGATTCCTGAGTGGTGATTTCATTTTCAGGCTCACATTTGGCCCTTTGATTACCGGATCCACTGCCCTTCCCCGGCTCTGCTGCCAGGCTCCCTGACCAACTCACACCACTTTTTTTTCATAGAATCATAGAATATCCTGAGTTGGAAAGGACCCATAAGAGTCATTGAGTCCAACTCCTGGCTCCACATTGGCACTCAGATAGAGAGCTGCCCCATGGCACCAGTGTCTGGAGAGTCACAGAGGGTGAAATCACACTGCCTAGCTCACACTGGAGCGAATTTTATGAGAATAGCATGTAAGTGACTAATCAGTCACTTGAAAGAAATACAAGGCAATGGAGAATGCTCAGAGAAATGCAGAACTGCAGGTTAAAATCATAACTACTTGTGCCCTGGGCATGGAAAATGAATTATTGCCTTCCTCTTTGCAACAGTCTTTTATATATATTAGAAGATCAAACAGACACTCTTTTTTCTTCCTCACAACCCATGTTTCTCTAGGCAGTTGATATTTCCGTTGCTCATCTCTTCAATTACATCCCCATATTTCTTTGCAAACATAAAATTTACACTAATAGCAGTCAGTAGGTGAGATGACCAAGCCCTCCAAACTGAAGAAAGAATATCTCTCACAAAAAATTGTATTTGCTCCTTAGACTTCAAGTTTTAAAGGAGGGAATTTTTTCCACTATCAATAGGTATAACAATATGTAGCAAACCTCCCTGGAGTTGTTTCTAGAACTATTCTGTAAAGTGATTCATCTGAAGCAGAGAGATGCAAGAACTCTGAAAAGAAGGAAAAAAGTAAAATATTTATCTCAGTGCCAAATCAGAATAGAACAGAAAATTTTAGTTGGAAGGGACCTACAACAGCGATTTAGTCCAACTGCCTAACTACTTCAGGGCTAACCAAAAATTACAGCATGTTGTAAATGACATTGTCCAAATGCCTTTTTAATAGTGACAGGCTTGAGGCATCAACCACCCTAATTACAGGGCCAACAGTATCCATAGCACAGATGTGTGATACAAGATCTCTCTGCAAGAAGAAACAACCCCCTAAAAACACGTGATGTCTGCACAGTCCAGTGTGTGGGATCACCATGCTGGAAATAATGGAGCCCATTTTCTGAAACCAACGTGGCACAAGCCCGGTGTACAGATGACCCACAAGATATATTTAAATCCTCTCTTCAACTTACAATGCTATTACCACCTTCTCTGTTCAAAACCTTTCTCCAGAGGCACAGACTGGCTCAGAGGCGAGATGAGTGAAACCAGCTATATGGTTTGCCCTGCATAATAATGCTGCTTCTGAAATGAAAACACTGGAACACTAACAAAACAGACATCTGTGAGCACCTCTCATGGCATGTGCTCTCTGTCCTACAAGTTTGTTTGTATTTTCAGATATCCAGAGGAGTCGGAATGCTGTTTCCTCCCAAGTGCTTCCCTGCCCTCCTTAGATCAAATTATAATAGCAATTCACTGTGAATGTGTATGAGCATAAAGGTTAGAAAACTCTGCACATTAATCCCTACACAGAAAATAATTTTTTCATTGATATTACAAAATTAGCTATATTCTTCATTCTTATTCCAGTACAAATCATCTACCAACATGCTTCTTTTCAACCCTCCCACCTTCTTGATGCTGCCCCTACAGCAGACTGACTGGGAAGGCCAAGATCAAACTTCCAAAACACACTCATTGTATTGCATTGCTGCAGAGCATATTTGGTAAACAGCACTGAAAATTATTTCAAGCAAGGCAAGAGAAAACCCTAAAATCCTAAATCATGGAAGTGAAATGCAAATACCCGCTGCTAAGAGATTATATATGTGACATGCCAAAAGTAAGCTGAAAGATTACTTTCACGAGCAGCCACATGCAATAGCTCTGTTTCCCTGTTACTGCATTAGGTAATGATCAGACCATGAAAAGCAACAGGTGACAAAAGAAGGAGGCATTGCAATGCTTATATCTCTTTGTTTCTTCATCAGGTTCTCTGAATTCAGGCAGTTATTATCCAGCAAATAGAAGGGAGCAGTTTAAGGCTAAAAGATAATTTTCATTTAGTCTATAGCCGATAATGGGTGAAAATATCAGCAGGAGGAAAATGCACCTTGACTATGAAACTGGTTATCAGTTTTTAATAGAACTAGAAGTATTGAAGGTACATGTATGCTGTATAGCTGGTAACATATCATGCAGGTTGTTATGGAAACACATTGTCATTTGGATGGAAACTCAGAAAACTGAAGGGACCACTTCCAAAAAGCATCAACAGTCATATTATTACACACCAAAAGATGAATCAAGTATAAATCCCCCAAGACAACCCTTTGACACATACACAATAACATGATGCTCACATGTAAAAGGGAGAGAGGCACAGGTGGGTAAGGAGACTTGCTGTTGTTTGAGTTCCCCAAGTGGTAGGACAAGACGTCTTGATCCCCTGTGACTAGCAAAACAAAGCAAAATGCAACCATTCTAACATGTTTTGGGGTAAGAAAAGTGCTGGAAGACTGATAGTGATTGACTTAGACAAGTAAGGCAAATATACAGTATAAGGCAAATGAAGTTACTGTTTGATTAATAAAGCAATATCTCAGGTCCTGAAATAAAGCCAAGCTGCCACATGCTCATTTTTTGGAGAGAAATTGACTCAGATAATAGCCTTGGGTGGCTGGAGAGTTCAGTGAGGAATAAGATTCTAGGACAGACTGACCTGGAGGGCTCCCTAGAAATGA
This sequence comes from Heliornis fulica, assembly GCA_013399135.1. Taxonomy (NCBI): domain Eukaryota; kingdom Metazoa; phylum Chordata; class Aves; order Gruiformes; family Heliornithidae; genus Heliornis; species Heliornis fulica. The sequence continues at coordinate 94,794 of VXBZ01005729.1, forward strand.
ACCTATAGAATAAGCTCAGCCTTGATGGTCAGCAGTAGAATGAGTAGGACACAATGTTTCTCTTCACAAGGACTAGGCAAAAAAGGTTAGCACTTAGCACTGTTTTAATAGGGGAGAGCTAACAGGTGAGGATTTGACATTTCTAAGTATAGAGCTAGGCAGCAAAGCCTCCTTTGGTAAAACCAGTGGGAATTTCAAGCAGCAAGAGCTAACCACCTGACAAGCCCATCAGGCAAATATTTGAAAGAATAATGATACAATAAGTGTGGCATTTTATAGCCTCAGTTAATGAGCAGGCTTCAGCACCTACAGCTTTATCGTAATTGAGAAGCAGAGCATTACTTAACCTATTTCTCATCAGAGTAGGTGTTTCATCCTCAAGGCTCAGTTCAAACTCCTTCCCTCACTCATTCCACCAGTGATCTGCCAAGAGTATTTCCCCCTTTTCTAGCCTGGTGAATTCTGCCTTCTGTAAAAAGCAGGTCAATTAATTGGAAAAAAAACTCTCTGGGATTTGCTTCTGTTCTTTGTTTTGATGGGTAAACACCAAGTCCTACTGCCTTTTTGCACTCTCTTCTGTGTAGATATTAAACACATGCACTGCTTTCACAAGACTTATCAAAAGTAAAATATTATTTTCATGCAGGCTTTTCAACAGTCCTCTTTAGAATAAAAATAGATAAGTAGATAGAATAGGCAGATTAAAGAAGATGACAAAAGAGCAAGGCATCAATCTGGAGCAATGTATTTTCTACAGCTTGATATGGACCAATCCTGAGGTGTTCACCCCAAAACTTTTCCTTGAGTCTGCTCAAGTCCTGGATACTCAATCAATCCTTTGGATTAATCCTACAAGTAGCTCTTGAATAAAATTTGACCTTATTTTTCCAAAGCACTTCAGATTTCCCTATCACTCTGGTATCATAGAGCAGAACAGCAGCTGCTGGTTGCTCTATTCATGTAAACACTCTTGAGAAAGTGTCTTGGAGGTCAAAATCCTGAAAATTAAGAACTCTTAATTAGAGAGCAAGGCCTTTCCTCTTCAATTAGAGCTGTTTGAGGATTTGAAGCTTTTGGGGGCTTCAATTCTAGGACTGTTTGGACCCTGCCCATCTCTTCCTTAGTCCTCCAGGGAAAATGTCCAGCCAAACAGAAAATCTGATCTTAATATTCTCAGCATTGACATGGGTGGAAAAGAAATATAGGGAAAATATACTGTTTTTCTTTAACAGCGTTTTGAAGAAGTTTGTGGAGGGCTCTCTCCTGTGAGAGGAATCCCTTGCTGGAGCAGGGGAAGAGTGTGAGGAATCCTCCCCCTGAGGAGGAAGGAGTGGCAGAGAAATGTGATGAACTGACTGAACCCCTATGCTGCTCCAGAATGAGGGTGAGAAATCAGAAATAAAGTTGAGCCCAGCAAGAAGGCAGGGGTTGGGGGAGGTGTTTTAAGATTTTATTTTATTTCTCATTGTCCTACTTTGTTTCCAGTGGGTAATAAATTAGAATATTTTTTTCCTAGTTGGCTCTGTTTTGCCTGTGATTGTAATTGCTGAGTGATCTCTCCCTGTCTTTATCTCAACCTATGAGCCTTTCATCATAACTTCTCTCCCCTATCCAGCTGAGGAGGGGGAATGATAGAGCAGCTTTGGTCAACACCCGGTCTTCAGCCAGGGTCAACTCACCACAGACAGAAGGATGTCAGTGACCCTCTTATGTTTGTCTGCTGACCTGCTCAGAGCAAGTTGTACCTGCATAGAACTGGTCCCACTGATGCATTAACAGTTACAAAGTACGAAGGGGTTTAGATGAAGGAAAAAAGGAATAGTGTTTTCTGGAATTTATGTCTACAGGAGGGTAGTGGTTTAAAGACTCCTGCGCTAAACAGAAGCCAAACACTAATCCTCTTTTATTTCTTGTCTCTGTAACAGGAGAAGGTATCTCCACAGGTAGCAGAAGTGTTTACTTGTGAGAGGCAAGCAACAAGGCTGAGAGACCTCGGGGGCTTTTTGTGCATCCCAGGCAGGGAGCCAGGGCACTCACACAGGAGAGTCAAGGCAGCTAACAGATCTACTGCTCTGGGCTAGAAAGACCTAGTCCTATTCTGCAGAAACTTCCCTTGCAGCTGCTATGGCAACAGGATAAGAAGGATGAAGAAGGGACTTTTTTTTTTTTTTTTTTTACCTCTGTGCTGAGTCACCTGCTTCACCATGAAAAGCAAGTGAGATTGTTTCATCCTGAAGTGGGTGGGTTGCTCCTGTAGTTCAGAACAAAGCATCACAAGTCAGTTAGTGCATATCCCAGCAGCAATTCCAGTACTCAGTATGAAATAGGTCCTGGTCACTACACCCAGCGCTGCAACCCAGCCACACCACAGAGGGACAGCGGTGCAGAAGATAGTGAACCAGTAATCAAGAACCAGTGCAGTCAGGCATATTATTTCAGGTTACAGTGCTCACACTCATCATGTTAGAAAGCCTGACACCTCCTAATCAATTCCTACAAATAATCAGGTCTTAACTCATATCACATATAAAAGGCAGTTGTTGAGGAGGCACCAAGCACCCTAACATCAGTGTGTACTTCTGGCAAGGCCAGTGAGAGAAATCTCCAGCTCGGTGGCCTACAGAATCCCGGGTTTCCCTCAAAGTTTTTCTGCCCAAGTTCTGGCCAGCTTGTGAAGACTGATGACCCCAGGGTCACTGAGTGTTGATGCTCTGGGCATATGCTAAGTCAAAGACACTTGGTTCCACCCTCAACTGACTCCATCAGCTGTCACAGGAGTAACTAGTTGTGCTGTACTATAGAGGGAAAGCCTTACTATCAGTCTCTAGTAAAAAATGACACTCCTGTAAATAAACATTGTTATTTTGGGAGGACTTTTTGGCAATTACTATGTCAGTCCAAAGAACCCAGCCACCTTCATTGAGCAAAGCACACTCCACAAAGCATACTGCCCCAAGGAACCAGCTACTATAAAGGCCAGGACAAAGACTAAGAACAGGAAATACAGTCACTTCACTTTTACTATTAAAAGTAATAATTCTTTACCTCTCTGAGATGCCATGGCAATTAACATGGGTATAACTTTTTAGGAAGCTACAGAAATGGAAGGCACTGCAAAAGTTCAAAGCAATATTACTATATGGCTCAGAAAATGATGCAATATGCTGACAGAAATTATGCAGCATAGTGCTTAATAAACTTATAGCCAGCATAATAAAAATTCTGTCAGTTATAAACTCCTTTCCGAGTTGCAGACTTGGAGCTGCCAAAAATTATCATCCCCTTGCAGATCTTACAGTATTCCACCTTCATGCTTAGTAAATAGTACCCGAATGACATTGAGAGCCATTTTATTTATTATCTACAGCAATGAAAAATACAAATAATTGACTTTAGAATTCTTGGACGTAGTCCTGAATTAACACATTAAAAAAGTAATAAGACTGTATTTGCACTCAGTTGAATGTGTTTGCATCCAAGTGAGTAAGCCATCAATCAGTGGACCTACCTAAGTCTAATATGTTAGAGGTAACCTTTATTCTCCTTTACAGTTCTCTTCCTTGCTGCCCCAGATCTTGCTTACACAATGCCTTATTGCAGAATCATCCAGGCAATCTGTTCTTACATCCCTGTCAGGCCTCAAAGCAACCAACACATGCTCAGAAGCTTTAAAAATAATACAGAACAGCAATAAAGCATTGGTGGACATTTGGTCACTTCCAGCATGATGTCAGCTTTTCCTGTTTAACAAGTAGCAACGAGTGATGTATTTGTGCACACAACTGACTGTGGAGAATAAACATGCCACCATAAATGCCAATGGCCAGTAACATCCATGGGACCATTCTGAAAGGCCTTTGATTTACTTTTTGTTAGGCATAAATGATCTGGTCATTGATTATCTAATCAAAAATATCATCTTGTCCACTCAGCTGTCAGCATTTTCCAAACGCGGTCAGAAAATAATTTGTAAATAACAGCGCAAAAGCTGTTTATGTAAACAGATCGATGGGCAAATGCATAGAGAAAACGGGGCCTATTGACAGTTTAGTCATAAAGAGAAGTGATTAGAATTCATTACATGAGAATTAACCAGTTTACAAGCTTTAACTGTCTGGGACACCAGATCTCAGAAGACATTCCTCGGTCCACACAGAAATTCTGGGGATGGGAACCCCCTAGTACTCCTTGACACCAAGAATGAGTTCTCTAGCCTCTACAAATTATTTCTATTTCAAAGGCTTTTGAAGCTGCGTGGCTTTCAGAGAGATCACAGCAGGGCATGACAAAAGAGTGCATCATATCTGTGGGTGAGACACCTAGATTTAAAAGAAAGCTGTTGTCTGCACCCTTTGATTCAAGCACAATGGGGTAGATGGTGCTGATCCTACCTGTAGCTATCCAAAGCTGATTGACAGAGTATGACTGATCAAACAGCATCAGTAGGGAGTGCAGTTCATTACAGAGTATCAACGATGCAGTGAGAAAGACACCATCACCTGCAGTTATCATACTACAGCCATAAATCTTTACCTCAATCCTACTGAAGGACTTATCATCATCCTGATGAGATTCTTCCTCTTTGTGTATGTTATGACAGAGAACTCAAGACTTGGAACTGATTCAGAGAGAAATTTTTGTGTGTAATACAGAAAGTCTAAGATCAGCCCAGTTTATTCTTGCACTAAACACTTGCTTAAGGATCCTCAAAAATGCAAAACAACAAGGAAAAAAAAAAGCTGAACAAGTAATTTGGCAGAAGAAATGATGAAAAGTGCTTTTCAATACAATAATGTCTCAAGAACAGTACAGATTTATCATAATGATATTCTTTTGATATATTTACAGTGCTTTTAGCCTGTGTTATGTCTTCTAAGGATGTAATGACCAAATGCCATAAGGCCTTCTCAGAAATGTAGCATAGACCTAATAAATACATAAATAATCCAACATTTCTTTGACATTTATTGACTTCCCAGGGGCTCATGGAACAGGAAAGACAGGCCTCTGGAATTTTAAGCAGTGCTGCCTTGCATACTTGAAAGTCAAAAGATGGAAGAACTTTTTGTACCCGTAGTCTGAGATGTGAAGAGAATACAAGAAGCTGAAGGTGAGAGGAGATAGAAGCCAGAGATAATATGGGTACCAATCTTTGATCCAGAGAGCCCATCAGATAAATCTCATCTGCCAGACTGAACTGGGATTGGTATTCAATATTCACATTCCATAAAAGAAACTAGAAATCAGGGCTGAACACAGTTCAAGATGCCTCCTCATGTCACAGTGCCTTTGCTGAGATTTCTCCTTTGTCCACTCTCTTGGGAAATGGATACTGCTAGAACCATTCAGTGCAGAACCAGGAAGGAGAGTTTCCCCCCCACACCTCTTCCCTCTCATCAGACAGTGGTAATGGGAAACAGATTTTGCTATTATTTAGGTATTTAGTCTTTCTACAAGATGCTTCAAAACATGGTTTATGAAGATACTCAGTTTGGACAAGAAGGAACATACTGAGGGGGATTCCATGAAGCACAACTGGTATTAGTGGTGATATCTGGTCCAGTGTTGTGAAGATCTCTAAATTTCTGTTATTTTCTTAAAATGTATTGTAGCTGTAAGCAACACACCGAATTGCAATGCTATAAATGCAAATAGTTTATACGTCTCTGTGTACATATCAGGAAAGAAGCAGAATATAAAGACAATGGAATAGCTCAAACTCCAATTGAGCTATCATGCTTGCAGAGCTTGATTTACTGTTTTTAATAGGGTATCGTCCTTATGTTGGAGCTGTCTTAAGCATCATTAAATTACTAAAATTTGTTGCAAGCTAAGAACATACATATGGTTTTACAATGGCTCAGCTCAAATATAACTCACCTGACAGCAATAGTAAACCAACACAAGATGAGGCAGATCCCAAAGTGAACCTTCATGTACACCCCCAAAATAGAAAACAATATCAACATTAGGGGAAAATGAACCGCCAGATTAATTTCCAGGACCCAATCAGGGAGAACAAGGGTCTAAATTTTTTTATTTCAAATCCAGACACACCAACCTGGCTGCCAGGCTCTGTGTTGCTCTGACTTGTGAGGTCTTCTCTCCTGTCTTAAAAATCCTGATCTGCTCTGGAATGGTAATATATCCTTTTTAATCATCTGACTGTATCTACCATGAAATATGCATAGGAAGCAATAAAAATCAAGCCTGAAGTCACTTTTGTGGTACTTTTGGTTGAATCAAAGACATGCCAGATGCATCAAGCGGATTCATGAAAGGACCATGCTGGAAAAGATTCTTCTTTTGAAATTCTAGTGCTCCTCAAGCAACAAGTCCAGGAAACTTATTAGACCTCTTATCTCCTTTCTGCACATTTTGTGTGGATATAACGGATCTCGTGTGTCTAATTCCCCTAGAGTTAAAATCCTGATCTGTACACAATCAGTGGAAGCTCACAGAAAGATGCCACTAAAACTACAACTGCACTGCAAGTGATAAATTCCTTTTTCTTATAACAAACATGAAAAATGTCATTGCTTAGATATCCTTTCCTCTCCCATTCCCACAGGCACAGGTGGGTGGCGGGTACCGTGTATTATGTTGAAGAGGATGCTGCAGTAAAGAGATGCTGCCCATTGGTGGGTCTTTCTCTGCTCTTGCAGAGAAAACATCACAGGAATACAATGCTACCCCTTTGCTACACCATGGCATGTAAAGAGTATGTCTGTGATGTGTGGCTCAGGGAGGCCCTCCCATCGATTCATGAGGCTCAGAAAGAACCCCTTTGCTTCCTAAACTCCTTCGGAGAGAGGAGCCTAGGTGGGCTAGGTCCAGTCTTAGTCCCAGACTTGGTCAACAGTTTATGTCTACAGGACTAGATATAAAACCACATATCAGAGTCAATGTTTGCCTGCCAGAGCCCTGAAGGACTTTCACTGAAACAGTTTCACAGAGTCGAAACTAACTGAAAGCTTATTAAAGTGACAGATATAAAAGTTCATGACTGCTGTTGACAAGTGCACTTACTGCAATAGCGCTAGTATGAGACCATGATTCTAATTAAAATGGTATGATTATAACAAAATGCTAGCAAAATAATATCCCAGGTATTCTCAACAACAACAAAAAAAGGGTGAATTGCTTACCAAGGCAGCAGCAAGCCTGTCGGGTAGAAGAGAAGGAGCATAGCCCATCAGCTGCCTTTTTGGGGTCATCAATTTCTTCTCTCCTCCCCGCAGGGGGGTAGCTTTCTCAATACCCTTAATACCCTAACCTTGGCTGTTCTTTCCCAGTGGTGATGTTGAACATAATTTGGTGAAGAGATTCAAATGCTACAGTCATCCTTGTAACAAAAAACCAAACCAATACAATGCTTTTTGCTCTTTAGCATATTGAGGGGTGTCAACTTCAATGTTAATTATGCAGTTAATGAAGCAAAAGGTCTCACTCCGGGCACTGTGGCCTTAAAAATTCTGCGTAGAAACTGTTTATTCTGTGGTATCTAGCCAACCCAGGGCTGTCCTGCTGCTGTAAGAATCCTTCCTTCAGCAGCTCCTCTAACCAACCTTGCAGATTTCCATCCGCAATATTTGCATAAGACATAATCAGACCTATGTTTTTAACCTCTTAGGCGCAATTCCCACACACTGTCAGTACCTGTAAAAGACCATAATTTATTTATAAAAAGCTGATTCTAGTTTCCTTGGCATTCCTAGTTTTTTTCCAGAGATCTGTCTGCCTTGATAGAAGTTAGAAGAAATCAGAACCATGTTGTCATTATTCTCTCCAAGAGGAACTTTTCCCCAGAAGATTCCAAGATTTTTGTAGGGGTTTTGTTTCCCCATAACAAAGATATCTTTTGCCACAGGCTGGAAATTCCCTTTTTCCTTTTCCATGACAGCTATAAAAAGGTAAATAAATAAAATATGAAAAAGAAGCCTTATCATTGCATTCATCCACATGAAGTTAAATATTTAAGCATACTTTATACAACAGACAAATATGTCTTAGGTTTTGGCCACAGTTCTCTGCCTGAAGCAAGTCCCAGCATTCAGAGCTCAGCTCAAACCATTTTTCTGTGCATAGCAACTGATCTTTCATTTCTCAGTTGTTGTTTTGCCATCACTTAACTACAGTCCAAGTTTTAGCATTCCAGTTCTCCAGGGTAAGTTCCATTACACGATGCTGACTTTCTATAATGCAAGCTATTATTCCAGGGTGGAGGGAGAAGGAAGAATGTTAAAGAGGCAAGAGCTGTAATTCTTGCATTTGCTGAGTTATAAACACACTTTTTCATTTGCAATAGCATTTTTATTAATAGATTTCAAGGTTGGATAAATGTAATAATGTCACTGGGATGCCATTTTCATGACAGTATCTCAGATACAAGAAACATCATCAGCAAAATACTCTACAAAATCTTGACTCAAGGGCTGGTGTTAAGACTGGGTAACTCTTCACTAATTCACAAACATCCCAATTTCATGGACACAAAGGTTTACTTTCTCCGGTATTAGAACTCTACCAATGGGTTGACAACACTTCTGTGTTTGGCCTGTCATTCTATAGGAACATCAGCAGTACCAAAAGCCACTAGCAGAATAAGGTGGTGGCATTCTATCCCCTTGGTCTGAAGGTGAAATCCTACCTCCTAAACATTCTTAATCATGTGAGTAGCCTCCCTGTTTTCTCACTTAGTCAAAAGACAAGAGTACACAAGTGAAGCCTAACCCAAGACCTTCACAAATCTGATCTGCAGAAGGTCTAACTACCAATAGCTCCAGCTAAAGGCCACCAAGTTCCTTATCTTCACTTCCTCTGGGAGGGGTACTCTGCATTACTCCCTCAGTCTAAAGACTGGCATGAGCCCTCCATTTGATGTGGTGTTTTCCACATTACAGCTCTCAGAAGACTGTGCTCTACTGAGCGTTACGTATGGCTCTCTGAGGCATCAGATTACAGCTTAGTTCTGTTACTAGAGCTCCTTCTTATTAACTTTACTGTTCTGTGCTATGTATTACAGCACAGAGCAGCCCAAGCGCCCACCAGCGCTGCAGCACCAAGACAAAACAGGTGGTTTGTCATTATGGACAGGGAAGCCAGAAACTGGAGCTCTTGCCAGAGACTGGCAAGCACAGATTTACAACAGCAGTTCATCCTTCTCTCTCAGGAGCTAAAGGATCTGTCTTAAGTAAATTCACTCGCTAAATAATCCACAAGGAACTTTTCAAAATGACTTGAAACATTGCTAACAGGCTGCCAAGCTGCATCCCTGTGCTGACTACACAAAACGCAGTCATCCTTGCGTTTGTTATCTTGCTGGTCGAGACAAGTCCATGTAACTCACCTGCTCCAAAAACACTTGTAAGTAACCAGTGTCCTCTACAGGCCATACGGTATTTTGGAATCTCTCTTCCACTCTCCTGTCTATTCTTCACCTACCAATGCACTTTTTCTTTTTTTTTTTTTTTAAGCATTTTGCCTTCAAAGTACTCTAGGTAAAAGGGAAAACCTATCAAGGTTTAACGATCACATATCGGTTCCTTAGCACCTCATGGAAAGGTTTCTTTCTCACTTTCGCACAAAAAGCTAAAGTTACAGCAAGGAAAGGCAAAACAAACACCAGAGATGCACAAAGCACCTAAAGACATAGAGATAACCAGCAACACTCAGAGGAATTTCACCAAAAAATGGATTTTAAAAAATACACAGGAAGCATTAAGGTTATAAACTAACAAGCAAAATTTCTGTAGTTCTTAAAAAATGGCATTCCCTTTCATCTGGCAGAGGGGCATGAGACTCCCACACAAAACATTATCTTCTTCCTCTGCAGAAACCTGTGTGAAGTGCTGGTAGTAAAAGCCACTTAAGATAAAGAAGCAGCAAGTGCTTGATGCTGCCTTGTTCTTTCTCCCTACCACATAAATGATGTATCCATGCTTAGAGAAGCAAACCGCATGGATGCCTTACATAAAGGCAGGACTAAAATCAGAAATATTTCTTTCTTTGCTTTCCAGGAGACAAAGTGTGGTGCAGCAGGATCCTGTATCTTTTGTTTTAAATTTCACAAAGTCCTTTTCCTTCCCAGCCCCTACACGCACATCTGGGTAGGTCCTTTCTGCCGCAGTGCAAAGGGAGAATGGAAAAAATAAAACAACCATCCAAACCACCTCTGAACCTATAACTAAGGATTTCCTTGAGCAAAGTGTTACCAGAGAACCGAGCTGAGGCATCAATGCTTCTGCACAGCATTGAGGAGTCTGACACTGGTGGCCTGAAAAGGACATTACCTCAGGAAGTCTGAGGCATAATCCAGAATGAAAGCAAATAGCTGGCTGTTAACCTACAGCACATAAAGCTTTTGCAAAATCCTGGGGCGAAGAAATAAATTCCTTCCCAGTAATCACTGCCCGTTTACTTCTGTATTTCTAGTTATGCTGTTCAGAGACACTTGCTAATGGCCAAACCCACCCTCCCTTCCTGCTTTCATACTGTTTCATACTTTGTAAGTTTCTCAACTGAACCAACATCAGCCAGTTCCAGTTTCTGAGATGTTCTCTTCATATCTGCTTACAGGATTACTGCCTTTTCTTGTCTCCAGACCATTTTGAGCAAAGAACCGCCCTGTTCAAGGGTAAGCGGGATAACAATTCCTCCACCTCCATTGGTGCAACCAGGCTGCTTGTGTCTCACAAAGTGTCTCAGTCCCTTGAGGCTGCCTAAGCTATCAATTTGGTATTTTGAAGTTAAAGCAGGAAATATGAGCCCTGCACCTCAGAAAAACCTCAAAGTGTGGGAAATAACCATCTTGCAGCTGAATGCTGTAAAAAGCTCCTGTAGACCTTTCTCATTCGCTGTCACATCTAGGCTGGGGATTCATCCTGAGATCACGTCTGCGCACGTGCACAGCTCTCCTACACAGAGCCTCAGCAGAGCGCACATGGCTCCACACAGCCGGACACGTGTGCCAGCTCACAGGGAGACCTTCCAACGACGGGGCTGTGGTGTGTGGAAAGCTTTTAGGATATGGGCTGTAGCAGCACAATTACCAGCGAAGAGCAAACTCACTGCGCACTAAAAATAATCATCACAGGTCCACTCACAGCTTAAACACGCGAGTTAAAGATTACCGAGGCTCACACAAAAGCTATGCCACTGGCAGCAGCTGTGCATTTGGGTTTTTTCTTGTTTTAATGACTTTGAACCAGACGAACCACTGCAGGCAATAGATGCTTTACAAAGCTTTTGGGTTGGTTTAGGGTTTTTTTATGGGTTAATCTGCTTAACGCAGATGCAGAATTATAAAGAGATGAAGTAGCATTCCTTGTGAGGGAAGCCTTGGGTTTTATGCACAGAAGGCAGTCCGTAGTCTCAGCCTTATCTTTCTTCCCGAGTAAAGCTGCCTTCCCTCTGTTTCATGGCTCAGAGAGGCTGCCCCAAACCAGGCAAGGCAGCTATTTTCTTAGCCAAACTTCCACTGCCATCTAGTGCCCCCGACGCAGACCGCAACATCCTCTTTCTTCACAAACTTGTCACAAAAGATAAAAAGTCCTAAAGTTCATGTCAAACCTCAATTTTTCATTCGGAAACCAATCTTTGTGATACCACTATAGATTTTTTTTTCTGAGCACAGATCAGACTTGCTGTAATGAGGCTGTTTTTTTTTCTCATAGCCTGAAGTATGATCTACCCCTTCTGACTGCCTGGGCTGAGCGGTGGTTTCAAATACCTTGTCAGTCACACTCAGTGAACTGGAATAGCACTGCTGTTTATCTGGTTTTAGTTAGGACTAAGAAACTTTTCACAGGGAATTAGGTCTCTGGAGGAAAAGAAGTAGCTACAGTTAAGCAATAATGGGAACAGTGTTCGTTAGCTTCAGCAATACAACATCGAGAAAAGGTAACTGCAGGTACAATTGGTCTTGGCCCTGGTTTCCTCTCATATCATTCTGCTTTTTTGGTAGGTACAAGAAACATTTTTTCTTTTTTCCTAGCAAAAAGAATGGAAAACCTAGAGATGAGCATTTCTGAGGACATATTAAGGACTCAAGACTTTTTACAGATGCATTAACACAATTCCTCCTACCTTAGGCCACAGTAAGTGTGCAGAGACTGATAAACTCTAAGGAGACACCATGTAAGCTTTAAATCACTTGCCTATGTACTCTTACACAATATGAGTCCATTTCCAACCTATCCCACCCACCTCCATTCTACTGGTTGCACTGAAAAGGCAACTCTGAAGCACAGCATGTTGCCTTAGCTTCTCCAGCAGATTCCCCTGTAAACAGTATTGGCTGTTGATGATGTGCCCATGTTTCAGCTCACAGACTCCATCATTTTGCCTGTTGTTTACCCTACTGTGAGACTACTAAACAGGAAGACCCCAGAACACCACCGTACTGCTGGTACACAGAATCAAGGGACTCCCAAAACTCCGTGAAAAGACCCACACCCATAGTGTGACTGTAATTAGAGGTAGAGACTCATCACTGTCCTATACACTATAACTTTCTGAACTAAAAAGGCAGCATTTTCAGTGGCAGATTCAAAAGGAAGGCAAGCCACCACTCCCAGTCCCTCATCATCACTAACGCAGAGCTGACAACTGCCAAGCAGAGGCACATCTGCAGCAGCTCACCCTCCGAGCACTGTCATTTCCCCACTTACACTTTTGATAGGAGGTGACACTGAGCTCTTCATCAGTGGGTTATTTTCAGTTAAAGCAGCAGGTCTATTGCAGGTCTATTTAGCAAGACAGCTCCATGTCACTACACCTGGAGAAGAGAATGTTCCAGGGAGATGTAATAGCAGTCTTCCAGCACCTAAAGGGGCCTACAGGAAACCTGGAGGGAGACTGCTTACAAAGGGTGTGGAATGACGGGATGAGGGGTAACGGCTTTAAGCTGAATTAGGATAGATTTAGATGATATAAAAGGAATAAATTCTTCACTGGGAGGACATTGAGGCACTGGAACAGGTTTCCCAGAGAAGCCGTGGCTGCCGACTCCCTGGCAGTGTTCAAGGTCAGCTTGGGTGCAGCTTTGGGCAACCTAGTCTAGTAGAGGGTGTCCCTGCCCATGACAGGGGGATTGGAACTAGATGGGCTTTGAGGTCCCTTCCAACACAAACCATTCTATGGTTCTATGATCCCTGTGTTACATCTGTTTCCAAATGAAGAAACTGAGACATAGTAAGAACTAAGGATACCACATTAGGAATAACTATCCCATTGCAACATCCACATTTCCTTTAAATCTTAAAACTAGATTCATCCTGGGTTCCAAAAGCTGCAGCTTGTCTAACCTTTGACTGATATACTCTAAATCTCCACTCACCACTCAAAGCTCTGGTAAGTCTTGCAAAATCAAATATTATTAAAAAATCTAGGACTACCATTAAAACCAGTACCTTTTTTGAGAAGTCAGTGTAGCTTCATAAGTAAGTTCATTGCATTCTGCTTTCAGAACTCTTGTCTCCAACAGAGAAAAACTTAAACAGAGACTCTCCATCACAAATATACTGCTTGAAGCACACACTTCTCTTTTATCTGCAGTAGAGGGCACTGATAGTATTTACATGGTACTGGGCTCCTTGCAGGATTGGAGAAGTGGAATGTGATCCACTAACTTTTGAAACCAGCAAGCAAAAGCAGAAAAAGATATTTCAGTTAGACATTGTGAGGATAAAATCTCATTGGACAGAAAACTATCATCATCACACTTACAATCATCACATTACTGTAGTGAAAGATAGCAATTTTTTTCAGAAAAAGTGCCTTCTGAAATTATCTAGTATGGATAACTGCCCCTAGCAGAAGTCTTCAAAGGTATCTGAGGATGCAGTACGTGCTCATCAGGGAGGGTGCTAAACACTGAATTGCTGTAACTGGGTTTTGATGTAATAAAAGCAAGCCAGCACACTTTCAGTATCAGGTTTCTGGTAAGAAGGGTGTCAAATGTGAGCATTTTGGATTTAAAAGGAGGAATGATAAATAGAAACAAGGTCCAAAAGGACAGAATATCTTTCAGATTATTAACATTCCAATGCCTGATTGCATAAGGAAAGTCATCAAAAACCTACCTGACTTCTAGGAGGTCAAGTTCTACAATGAAGGTACAGAGATTGGTATCTGCCAGTCCTAATTCACCACAAAACAACATTGAGGATGTCATCCTGGTAGCCACCCTATATGGATGGCACTGGGGGCCATGTGAGGCTATAAAGGTAGGGAAAAAATATACAGGTAAAATACTTGTGGCTTGACAGCTAGAACACTATAAGAAAGTTGTTGCCCACAGACTCCTGATGACACCTCCTTGCAGAATTTGATTTATATGAATTCTCTTTATTACAAAAATCAGGTTCCAGTGAAAAACTTACTCAGTCTCCTTAACTGTGGGCTACATGGGAAAAATCCAGTGAAACCACAATATTCACATTCAGCACAAGGAAAAAACCCTAACTTTATTAGCTGTAATATAAAACTAAAGAATGTTTGTACAAAAGATGAAGATTGCATTTTCACTTCCACAAGTATTTGAGTGGGAAGGGCAATGGGTGTCTGAGTACACACCATTTAAGAAGATAAGGAGAACGAAGCCAAGGGATGTAAATAATTTGCTTATATTCAGGGAGGGTGGGATTTTTATTGCAGGTATCTAGTAGAACTATCATTAAGAAAAAATTATTTACATCTTTTTCATTTGGCATTTGAAAGGAGTCTCCCACATGGATTCATTAACATTGTAACAGAAACTCCCAGTTGCTTGGGAATGGGGTATTCATAGTCAATATATCTATATGAAAGCATTCATCTACTCAAATTATTTTATCCCTGAAGGTAGAATCACACGTGTTTCATGAAGGACTCAAGCCACCCCACAAATAAATACTGGAGCTCAATATAAGAGACACATTCTGCAGTTAATCCAGTTTTTCCTCCTAATTTATGATAAAAGTAAGCTTGATAGCTCCCTCTACCCCTTATACAGGTAATAAACAAAAGTAATGGTCCTGTTGGTTTTAAAATCAATAGCAGAATAGCCACCTGCTGAAGAGAAGCAGAAGCTCTTTTTTCCTCAGCATTCAACTAAGGCAGGCCCTCAAAAACATTCAGCAGGAAAAAACTCTTATTTGGCAAGGAGATGGGCCAAATGATGAATGGGATATTCTCAGCCTCCTCCTTCTGTACAGACTTGCTCCACTGCATCGAGCAAATGTCCTATAAGGCTGGGAAAACTTTTTTTTTTTTTTAATAAAACATCAGCTGAGCAGCAGGAAAAAAAAATGAAGTTGAACCTTTAAAGCAGCAATCAGACTGCATAGAAACAGGCAGCTTATATCAGAGACACTGCGTCCTGATGCAGCTTCAGAGAGCTCTGCACCGGGACATGAGCAGGCACCACCGCTCAGCACAAAACCTGTCTGATCCCTTGCCAGCAAACACTACCACTTATTGCTCCCACTACGAGAGCAATCACATCAGAAGGGAATACGCATCCTTAATAGGATTTGCTGTTTATCACTGCTGCCTGATCTTACAAATGACTCTTAACTCTGTATAACCAAGCTAAGAGGCTACAGAGCCAGTTCTGTGCCATATCAGATTGGCTAATGTACATTAAGCTAGCCAAAACCTTGGAAAGAAGTAGCAGTAATGTTCTCCCTTTTCTTTGAGCACCACTGCTATGCTTCTGCAACCAGGACCAGAACTGATTCACACATTGTAGGTCTGCCTTCCAGCTATGTAACCTGTTGTCATGTTTTCCAGCCTTTTCTAATCCTAGTGTTCATGGAAAGTGGCAGAGCCTACAATTAACTGCACAACATTTGCTTGTTGTTGCTAAATCTTGTATTCTCTGTAGGCATTTTAATTAAGTTATCATTCATGGAAAACAGCAAGGAAGATGACTGCGTTTCCCAGCAGGAGCTAAAGAAAGGAATTGAAGCTGAACATGGATTATTTGCATTTCCCCACAATATTTGGGTACATGTGAGCATAGTTTGGGGGGG
>VXBZ01005729.1:110831-123595 GCA_013399135.1 Heliornis fulica
GGGAGGGGCTTGGTGGTTGTTGTTGCTGGTTTTGCTTTGGTTTGCTGTTGATTAGGTTTATTTTAAATAGTCATTTTAGAGCAATTGTCTCTTAGATCATCAAGAGTTCACTGACAGTGCCTGCACAACATTAGCCTTGAGTACTAGGTTCCATTTTCTCTTGCAAACTATGTACTACACTAAGCCATCCTCTACTACAGTTATACATTTTGAAATGCACCCCTGAGCACAGTGAAAAAAAGTTTCTGTTTTCCTGCTCTAAGTGAAGTTTTAGTTCTCAGTCAGATACACTCCACACTAACAGAAAAAGTCATTAAAAAAAAGTTGCCTAAGAAATACTGGTAGGTTCTTTTTGTCTCCACTTTCCAGAAGTATGTCCATGTTTAGCCTGGGCGTTGAAAAGTAAAGGACAGGTTAAACACACTAGTTGCAAAGTTACTTGGAGCCCCCTGACAAAGCTGATGTTTGGGTTTTGTATCTGTTCCTAACCTTACCCAAAAAAAAGTCCCTGAGAGGAAAAGAAAAAAAACACCCAACAAAAATCAGAAAAAAAAACCCCAACAACAAAACAAAACAAAGACCCAACCAAAAAAAAAAAACAAAAAACCAAACCTCCATTTTACAGTTACTTGCCTTAGACACTATGAAAACCACACAGAAGTATCTTGGCACACTGTGAAACCCTGGCATCAGTGCTGTGACACACATTTCCTCTGCTCAATTGCTAGCAGGTGTTTGGGGTTTTTTATAAAACAAGCTCTAGACACAACACCTTTATTGTTTTAGTGACACTTGGGCATAAATGGAAAGAATCTAGAGGCAAGAGGAACTTACGACATCTTTTCAAGCATTGCCAGTGTGGACAGGATGATTGCTAAGGTTCCAGCCACATGCAAAAAGCATTTAACCTTTTTCTAAGGTATCTTTGTTAAGAAACTGGGTAATAACTAGCATCTATTTCTCTGTTTCAGCAAGTCCTGACATTATTTGGCATATGATATTTCTTCTCATCAAGTATGAAAGTATAATATGCTCAAAACCTTAAAATAGCCACTTAATTATTCCACTATGAGCCTAGCAATTGTTTTAAAAACAGGTTCTAAAAAACCTTCCCCACACACAATTCCAGTATGTGCTAGATTTGTATAAATGTAGTACCTGCTGGGGGAGAGTGTTAAAGAACCATACAATAAGCAAACCACCAGACCAAAACATCAGTGAGGATAATAAGGTCCCCATGAACTGTCCCTCTTCAGCCATGCTACTGAAATTGTCAGACAGCAATAATTACGGTAGCTGTTTTTGTAATATGCATACTCCTCCAGAGAATGGATTCTGTACAGAAAATTCGGGCAAGCCAGTGAAAATTAACTGAAAGCCACCAACCTGCTGCCACCATGCAATAAAACTGATTTAACAAGGAAAGAGAAAGACATTACCCTTTCAAATCAAATCCTGAACTAGAATTTACTCTCAATACAATGAAACCAGGAGATAGTTGCCAAAGGAACTATCATCGGTAACCAAAATAGTCGTACAAGTTTAAAGCAAGGACTCCTGGTGTTTTACAGGAATTTGAAAATCCCAAGAACTGTTCATCATGTCTAACCTCAAAGCTGGTGGCAGAGAAGCAACAGAATTTATTAGCACATAGCACATGTATGGCTACTGGAAGACAGCTGCCAAGTATTTCCAGGGTTACTTGCATCCACTGTCATAGAATCATAGAATCATAGAATGATTAGAGTTGGAAGCGACTCCTATAGGTCATCTAGTCCAACCCCTCTACAAGAAGCAGGGATACCCCCAACCAGATCAGGTTGCTCAGGGCCTCATCCAACCTGGATGTCTCCAGGGATGGGGCATCCACCACCTCCCTGGGCAACCTGTTCCAGTGCTCCACCACTCTTACAGTAAAGAACTTTTTCTAATATCCAATCTAAATCTATCTCCCTCTATTTTGAAACCATTACCCCTTGTCCTGTCACAACAGGCCCTACTGAACAGCCTCTCCCCATCTTTTTTGTAGGCCCCCTTGAGGTACTGGAAGACCACTATAAGGTCTCCCAAGAGCCTCCTCTTCTCCAGGCTGAACAGCCCCAACTCTCTCAGCCTGTCCTCATAGGAAAGGTGTTCCAGCCCCTTTATCATCTTTGTGGCCCTCCTCTGGACCCTCTCCAANGGCTGCTCTGGAGCCACTCTCCGCCCAGTCTGTAGTTGTGCCTGGGATTGCCCCGACCCATCACTGTCATGATGGCCTGGAAAATATGACTACAAAATTTCTCCCCTTCTTTTAAAGCTGAATCTTGAAAATTTTTGGGGGGGTGGGGGGCGAAGGGTAAGTACACTTAAAGTTAGATTCTGAATGATATTCAAAGTAAAGAAGCCTCATTAAACTTTAGAATTACATCCATATAGCACGGTTTTACTTCCATACCTAGAAACAGGCTTTCAGCTAAAACTCTCAAGACCTCAGTAATCAGCAGTTTTGCGTGACTGGCCCTCAAATACAATTTAATTCCTTAGCTAAAAAAAAAAAAAACAAACACAAAACCAAAGCAAAAAACCCAAACAGAAAGAAGCAAAGTGTATATTGAGCACTATTAAAAAAATAAATATCGTTTTATCAACAGTGCAAGTCCTAATGCATATGGATTTTGAGGTAGTCATTAATGAGGAATGTCTGGCTATTCAGAGACAGAAAAACTCTTCCAAGATAATTATGCTAATGCCAAGTGCATTTATCAGGAATCACAATGGAAAAACTGTCAGTATTCTTACTGGAGAAAACCGAGACCCTTTTACAGAAGCATTCTGCAAAACTAAAGGGTTTCAATGTTTTATTTGTCCATTTAGAATGATTAGTATTTATAATCAACAACAACATAAATCCACCCCTCAGTGAAAGACCTGACAGCTTGTTATTGCCAAACATATTAGAGCCTGTTGAAGGGTGAAGAATTACAGACATGCAAAGATGAATAACAGTGTATCACCATTAAATCACTTACTCTGCTCACAACAGTTTAATCCTCTAACATTATAAATTAAGATTAGGAAAACCCCAGAATTTCCAGTGATAAAACACATTGTGTTTAGTACATAATATAACAGTACAGTTTCTTACATGAGTTCTTAAAAAGGTAGAAAAATAATAATAAAATGCATGGCTCTTTTGGAATAACTGCATCATGGCTGATTGCCCTCTTACACAAACCCTGCTTAGAGCCACACAAGCCACCAGGAAATCTCCAAGTAGTATCCTGCCAGGAAAATGCATTACAGCTAAATTAAGTTTATTCTGAGAACTACATCTCCAATACTTGTATTACATGAATATGAGGACCTAAAGTTAGATTCCTTCACATCTGGAGCTATCCCTTCTGAAATCAAGCAAGTAGCAAACAGATTTGCATCCATACTTGAACCATCAAATGAAACTGAAGTGGAAAAATGGCTTTTTCATTTTTCACCCAGTTAAGTAAATAGTAACTTTATATTTGGAAGCCTTCTATAAGAGTTTCAAAGTTTAGTAGTTTGGGCCATTTTTCAAGGAAACTCATACGTGTGAAACTTGCACACATGAATGGTTCATGACAACACTGATGTTGATTTAGTCATAATAGCTAAAAGATAAAATATTATTACTTATTGAAGATGGAATTTTGAGGTCTCTTCTCCAAATGCTAATTTGGAAGATAATCTTTAAAAAAATATTCCAGTAATGATCTGCAATACACTAAGTCTATATTAGATGACAACTCTGAAGACTGTATTTAATACTTACTGGACTTCCAAATAAAGTGGATCAGAATCATATTTGTATATATCAAAGTATACTGCAAACCTGTTTCTCAAGGTAAGATACTGCCTGCTACATATCGCCTCATATAGCTATTAGTGCCCTATCAAGTCTGTGGAACCACCTACTTGTCAAATGGGATGTCAATGTGAAAAGTAGACGGACGGACACAGGAGGCATGTTGTTATGGCAACAGACATCACCTTAGTTCAAAGGGTCAACAGCAAACAAGAAAAATTCAGAGCTAACTAAATTTGTAATGTGTGTGATGAAAATCCCATTTAGTACCTTGTTATATGATCCATTTTATTTGTTTAATTTTTTTATAGCACAGTAAATTGGGAAGAAAAATAATGAAGCAACAGCAAAACAGAATCCCTCCTTTCCAAGGATCTGAAATTCCCTCTGAACTTTACTCTGTGATGCCTAGGAAGAATTTGATCACTGTGTCAATACCACTGCCTGGCATGCTAAACAATTCTGTGTGCATCCATCTGTTGTCACTTATTTAAAAATAGGATACAAGCTCTACAGGGCTAAGACTTTTTTCTTGTTTTATTTTACATAAGGATATGATAGTATCTGTATCTCCTCTGTGCTATGAGAGGGCAATAAGCTAAATAACATTGTTGTGCTTTAATTATTTTCTACTTTAAGCTTTAGATATATAAAAAAAGTCAGAAACAGTTGCCCAGGTTTCTAGGAACAGAAGGCCAGTCTTCTCACATGTGACCTTACACAAAAGTAAGCCCTCGGCTTCCCAGCATCCATGATGCAAAGTTTTTTATTTTTTGCACCATGAAGAGAAAAAAAAAAAAGCCCAAAACCAACCAACCAAAAACCTTATTAGGCTATCATTAAGAAACAGGAAGCTATTGCATCTTTTCATCCATTTCATCCCTTTCATTGGAGGGAGGAGGTAGTTTAGATGTAAGGCACATCTCCCTTCCACTGAAAATATGAACTATTTTAAGGATGGCAATGAAAGTCGGAAGTAGTAATCAGAAATAAGCAATCAAATGCACTTTGAGTATTGTAATGTCTAGCCTTAGACTGTAGAAGAAAATCAGACAAAATATCTTTTTTGTAACTACAGGAAAAAACTAGGTACTTCATCCACATGAAATCTGAGAATGACAAAGTATGGAGGCACTGGCTCATAAAGCTTACTGGCATTTCTCTGCTTCAGAGTGAAAGAAATGGACACAATCATGTAGTATTAAAAATGCTGCATGAGATGCTCCTGCCTCTTGTTAACTTCTAAAGTTATCACCAAAATGAGCTGTGAAGTTAAGCTGCTGTTATTAAATGAGATGTAAATCCGCTATTTTGTTTTCATCATTACCTTGAACTAAAATTTACCCTTAAAAATGCAGGGCAAAACTCCCAGAGCAACCAAGGGACAAAGTTGGAGTCATGTTGATACCTATTCAAGCAAACCTTTAACAAATAAGGACGGAATTCAGATTTGTTGCCAACAGATCAGTCTCAGCACACCCATAAGGTGTCCTCAAAGTCTGAACTGGCTCTTAGAGTAACATGAGAACTGGGTTCTCCAAATGCAAAAGCCACTTCAGGCAGCTTCAACATGAAAGTTGTCGAACTGTGCAAACTCAAATGAGCGAGTTCCAATAGCAACCCAGCCATTACTTGGTTTAGATATGGTGACATTCTCCCAGAGTGGATAACCATTTAACAGTCCTGAGGCAGAAGTACCCTATCAGGAAAGAAAAAAAAAAAAAAGTTAACTTTGTAAAATCCAGTGAAAAAAGAGACAAGCCAGAAAGATGTCAAGTCTCACACATTTTCCATGCAGAGTAGCTTCTAAATATTGCATAGAAAACTCCAGTCCCTACCAGGTCTGTGAAAAAGATCTAATGCCTTTACAACAGTGAGTATATAAAAGGCTCATCTTCCCCTAATTCACAGCTTTGCAAACTCAGTGCAGAATCTGAAAGGTAAACTAGTTTTCCTCTTCCATTTGTGTCAGGTTACCTCAAACAATCTGTCTTAAGAAATATGATACAGCTGCCACTAATTCTACAGAATTAGGCAAAAGTGAAAAGGAAGGGAGAAGAAAAAAAAAAGAAAATAAAAAAGGCATGTATTATAGTCATTAAGCTGAGAGGAAGAGGGGACAGCAGAACTTTCAAATACCATGCTGGCATTAAAATGATAAACGCTTTCAAGAAAAGTTACAAATTATCTTGCCAGTGGTTCCTTAAAACAGTATATAGAAAAAAAATATTTGAATTTACTTGTATCTCTTAATCTGAAAGACAGCTACAGGCAGGCAGAGATAGAAGAAAAGAATGCCTTTCACGGAGTCAGCATGAGAATTCTTAAAGAGAATTCTGTGTTTCTATCATTACATCAAAGGCATATTTGGTAAAAAATACTCTTAACAGCATAGATGAAAGTTTCTTGCATTACAATTTTAAAATAACCACCAGTGTTTAAACAATTTATTTTCAGCACCGAATTCAAGTTATCTAATGTTTTGGCCCATTTGTCAGTTTGCAATCACTATCATGTAAAAAAAAAAAAACCAAAACAAAAATAAACTACATCCATTCCAATGAATGCCTCAGGTATGTGCCTCCCTTTGTCTTCCAATGTGAAGGCATAAAAACCAAAAAAACCACCAAACCAAAACCCAGAAACACCCACACCCCACCCCACCATAAAACATTTCCTAATACTAACATTTTAGGTTGAGTGAAAGGCTCTGTGCATAACTTTCAAAGATAAGTGGAAGTCCCATAACTGTTTTCTAGCTTTTTAGCTTGTCCTTACCTGAATGTTCAGAGTAAGTGTGTGCCATGCGTTATCCCGGACACCAGAAAGTCCTTTCATTAGTATTTCTTCTCCAGCTGCAAAACATGCTTAAGATTAGTAAACTGTTACTGCAACCCTTTGCTAAGGCTAATAAAGCCAGCAAAAATAAAATGTAATACCTATTTTTCAGAAGGTTTAGGACCCACATCTTATCAATTTCATCTGCAGCATGGAAGGCTTAACACACAAACCTCAAATCTGCATTATCAATGCACTCTCATATTTTGCCAGGACTGTTTGGCCACTGAGTCTCCAGTGCTATTGGGAATATGGCTTAAGAATTCCCTGTATTGGGGCACAGGTCCATGTAGTGTGACAGGAGCTATTGCGCTGCTTGTTTTATAGATCTCAGGGGATCTACAGGACAAGGGGTAATGGTTTTAAAATAAAGGGAGGGAGATTTAGATTGGATATTAGAAAAAAGTTCTTTAATGTAAGAGTTGTGGAGCACTGGAACAGGTTGCCCAGAGAGGTTGTGGATGCCCCATCCCTGGAGACGTTCAAAGCCAGGTTGGACGAGGCCCTGAGCAACCTGATCTAGTTGGGGGTGTCCCTGCTTCTTGCAGGGTGTGTGGACTAGATGACCTCTGGGAGTCCCTTCCAACTCTAATCATTCTATGATTCTATCTCCTTGTTTACATACTGGAACTTTTTCAAATCAGAGTGCTTGAAGTTGCCACATCATCATGTTGCTTAGTTCTAGACAAAATTTAAGCTAAGCAACATTGGGTGTTACTGACACCTGTATGGGACTCCTGAAAAATTCAAGTGTTACAAGTAGCATCTTCAATTATTCAGCAGACAGTTTGAGCTGCAAGTTAATTTAGCATTCAAGCTCCCTTCTAGAAAAATATAAAGATCACTGAATAGAGCTGTGCAGAAATAAAATTATTGTATTGCATAACAACTGTCTCTGTTTGAAATAACGAGTTGGTTAATCAAAAACCTCTCATTTGATCTAGGATTTTTTTTTGACAGCCTGAGAAACTAATTGGGTAATGTTGTTATGTCTTATTAAAAATAAATACCAGAATCAATCCTACACAAGTATGCTTTTACATACAGCTGAAATTTAAGTTGCTATGGAGTTAGACATTGCAAAGTTTCCAAAGTTTCCCTTAGGAGCATAGGTATGTTAAGAGAAGCTAATGTAAAGCTTTATTCATCCATAAGGACTGGATAAAAAGACTTTTAAGTTCCAGTACAACGTGGAACGGGGCATTACAGGCTGTATTCATATCCTAGATATACAGTATATCTAAACTGCATTTGACACATCAGAAACTATTGAAAATTTTCATTCATACTCATTATGTGATAGGAAATGTATTTAAACAACAAAACCTGCCACTATTTCAAAGAAAATTAAACCCACAACCTTTTAGACATTGAAATTTTATGACACACACTCTTTTGCGTACCTGTCAAACACTCCAGAGATGAACACATATGAACCTTAGTATCACTAGTAGAGTATGCATGTCTCCACTGCGGTAGACAAACAGCAGACTGCATAACTTGTAGAAACTCATCATCATCACCAAACCAGATGTATGTACACTGACATTTTTATCAAGGTATCAAAATGACATGTCCCTTTGTCAGCATCCACTTTAGCAAAGAGCTGCTTACCTAGATCCCCAGTGATTCTGTAGGTGCCATCTGCAAAAACCCAGAAGAAAACTCCTTTGGTACGTCGAACATATATCCCACCATTGTCAACTCTTCCTGCAATAAACACGCCACCTTCACGTTGTTTTTCTATGTAGATGTCACAAGTGACTGTCATGTTTACCCTATAAGGGAAGTTTAGTGTTTTAACAAACAAGAAATCAATTTTCTTTTGACCAGGCAATAAGGAAACAAATATTCCCTAGGTAGTATAGTAACCTTTTTGAGGAAAGGTTTAGCAATCCTCATTGTGACCTACAGATGCACGGGACTTGCCTAGACTGGTTAACTCCTACCTGAGTCCACAGATTTACTTAGGAAGAACACGTCTTTCAGAAACCAACAACAAAAGAAAAATGTATTGTTAGCAATGTTCAATTAACTACTTTTACAAGAAAATGACCACCAAAATAAAAAAAAAAAAGGTTTGCTTCTTCACTGAAAAACTGTCAAGTCTACAAAATGTAAATTTGCATTTCAATAACTAAATCAAATCCAAGATTTAAGGTCATGGTGCCACATCAGTTAAAATTTTATCTTCCTTTCTGTAGGATTTTTAATACAGGCCAAGTAATGCAAATCTCCTGCCAGCAAGACAAACCAACCTTTTTTAAAAAAAAAAATGTTCAAATAGGTTGAAATTATTTTATTTTCCTGAGGTGATACTTCAGCTCAACAGTAAAGTACTGTGTTATACATATAACAGCTGTAAAGGAGAATAAAGCAAATGCATATCTGAACCTGGAATGGCATCTAGAAAATTTACACAACTTACCCTACTCCAAAGTTGACAATAAAAGTGATAAGCATTCTTTAATAATATACATGCAAATTAAAAATCTATATCCCACATGTGAAAGGGCTTGCAATATGGATATAACAAGACTGCATATTTAGCAACTTTCTAATTATCTATAATTATCTACAGTATGTGAAAAACTCTATGACATCAGCTCAGCTGATAATTAAATACAGAGAATGTTTATTTTAGCAACTCTTCTCCCAATTCCAGTGTAATGCTATTGGGAGTATTGGATTCTTGGATACATATTCATTACACAAAGTTTCTTTCTCCAGCACCTATATATTAAACAGGACACAGTACAGTAAATTAAGAATAAATCCTGTGTAGCTGTTATAGTGCTCACTGAATGTGATCTACTCAGTAAGGGAAAACTGATTATAGAGGGACTATGAGACCGCTTAATAGAGTGCTCAGAAGAAAACATCAGGTAACTGAAGAACCTCCAGCTACAAGGTGGTATTCTTTCAGGCTTCAGTGCAAAGCGAATCAGTCACTCATCCAAGACACAAATTAAGCAAAACACATTCTGAAAAAGCATTTGGCGAAAATGATCCAATCAAAGTGAAAAAAACTAACTGAATGGCTATGTTAAAAGAAGCCATCAAAAGGAAGTTTTTAATATAGGAATCTATTACTCACTGTTACTAATTTGCTAGCAGGCTCTTTTCAAAAAACATTTTAATTTTTAATAAACATTATGCTAAAAATATGGTACTTGATTCTATATTACCATGATTATAGCTCCTAGAAAGGACTGCAGTCATAACCACACTCTTAACAAGCACTAAATCTCAGTTATGTTTAGACAGAAGTAAAGCTGGTTTAAGTAGCAGTTGAATCAGATCAACACAATTCTAGGAACTGCTCAGAAGATGGCAGTCTGTAACAAATGTAAGTGAATTAACTCCTAGACTGTTTCATAGATACGAGATTGATCAAATTGCTAAAAACTCAAAAATAATTACTTTAAACAGAATGTATTACAAATATATTGAAACTCAGTGCA
Source organism: Heliornis fulica (assembly GCA_013399135.1). Taxonomy (NCBI): domain Eukaryota; kingdom Metazoa; phylum Chordata; class Aves; order Gruiformes; family Heliornithidae; genus Heliornis; species Heliornis fulica. Next base: position 120,954 of record VXBZ01005729.1, read on the forward strand.
CACTTTGCATTAAGATTTTGAACTGATCTTTCTAGCATGCCAATACAGATTCATTATTTTGAAAAAGTAGCTTGAACAACTATGCCCAGGAGGACATCAGGGGAAAAAAAAATGTAAGATAGTAGTCTGTCTCACTGCTGCATTAAGAGATGTGATGGACTCTTCATCCTTGGAGGTTTTTCAACCTCATTTAGAGAAAGATACAGTTGATCTCTTAGAATTGCCAATTGCTCTGAGCGGGGCTCAATGACTTTTAGAAGACCCTTTAAGTCATCATTTCCAGAGAGTCTGAATGCAAAAGCCCTCTGCATGAGAGAAATGAGGCTTGAGACAGTTTAACTAACCATAACTTACACTGGTAAGGGGGACAGTTGTCACTAGAAAAGAGTATTTACATACCAATAAAAATTTCCTATGAGACTGATGGTCTGGTCTGCATCAGAAGCCCAGGTGATGGGCCGCTGAACCACCACCTGTCGGAGTGTGAACACATGATCTCCTGGGTCAGAAGCATTTATGAAGTATTCAAATACACCTGTCTGATCTGCAAAATTTGGGGCTTCACTGAATGGTGGATTCCCTGTTCAGAAAATAAAATACATATCAACACCAAAACATTATTTTTTGTTTGTGACTCTTGTTCTCAGGAATCCAAAATTACTATATTAAATTACAGTCTCCAAAATTGAAGATTTGGGAGTAAAAAGGTGATTTTTGTTTTGTTTTTAAGCAGACCCTAGTTTTTGAAAACCTATTAATAAAGTCAATTACTTTCTTCTCTATCTTCCTTCCAAAGCTAATACACTATAGTTATGATCTACATCATTTGCATCAAGAATTTTAAACCTGTTAGTGACCACCTAGTTAAGACATAGAATTAAGTACACTTCACTGCAAGTGAAGTATAAAGGCAGAACGTTTTGGAGAAGCAGGTACAATCAACAAAAATAAGACACGTTCAGACTGCTTCAGGTCACTTAGATAAGTGAACTTAAATAACATAACTGTTAATGCCTTTCTACATTAAGGCTGTATTGAACTTTTGGATAAGAAAATTCTGACTTACGAATATTGAAATCATCTTTGTAATTTGAAGGAAAGGGCTGAGGTGGTGGAGGCTCTGGGCAACCACATTTCCGCCCCGTTTTGAGTGTGGTTAAAGTGTAGACTTCATCCACGTCTAGATCTAAAGAAAAACTTCCCTTCCATACCTGGAATTAAAGAAAGCTCATGCTGAAAAAAAAATAATAAAGCAACTACATAAGAAAATACCAAAGTTTCCGAACTAAAGAAGTTCCTCTAAAGTCCTGATTTAAGGGAAAAATCCTATCTTCTTGTTCAGCATGTAATATATTTCAGCTATTCTGAAAACCCATTTCGCACAATCTCTTTACTACCTCACAGATAAGCTTGTATACAGCTAGTAAAATTCTCAAATGGAACTAAAAAAACCAAAACAAACATACTCCAATTATGCAGTTTGGGAATGAATATCCAGGAGTTCTAGCAAAGAGAGAAGAAACACCTGAAATTCCAGAGAGACTGATTAAAACTAATCAACTTACCTTTAAAGGATGGAGTTGCTCAAAAAGACTAGAGTTTCCAGATTCAAAACCAAGTCTAGAATGCCACACTTGAAGGGTTTCCACCATACCCTACAACAAAACACAAAGCTAAACAAAAAAAAAACCCAAAACCTTGAATATTCACCTCGAGAAGTATCAATCCTCTAAGGGTGTCTAACTTTTCCTATTGCAGAGCTGTTCATCGCATTAGAGGCCACCACTCTATTCAGCTAGCCATTATATACGTCTTACCTTTTTATAGATCATATGTCAATAAACCATTGTCCCAACACGCAGTAATGTTGCTTATAAATTAGAAAGCACGCCAATCACACATGCGGACTTTAGCTTCTCTACTATCAACAACAGTATCCTTTTGACATGACCTCTCTGGCTAGGAGCAACCAGGCTAAAACAATCTCCTGCTAATTTTGCTTTAGTGAGATCTTAGTTTAGTTCCTGTTTTTTTTCTATAATAACTTTTGAGCAAAGTACTTGCCTTGCAGATCTCCAGACTTCTGCAATACTATGGCACATCAACTACGTTAGTTCCAGATTTTAATCATATCCAACCCCTACAATTTTTTTTTCAGTTACCCACATAGACAAAAAAGCAAGCAAACCTAGAGTTTGATTTAGATAAGTTGTCTGATACTTCCCCAAAGGAAGCTGTATATCAGATGCGATGCTCAATCGTTTTTCCTAAGCAAGCCATTGTATTGCTGAAAGTATTGTCCAAACTATCTCATCCTAAATTAAAGGAAACCAATCACACCAAAAGTCAAATTCCAAATAAACACTTTCAGCTTCTGAGAATCAATCATCCAGATCAACTAACAAAGATTCACTTTGGTTTACACTGTAAAAGTATTGTTTGCATTTCAGAGGGAAATTTGGTTCAGTGATATTTAAAAACAAAGAAAATGAAAATTGAAAAAACTCACACAAATAAACAAACAAAAAAAAAAAAAACCAACCCCAGCAAACTGGGAGATTCTCAGAATATCTCTTCAGATAGAAGAGCAAACTTTAGGTTAGATATTAGGAAGAACTTCTTTACTGAAAGAGTCATCAAGC
>VXBZ01005729.1:129167-149756 GCA_013399135.1 Heliornis fulica
AAGTATAATCATTGTTCTTCTTTAAATCTCTTTGGAACCAGTAGAGGATTAGTTTATCATCAGGGCCTCTCACTGACAGACTGATAAGTATTTTTAAAATATTAACTGTGATGTGATGTGATGTGATGTGTGTTTTCTACAACAAATACTGAAGCATCAGACAACTCCAACAGAAAAAAAAATCCTCAGTTGCCTGTTGAGGGCAGCTAGACTAAGTCAAATATATTAAGAAACTAACATTAATTAAGAAAACCTTTTCAGCTTATGGGTTGCAAATGCTGCAAGAGGCATTAGTAGGGGTTTCCACCATTTTTCTCTCATGCATCAGTTCAAGACTGTAGAAAATGAATAAATCTTTAAAAAGCTCTTTTTCTGAAAAGCATTACCTAGGAAAACCTCAAAATCTAGTTCTCAAAAACATCTCTAGAAAACAGAAATCAGCTATCAACACTTTCTTTCCTACTGCTCATTCTGTATCAGCCTGCAGACCTGGGAGAGTTTCAATTCCCACTACTACAGGCAACCACACCATGATAGTATCACATAGTATCATCTTGCTTTTCTTGGGTTGTTAACTTGGGCATAATTAGGTCTAACAAGTTTCTTTAAGAGGCTTGCTTTTCTATGACAGATGCATTCAGCCATATGTGAGTTCAGAGCAGACCTGGTAAAGAACACCAATGCTTCTAATCAAAATGACGGAGTCATCACCTAATGGCATATTAATCTATCTTAGGTGAAAACGAAAGTTGTTTCTCCTAAACTCACTGGCACTTTCTAAACGCTTCCTATTTTCTTTCCATTCACAGGAGAAAGAGGTGGAGGGGGGAGTTGGATTTTTAATACAGATACCAGGTTATTCTGATTCCACAACCATATAGCCTTTACTCTTAGGTAAAGTTCAGGCTATCTGAAATACTTTTTATAGTTTCAAATAAATAAAACCCCAGTTTTTATTTTTATTTAAAGATACCATGATAATATGTGTGCCACTAAATGTCCAGTAGCCAACTGATTATCCATTGCACAAGCTGAAATTTCATCTTCCTGTTAAGATTGAATCAGAGTAGAGACAAAACGTTAAGCAACTATGGCTTACTGAGATAGTGTAAAAACAGTTGAGCTTCAGGAACTGATGCTGGGTATGTACTTGTAGCTGCTAAAAAGAAAGCAAGCATGCTCATTAAGTAGGGATCACAGTAATTACAGTGGATTTGCATCTGATCAGAGTTCATAATTGCTTCCACTTGATCTACATGTCATCCAAGACTCCACTCGCAAAAGAACTCTCAGTATACTTTTCATTGTAGAGAATGGGGAGAGGGATTGATTCAGGGGGGTGGAACAGGAAGGAGGCAGGCTTCGTTTCTACACCTCCTATAGGTCTGATACACAATAATGAAAACACTCAAGCTGAAGCAAGCAATCACCATATTTGAAGCATATGATTGGGTCACACAAGTTTAGGTAATCAAATGACTGGAATTTAGAGCAAAAAGAAAATTTAACAGGCAAGCCTTCCACGCATTTTCATTCAGCAGACAAGTCAGTAATCAAGCTCAAATTTAGTCTACTACTTTTGCAAAATTTTAACATCATATAGAAAAATAGGTCAGCCAGTTGTATGTTTTCCAAACACAACCTTCCCATTAAAACAAAATAGGAACTAAGAATCAAGACATTACTGTAATTAAAAAAAGAATCATAGCCTTAATTTCTAGAAAACATCCATTTCTGTAACAGATCAGTGGAGGTCAGTAATACAAGGCTGCATACAAAGCCAGAAAGTTAAAGCACTTTTTTCAGGAAATACAGGAAATAAAGCCACCCTCAGAATCAACAGGGTTGTCCAAAAAGCCTTTCAAAAAGTACTACCTCAGCCAATCTTCCACACGATAGGAGACTCATGATTCAATTAAAGGGTTGAGGGTCTCACCAGGACAACAGTCAATGTGAGTTGATGTGGATTAGTAAGAAAGATTATAGCATCAATCACTGCAGGTAAGAGTATGGAAAGGCAAAGCTTTTGCTGTGCTAGTTATAAATACGCAAGATGGAGACAAACCATGAACAAACACCAAGAAAGAAGAAAACAGAGAGAACCCCCTACCCAATCACATCGACCACTCCATGGAGCTCAGAGTCAAGCAGCAAGACAAAGGAAATGGGCTCCCACAGTCTATCGCTGGCTATGATCCTCACCTGCTGCAGACCGTGCTTATCCAATGTGTATCTCAACAGCTTTGGGAAAAAAAAATAAAATAAAAGGAAAGCAAAGAACAGAGAGAAGGGACAAATGGAAAAAAAGGTTTTCAAATTGTCAGATGTTTACATCTGCCTGGGAAAGGCAGCACCTTCTTCAGAACTATATTAACATGTTTCAAAAATAAAACTGATCCAATTCTTGTTTTTAAATGTATCAGACAACTGTTACACCAAACAAAATGCAATAGACTGTCAAGCATGAAGTGCCTTCAAAGGACACCTTCTTCCTCTACTATGCCAAACCCCAAAGTACATAACAATAGGAAAAATTAAAAATATTTGGTGCTTCTTTTCTTACACAGACAAAAGTACAGATAAAGATAAATCATATATTTCATGCATGATACTCTCTTTGTAGATTAGATGATACAGTGCTGAGGGTTAGGGTAAAACGACCACATACATGAGAAGAAAATTGGAATTGTAACTTATAAATCTTGTGAAAGCATAATATACACTTATTTAAGGAGTTAGTTCCCCCTATTCTCCCTGCTAATCAACTAATTCAGTTGTGAATTAGCAACTGAAGTAACAGTGAAGCAACACAACTGAGGCCAGTTTTGTGTAATGCCACAAATGAGATCAGTTATTCCTAAACACAACCAACACAAGAAACAACAAAAATGCTCAGACACATAAAACACTGTTGAGTAATAAGGTGTGTATTTCAATTTTTTTTTAATTATGGCCACTGTACACTGGTCTAGAGACAATTTAAGGCCTTGAAAGTCAATTAAACAAATCTAAAGTGTCATGTATGACCAAGTCTAATGATGTATTTTCTTAAAGTCCAGAGGTCCACTAAACAATGTCTGCTGCACCTGTAAATTCAATTAAGAATGAAATGACTAACTGCCTTCACATAATTCTGTACATTTCTAGCATATATAATCTTCTCTAACAGGGAACACTACCTGCAGGGAATAGTGCTGTAAGACTTTTTCCACACACCAGAATATGAAGAGGCTGATGTACAGTCTGACAGTAGCCTGAAACATCAGAATTTCCTGCCCCAAAGGCTTAAGAACTTTGCCAGACACAGGTAGGAGAGCAAATCATGTCTGACAAACATGACTATTTTCTATGACACGATGACTACCTGTGCAGGCCAACTGAAATCTGTAGATGGCATACCTTGACTTCAGTAGTCTCCCACTAAGGTGGATAAAAAAATCCAACCAAGGTACAGATGGCCAGCGATGTCCCCATAGGTTGATACTGGGACTGTTTCATGGCTTTAATGAGAACTCAGGAAGCTCACATTTGTTTGCACACACAGCTTTTACTTTCCCTTTTAAGCTGCCTTTATCTCAAGCCACGAGTAGTCTCACTTTCACCCTTCTGATGTTCTCCCTCCATTCCACTGTGTGAATGTGTGGTTGTGTGGGGCTGAGCTGTCTAACAGGGTTAACCCACAGCAGTTATAGGATAAAAAGGAGGTCTGTTATTTAGACAGAAGTAACAGCCTGGAAAAAAACCCAAACAGACCAGTTGGAAAAAACCTTGTCCCCAGATACAGAAAATGAAGTCCTGCACTTGGGGAAGAACAACCCCTTGCAGACTGATGAAAAACAAAGGTATGTATCAGAACTTAAAAGAAAAAGTAAAGAAAACAGAGCATGAATACTCATGCTCTGTTTTCTTTACTTTTTCTTTTAAGTCAAACACACAGAATAAGTTTTCAAGGGGGTCATGAATGCAAAGCTAAACAAGACAACACACGATCTAAATGCACCTGCTTGATGCAGGGAGGTTCAACCAGAAGACCTCTAGAAGTTCTGTGCAAACCAAGTTACTCAATAATTCCATCTAATTACAGATAACATGCCCAGATATAAGACAATAAAATACCCAAAAAATCAAACAAAAAAGAACAAGACTCTTCTACCAATAAAATCTATTGTTTTAAATTGAGACTAATATGTTTCTAGCTTGTGTTTTCACTACATAATACAAAAATTCTGCTTAAAATTATGTCAAAAGCATCATGGTCCAAAATCATAAAATAAATCTAGAAGACAGTATTCTCTGTAACTAATCTTTACTCTTTCACCAGCTTAGCACAGTCTTAGACAAGTCAATTCATCTTTCTCTCTTATGGTAACAGTCTGCTACCTCAGAGAGCAAATACAGGCGAACTGAACTTGTTCTTCCTTTTGAACTGAGAAAGCATTCCTAGATCATGAGATTAATGATCCCTCTAGAGTTGCAACTATGTTAAGTATGAAAATCAACAATAAGAAGCCATTACATAAAAGTCAAAGACACTGATAAATACATCACCCAACTTTGTTCATTAAGACTTCTTGGGTTTGTTTTTTTTTGTTTTGTTTGGCTTTGTTTTTTAAATGGCAGACACTAGGAGACAGGAAAAAAAAAAACCAAACTGAAGTGGAAGCAATCATTTCTACTATTTCATCATTGCATTACGAAGGACTCGTGATACATTAACCAGAAACAAAATATGATTTGTTCTGTCCGGTAAATAAAAACTGATGAAGACAGATTTTTCCACCACCCAAGATACAATTACTGTTTACTAAGAATGACTTACAGGTCAAAGATAATGTACATAATTGAGAACTAAGCAAAAGCATTTTTAATCTGTCATCTTCTAGATAAGCATCAGGAAAAAATAAAAATATTGTGTAACATATTCAAGTCTAATTTTGGATTGTCATACAGGCCTTTAAGAAAGGACTTGTCAAACAGATCTACGGGCTTTATAGGCTTTCTTAAACATAGCAAAAAAAATCCACCTCTACCACAACATGTAGTACTGAGCCATAATGCTGAGAGAAAAGTAATGTGAAAATATACCGTACAAACAGAAATAGCAGCCCTCAAAATAACACAAAAAGATAGTAGTGAGGATGGTCTTGCAAACAAAATAAGGAAGCATAACATAACACAGTTTAAGGTTTGAGCTAACTATATTACTTTTTTTTTCCCAAGCACTTTCTGAATTCCAGTTAACTTGATTTAGTAGCAGATAAAGGTTTTTTTTCTTTTCTTCTTGTGAGAAATTTCCTGTTTTCAATGGCAAGTCCTGCAACTTGTAGTATGAAATAATGACAAGTAATAATTTCACGAAGACCAGTGAATGATAAGAACTCAGTAGTCTTTGTTCTAATGAGAAAATATTAAATCCTCCATCTTTCAAATCACGAGCCAGCAGATAGCAAAAAAAAAAAAAAAACAGGGGAAAAAACCCAACAAATTTTACCTTACATCTACCTTAGATATGCTTCAGATTGCAAATGATATTTTAGGCAAGGCTAAAGCTCCACAGGGAGCAATGATATCAAAGTAAAAACTACCTGATGTGAAAAACAAAGAGAAGGAAAAAAGAAAATTAGAGGAAACACAAAGGGAAAGGTCAGTTACTTTTTAAAGATGCCAAAGCAATCATTTAAATTATCCTGATAATTCTTAAATAAATTAAAAATTTAATCCCAGGTTTCCATTCCAAAATGGAAGAACTTAGAAAAAGTTACAGAGAGGTATACTGGAAAAGCGATTACAGAACAATGTACAGACAAAAAAATCTGAGACAAGGCTTTAAGACTAACTAAGAAAACACACTGACCAGCAATTTTTGCAAAAAACACTAGATACTGTTATCTAAGGGACATACAGATACAGAGTGCTTTTAGTAACTCTCTGAACCTGAACATTTGAAGGACACGTGCCTAAACAGTATTATCTTTCTCTAGGTCATCAAGAACTCTGGTAGCTGATGCCTTAAAGTCATCATTAGCTAAGAAACATGATGTTCTCATTTTGTGCTAACCTTAGTTTCTTGATAGATAACAACACTACTGCACAGAAAATATTCTCCTAACACTTAAATTTTTGTGATCAGCAGGGGTGGGGAAGCTAGGGAAAAATCTGTGTGACAGTCTAAAAAAAACTCAGACAAAAAAAGAACTAAAACGTGTCTGTGGTACTAAAGGCTACAAACAAAAACAGGTAATCCTAGCCTCGATTCTGTAGAACTCTTAAAGACATGAGTCAAAAAGACTAAGTGCATTCAATCTTCAAATTTCATTGGCACGGAAATCATAACTAAAAAATTTACTAATAACTTTACAAAGTACAAGTCTTGCCTAACCTAAGAAGGTTATATGAGTTATTCATATTTTCATATCTTAATGAGTTATTCAATGCTAGCATTGTAATTGGTATTTCTCAGGCAAAAACTTCCAGGTGGATCAGTGGTTACAAGCTCAACACATGAAAGCAGTTTCTTATTCAATCCCTTGCTATAATCTTTGAACCATGCATATGAGACCCCCTTACGTACAGATAAGTGGTATACTAGTGACAATAAGCACGTTCTTGTCAAAGTAAGGTTAAGAACACAGGAAAGCAAGTTAACAGAGTGAACAACTTCTATGCTTAAAGGTCATAGTTCCACCGGGTACGTGATATAATTTTTAAAAACCTATTTATCATTTTGAGAAATCAGAGACTACCACAAAATCAAGAGCAGCAAAGTAAGTACCAAGTCAGTTGACAGAAGTAAGGTAGTAACAAAGTGTTATGGAGCAAAAGTGCTGACAAAACAATCAAGTTGCCATTTGTAGGAACTACAGCAGCAGGCATTCCTAGCGGCTGTAATTGAGATGGCTGAACTAGTTTAATAACAGACTTTGGATGCTTGTTTTTACTTCTACTCTACTGTCTTCTTGTGCTTCTAATACTACCTGTTATCATACATAAGCAAGAAATAGAAACTCCTAGCTTTAGGACATTACCCAAAACATCTCAAGCAAAGCGCATGTAAAAGGGAATTGCTGCAAGCATGTTCACCTGAAATTAAAACCAACTACAGACCAAGAATTCAGTCCTAAGGTTTTTCTCACTTTGAAGATGCACATGCAGATCGGCTAGAATTCTCCTGTCATCTGCTAGTGCTAAGATAAGAAACCTAAACCATAGCTCCTAACTGCACTCTTGAAATTGATGGAAGGGCAGTAAGGACACCACATATGTGTACTAAACTGAGAGAAGGGAGGAAAATAGGACAGAGTCATCAGTCACCACTGTGTATGATGATGACAAAACTGGGAATGGCTAGGAAGTAGAAAATAAGAATATATGACTTCTCAAAATGGAGATGAAGAGTTAATTACAGAATTAAAGCAATAAGCAATGTGTAAAACTCCTCCCTTCTCCCACACTTACCCGACTACCTCAACAGCATCATTAAGATAGGGATCAACTATCATCTCCTTTGAAACGTTCCAATCTCCATCCGCAGCAATGATGCCAATGTTCCTTAGACCCAGTCTGTCCAAAGAGTGTCGAAGTACCTTAGTAACAGATAACACCACTTAAAGTATGGCCTTCATCAACCAGGCAACATGAATATTTAAGACTGAAAACAATTTAAGAACTGTAGGAGTCTTCAGCGGAAGCATTTGTGTTGAGATCAAGACGGATAAGAAAAGTTCTCCCTTCTCAAAGGAGAGTCATAACAACAACTAAGACAAAGTTAACGATATGCATTTTTAACAATGATGGGTTACCTATGACATTCAGATAATTACTTCACCAAAACAGGCTTCTCGTGACTTGGATTACTTTTGATACCCATGTGCATACGTGTACTCCACTTGGGCACTTTCAACATACTGACTCTATCCACTGCATGCATGTAATTCATTACATACGAGTAAGGGATTTTTTATAAAGTTTGTCATGTTAAGTTGATCTCAAAATGATGACTGGCTGGAATGTGGAAGCGGACATACTTCTACAAGTGATCAGATGTGAAAGTTAACCTGATTCTCAGCAAAGTCTATTGAGAAAATAGGGACTGAAGTTTTGAAATAGATGTCATGCAATTCTTTGTAAGAACAGAAATCTTTGCCAAATATCTCTCCTTTTCAAGGAAGAACACCTAATCTTTCTTTTCACAAGCTATTTTACTGAATAAAAAAAAAATGCTTGATGTTATAGGTGTCTGATATTTAAACCTACCCATTACTTGGCTCTCATGTCTGATTTTAAGGAACATAATCATTAAACTGAAGTTTCATATTTACAACAACACTGAGGGCAGTCATCTTTGAATGCAAACATGCCAGAAGGTAGTTTCTCGACTGTCTTTCCAGCTTCTACTTACTATTCACTGTCAAAAATTATAAACCTCTCACATCTGCCTGTGGAATGTCGTGAACAAAATCATACCCAGGCAAAACAGACCCAGCTCTAACAGTTAAGAATGAACCTTTCTTATACAGGACTGGTATTTATTATATAACCATGTTTTATCTGAGCACTAAAAATATATTTAAAAAGTATTTTCAGCAGTTTACACATACAGTTGCACGTGAAAAAGGATGTCAAGCGATAGTCTAAAATCCTTGATGTACTGCATGTATAAGAAAGATTTTTCCAACCATTTGGCATTTTCAACCATGAATCCTTAAATAATTTCTTGTAATAATCCTCCAGCAATGTGAAGAACAATAGGTCACATTTCTAATTTGATGTCTAGTCAAATAAGGGCACAAAGTAAAGTGCAAGTGTTGGTGAAAATGAAATCCTATATGTAAAGGACATAAAGAAGAAGAAAAGTAGCAATGAGGTTCTGTTCAGCTGCTTGAAGCCTTTGAAGCATAAAGTTTACCAAAAGACAAATTTGGAATCGCAGAAATGCTTACTGAAAGATCTTTGCAATTTAAAGCTTGGTAGCTAGCTAGACAGTTGGAAAAAACATCTAATCATGGACATAGTTCAGAAGAACAAAACTGACAGAAAGTCTGCAGAACTTCCATACTGAATGATAAGTACCAAGGACACAGAACTATATATATTCAAAATGCACTCCATAACCACATATGTGGCATGGTTCCTCTACACCCAGTATTCATGTTTCTACAGAAACTCCTCAGATTTTAGGGTTAAAGAAGATGTTATTTTAAAATACACTTGGAAGAACAGGATCTTCTTGAACAAGAATTTATAAGTGATAGATTCAGAAATTGTTTTTTCTTTTTTTTTTTACTTAAGAAACACAGCTAGCACCTTAATGGATGAAGGAACTAAACTACTTCTTACAAGTAAAACTTTAGCAAGAGAACTAAGAGCTTATCTATGTCACATATTTGTCAGACATTACAGAAAACATTTGGTGTGCAACAGCACACTTCAGTAAATAGACCATTTTCAAAATCGTGGACTGCAAATAAAGCTATTGTGCTGATTAGGGAACAAATGCCATGTGACACCATAGAGCACAAGAAAATGAATGGTAAAACAGGTTTTAAATAAAAAGCCTTATATCAATTAAAATACAGTGAAAAGAAGGCTGACACTTTTCAGCAAGTATCTGGGTGATTTTAAGATCAAATTGTAAACATTTAGCTCTAGAAATCAAAAGCTTAGTCAAATTCAACAGCATTTCAAAAGCAAATCAGTAGAATACCACACCTACACTCAAAAGTTTGCTCTCCACGTTCATCTTCTCCACACTAGGAAGTCAAAAGAAGCAGATGAGAAAGCCTCCAAATGACAAGACATAGGACTGAGCAAAACAGAATATTTCTATTTCTTATAAAACAAACAGAAAGACAGAATGTCAGATTACTTTTTTTTTTTAAACCAAATCAGTGATAGTGGGAAATAGAGAGATGTTCTAGTAAGATCTGCCTTGTCTCTCTGATGATTCTTTTGGCAAATGGTTTTCTCTCGTTGGCATTCCAAGCAACATAACATTTAGTCAGTGATTAAAACAAAACTTGCACATAAAAAATTTCTCGCTGTTTATCTTCTACCTTACTTCATAACTAGAGATTCTAGATATTTCTACTTCAAGTCCATAAATACATTTCCCCCACCTCATCTACAAATGGATTTCTCCATTAGCCTATGCCAAACTAGTGAACTGCTTATTTTGAAAAAGAAAAGCCTGGAATCCACATTGCCTGAGGCTAAATATAACAGTTCCTGAAGGTTTTCAAGAGCACAGTACAAGCTCATTTCCCAGCGTAAAAAAAAGTTAGTCTACTGTTTGTGCTGAACACACATTGGATGGGATATTTTGGTGAGAGGGACCTGGGAGTCCTGATGGACAGCAAAATGACCATGACCCATCAATGTGCCCTCATGACCAGGAAGGCCAATGGCATCCTGGGGTGTATTAGAAGGGAGATGGCTAGTAGGTCAAGAGAGGTCCTTCTCCCCCTCTACTCTGCCCTGGTGACACCACACCTGGAGTATTGTGTCCAGTTCTGGGCCCCTCAGTTCCAGAAGGGCATACAACTCCTTGTGAGAGTCCAGTGCAGGGCCACTAAAATGATGAAGGGAGTGGGACCTCTTCCTTCTGAGGAAAGGGTGAGGGAGCTGGGTCTCTTCAGCTTGAAGAAGAGGAGACTGAGGGGTGACTCATTAATGTCTATAAATATGTAAAGGGTATCAGGAGGATGGATCCAGGCTCTTCTCAGTGATGGTCAATGATAGGACATGGGGCAATGGTTCCAAGCTGGAACATAGAAGTTCCATCTTAATATAAGCAGGAACATATTCACTGTGAGGGTGATAGATTACTGGAACAGGCTGCCCAGAGAGGTTGTGGAGTCTCCTTCTCTGCAGACATTCAAGACCAATCTTGACATGTTCCTGTGTGATCTAATCTATGTGATCCTGCTCGGGCAGGGGGGTTGGACTAGATGATCTTTTGAAGTCCCTTCCAACTCCTGACATTCTGTGATTCCATAATTTTAAGAGGATTATGAGCACACCCACTGAACAAGTTTAGGCATGGACTTAAAGCAGCTTCGACCAGCAAAACCTAAAGCATCTACACATCCACCAGAGTTTTTTTACTTAACATGTCCAAAGAAACAAGACACCTTAACACAAATGCCAAGACATCCTGCTGTGTCTCACTTCAGCGCATTTGTGTTTTCTCTGGAAGGGATTTTGCAAGTCACACAAAAATTCTATAGTCTCAAGCCTCTGTGTCCAAAAGGAACCAACAGCCTAGCAGCCGACAAAATTGAGTTCCTTAACTGAAACTAGTTGTGAAGTACACATAGAAAAGTTTGGCCTAGTGTGAAAAAGACCTGGAAACTAAGTTACTGTGGTAGCAGTAGACCAAATAAATCAGTTTAAAAAACATGTTTGATTAATATATTTGGTAACAAGAAGACAATAAAGCTGGATATAGAGTACCCCTCTTTCTTTGTACAGATACACAACCATCACAGAACTTTCTCCCAGCCTTCCTGCCCTTTCCCAGTCACAGCACTGCAGAAATCATAGGAAGCAGATATAAGCTTATTCATCTAAATCTATATTCTAGGAGATATCATTTTAAAAAGAAATGGAGAGCACTCTCAACTTTCAGGAGTAGGTAGAATGCTTTACATGCCAGCTTCATGAAAGGTACTTAAAAGGTACTTAAAGGTACTTAAAAATAATTTTTCTTGCTTTTACTGCAACATAAACTTTTAACTGTAGTATGATATTTCATTCTACTAAAACTAATCATTTAACAAAATAAGTACAGAAGTCACTAAGGACAAATGATGTGTACATGCAGTGTACACAAACCGTAAGAACTGAAACTTTCCTAATAGCCACAAATTGACTCATTTTAAGGCGATGAGATCCAATTCCTGCTGAGTTCCGAAAAAAATAAAAGCAGTAGTTTTTCTACACACTCAATTTAACTCTTATTTGCTTTTAAGAGGAGGTAATGCTATTGCTTCTGAGCCTCAAAAAGCAGTGACAACTAAAGCACAATGTTCCCCTTTGTTCATTAAGATTCCACTTCAACATAACATAACAAACAGAAGTAAGTTCTCAAAAAAGGTCAGGGAAACAACAGGGCAGATTACAGACAGAGATATTAGAGATATCCCAAGGTGGGTTATGTGAAATACACAGTTCCTCTAGCTCTTTCAGAATAGGAGGTACTGAATTTTGCACAGCTAAAACCAGAGCCTTTATTATGTCTTCCACAAAATAAGAATCTGAGGTTTTATAAGCAATAATTTAAGGGTATTACACCCACTAGAACTTAGCTTAGAATTTTAAGTAATTCTAGATCTTGGACTTATAACTATATCCAAACCAGTATAAAGATGCTGAACTTCATGATCTCAGTATCATCAACTAGAGCTTCCATTAAAATGTAAAGATCAAAAACATTTAGCATACTGACACACTTAAAGTTCAAAGCACCAGTTTCAGACACAAAACCCCACACCTCCACACCCCTTCCCCAAATTGATTCTGTTAGCATTCCATGCCTGCATCTGCATGAAATGGAGCTTACTAAGTGAAGTAGTTGCAGGATTAAGGTCCCTTTTCTAGGCAAATTCAGAAGAGCTAATGGTTTACATATGATACCAAAGACAAACATTTCACTGTAGAGAAATAAGAAAGAAGCCACATACCTTAATGTATTTGCTATTAAATGCCCTTTCATTCCATATCTACAAAGGAAAAGCAAAAAGCCCTTAGGAAAAAAAAAATCAGGATATGTCAACACATAATAAAATATTTCATTTATGTATATATAAAATTATACTATCCATAATGAATTGCAGTTTCAGTTTGCTGAAGGAAAGTGCTGTGGTTGGTTTGGCTATCAGCTCTTCAGAGGAAAATTTTGTATGAAAGTTCAAAATAGCTGCTTGTTTTCCTATCTCTAAAGCCTACTAATTGCCTTCCAGATGAAAGGAACTCGAGCTGTTTGAGTTCTACAATGGCAGCAGTGTTACACATGACACTGTGTTTCTCAGTGATTGTTAACAAACTATAGACCCATTGGTGACATTGCGGCTTCAAGGCGTTCTAGTGAATGAGCCCTGTTGCCATACACTAGACATACACAGGACAGCTAAAGTAAGTCACACAACGAACGATTGCCTACACTTTCAGAAAGTTTACTCAATGACACAAAATTCTAATTTACACAGGACTATATCCATACTTGAACACAAGAGAGATGCCGCATTATGGAACCAGATACAAAATGATCTCATTTCTGTTGCTTTGGATTTTCCATCTTTTACAGAAAGAGTGTTTAAGCTAAACACAGCTCAAAATCAAGAATGCTAGGTTTCCTTTATACCAAATACCCTCACAAATAAAATGAAAGGTCAGAAACCTTCTTACTTGCTTTTATAACACCACAACAGGAACACCGTGACTCACATTCACCAGTAAAGGTGAAAGTACCCCCCTTTAGGTGTAGATTACTCAACCATGTACAAACAATTTATTGTACATGGGATAGCAAAATCAAAAGGATTTGATTTTGGGAGATTTCTAGATCTTTCCATAAATTCTACATAATTTCAGTAATGAACCAATCAAAAAGTTACTTACTTGAAGGCTAATTTCATCATAAAGCAGTATGCTATAAACCAAGAGAGCAGTAAAGACTAACTATGTAGAATCCGAATAGCATTCAAATTGTTTTGACTGTTTTTGAGGCTTCAGAGACCTCACACTGCTTTCCTGTAGTTTTCAGACTATACCCACAAAGAAATCATCCCACTGTCCGTAGAGCAGAAATTCCATTTTCTTAGTAGTATAGAATCCAGAAGGTCAATCACTGTCAAGTAACTATACTGAAACCAGATACTACTCATACTTGTAAAGTGTAGAACTTACCTTCTACTCTAAAAACATAGCAAGGAGAAAATGTAACAGTGGTTGCTCTCCCTGTGCCTCCCAGTCAAACTGCTGAAGCATCACTATGTTACCCAAAGAACAAGACTAACACAGATGAATAAATTAGCAACACCAAGGGGGATGCATCTCAGGTGAGACGGGCATCAGATATACCTTCCTTCATTATACCATCAAGGTCAGACTTCTCCCAAGGGATGGGAATCATAGTTCCAGAAGCTTTGCTCTGGACTGCTGAAGTGAATTTCAACTTTTCTGCACTTAACTACCTCATTAAAACACTGACAAAGCAAAAAATAAGTGTTTCATTACGGATAGGACTGATTTTAGAGGAATCCTAGCCACACATTTTCTTAATCAGAATTTAAAAGTTGAATCTCAGTCAAATAGTGAACTTTAAAGAGACATGACCAAGACCTAGGAGCACAGGTAAAATATACAGGAGATTTTGCTTTACTGACCCCAATATAATCAATGTCCAAATCATGATACTGTTTAGCTCCTAATATCCAAGAAACAACATAGTAAGCAGTAACATCTGGATAATCATAGGGCCAGTTTTCACCCTTCCCTATCCATGCCGGAAATGTCCAAGGTAATCCTGGAAAGAAAGAAGAAACACAAATGAGTAAGTGGGTGGTCCACATGACTGTAAGCTCTAACAGCAACCTGTAATTTGTTCTACCCAAAATGAAGGAGCAGATATACACTTTGAGTTCACATAGTTCCACAAAGGCAACAAACCAGAACTTATTTTACTAGAGATTACGCTGTAATACAAATTGCAATCAAATATATTAATAGCAGCAATTTTTCGTATTTTTTTTAAGCTAGAAAATCTTCATTGCTAGAGAATAACTAAGTAATATGATCATTCAATTGTGTGATGTTAGCTCTAACAGGTTTAAAATTCCAAAGATTTTAGGATAAAAATTTCATTATACACAAGGGATCAATACTCAACGCTAAAAATTTATTATCTCCCAAACAAAAGTTTCAAAAGAAGTAACGATCAGAAGAAGCTCAGCAACATGGAAAAGCATTTCCAAGTCTCAGCTGCTTACTGGATTTTGTAGGAATTTAGAACAAGAAATTAACCTAACCAGATACTGCTAAGTCTTTGTGTAAGATACCACAGGCTAATTAAAAGGCAAACCCTCCTTCCTTTGTTGAGAGCTTGATCTAAGAGAATAGGGAGGTTATTAATAAGCACTATTAGTCACATATGGTAAGTTTACTGCTTCTCACAGTACAAGTCTAACAACCTGACTAGCAAATCCTGCAGGAAGTCTTGTAGCTGGATATGTAAAAACCTAATCCCTAAAAGAGGTAAGATTAGATACTATTTAATTGATACATTTCCTACCTTGTTTCATGTGAAATGCATTTTGGAAAGTGTTTCAATTATAATCTAGCATTCCACATCAGTACTAACACAGCAAACATATGACCCGCAATCAAAACAGGGAGACAGGAGAGTCCTCTTACAACTCAACTACATACATAAGACAAATTAGACGACCACCACAGCATGGAGGAGTAACGGGTTTTTAATAAGAACACATAATTAAATTTAGTGCACATTTATTTTTTACAGATACTTGCTGTAAGTTTACTTTATCCCTTACAAATTTTTTTTCCTCTCTTACTCAGACGTTAGCTACCATAAATAATTTATGTATGCTGTGATACTAAACAGCAGTGTTACTAGATACAGGTAATAATTAGAGCGTCATTTCTTACCCTATGTCACTTGTTACATACATTCTCTTTACACTACTTGTTACATGTGCTACTGTAAAGTACCGTAAGTTTAAGTGACACATCAAGTCAAGTTCACGAAATATCAGAGATTCTACTTTGTGTACTGCACATAAAAACATCTGCCAATTAAAATAAAAAAGCTAATTAGGGTTCATATATGTAATTTAGTTGGGGGGGGGGGAAGCATTTAAATCCTAGAGCTTGAAGCAATTTACCGATCAGTTTAATTTTGGGGTTCCTTCTTTTAGCTTCTTTCATCAGCCACCATTCATAGCCCCGGAAGTAGTTCTCATCATTTTCATAGTGCATATGGGAGGGTTCAGTGCCATCTAGGAAGGAGAGAAGCTCACAATTATCTTCTGTGTCATAAGCTGTTATAAAGTTTTCTGTATTGCTCACCACTATAGCATGCAAGCACATACCTCCAGCATGGTTCACACATTCTTTGGTATGTATTTCAAAGCAAAATGAGTAGTAGGAGAGTGCTTGCAAGATTTGCAACCCGTAATTCTTAGCAGAGGAACTTAGCACAAATGTAATATTTTTCATTTTAAAGGTACTATACCCGCTTTTAATATCAGATTTTTCTATCCCTAGCTATAATGCTAAATTTGTATTTGTGATTACTTTGGTCCCAATCACCATCAGAAAAACTACAACATTAAGATCCGGAAGGGGAAAGGGGGGGGAAATCAAATAAAAAATAAAAATAATAATTTTAAAAAAAACCAAAAAAAACCCAACAAAAAACAAACACATTTGTGGAAGGTTATATCTAAACCAAAAAGCAAACAAAACAATGTTATCATTTCTTAGTTTGCTTCATCTGTGCAAAACAAGTCCAGGTGGAGGAAAGAGAGGAAATGCCATGGAGTTTTTTTAATGATGGGAAAGAGATTTTTAAAATTTTTTACAGTAAAAGATGTCATTTCTGATTTCCATGGTGTTCCACGACAGCAGAAATAGTTTTTAAACTTGAAGGAGCTATGCACTTAATTCCCTCAAAGGTAAATGAACTAGAAAGGTGCAAAAGAATTAGTGTTCCATGGGAAGTCAATTAATAAATTGTGCATGCAATTGTAACAATTACTTATGCTAAACTATATGCCTAATTGTTCCAGAGATCTCTTCTGATGACACCTTTTGTTTAAATGAAGCTTGTTGAAACAGCGCATTTCATTACAGAAAACAGAATTTATATATTTTTTAACCTTACAAACATTGGACTATTTGAAAGTTCTAGTTCATGGATACCCGGAACAACAATTAGATTCTAACTCCTGCTCATATCTCTGAGATCAGAATAACAGCTAGAATGTAGTGTATTATGATATATGCATCTCACTGTTCTCCTCCTAAAACCTGGAAACCTATCACACATGTACCATTTCTCTTTAGCCAGCAACAAGTGTTTGATAAGGTCTGTGCATGCCTAAAGATAACTCCATTCTCCTCTAACCAGCAATTTATTGACCAAATACTGAGCTCTTAAACCCATTATAGTACTTCTCACCAGTACAACACTTTTCTTAAGGAAGTAAGCCAAGAAAGGAAAAACAGTATCTAATTACACAAGTGCAGACATTTTAAAATTGCATATAAAATGCCACAAACAGATGCTATGCTTTCTATATATTAACTCAGTTTGTTTTAAGCCTATTCTTAACGTGGCCAAGATTTAGTTATAGGGGAAAAAATACAAGGAAGAAAAAAAAAGAGATAAGAACTCTAGTTTTGTTACTGCTTCTCAGCTTCTGATCACAATCATTTACAAAAGAATTTCTCCTCTGGGTGTGTAAATATAGTAGGCTAAGCAAATTACATGATGACATGTAATTTGATGACATGTTTATTGAGGTTGTGGCCATGAAGAGAACAAAAAAAAAAAAAATTGTGCCTACTGTCAGTGAAACATAGCAGCTCATTGAACCAAACAAGTGTACTTGCCTCTGACCAGCTATCTTCATATTTAAATGTTTTTAAGATATAAACTACACAGTCCCACACAAGTTTTACAGTTGGTATTACAAAACTGGTGTTTGGGAAATGCTCTGCAACTAAGCAAGCCACCAGAGCTTCCTTAACCTTAGAGAACAAAAGAACTAATTTGGTCTAGAATGAAACCCATTAATGATATGTTAGTGAGAAAAGTCTCAAGAAACTTAACAAATTTCTGTAAGTTAGCAGACTGCAACTTCTTTGCAACTACAGAACGTATCTCTATGCTTCAGCTAACACGACATGTGCAGGACAGTGGCATCACTGCAGAGAGAAGTTACACCCTGCTCATGCAAAATCCATACCTGTTGACTGTCCATCACCTCCAATCTCTACTTTGAGGATATGCAAAGAAGCACCAAAATTTGGCTAGAAAAAGAAAGACACAAAATCAAACAAAATCCTGATGGTAACAAGAAGAACGCAATAAATATTAAATATTTTGAAGCTGATAATATTTCAATACTATTTTTAACATATGCAATGAGAGATTATGCATAATTCTGATTCAAAAGGAAATTGAGCAAAACAAATAGTACACTTATCTTTAGTTAGTTTCACTAACTCTTGTGCCACTAACGATACTTCCCCACAACTCTAGATTTATATTAATTATGCTCAAGAAAGTATTAATACAGACTTAAAGTAGAACATGGTCTATATGAAGAATACAGCAATATTTTTAATGTTATTAGAAGTCTGTTTGCTTTTAAAAATTGAATTGTTGAAATTGATATTTTTTTAAAATAATGTATTCTTTGGTGTAACGGTAACACTGCTTATGTGAAAGAGCATACATACAGCTCAGTAGTAATCTGCTAACTACAGGAAAAAAGGCAGGAGAGGAAAAAACACCACACTGCAAAACAAATGGCCACCTAGTCCACTATCCTCATCCCTGGCATCTGACCAGTAGAGCAGAACAAAAAAATTCAAGCTCATACAGGTGATACTACTCAAAGTATGTTCTTCCCAGTCATTAGTAGCTTAAGAGTTGCTCAAGCCAGAAGTTACAACTAATTATTATTTTAATAACCAGTAATAAGCTGGCCTCCTCCATGAAATTACCCAAGTATAATTCTGGCATCAAAAAAAAAAAAAATATTTAAGATGTGAAAATAGAGTTTGACTTAAAAATGCTGCAGAGATAATAGTTTTCTGGGCTTACAAGGTTTGGAATTTTTTAATTATTTTTAAACAAGAAGCAAATATTCTAAATTCACCATTTCTCTTCCTGTCATTTCTGATACAAACTTTTAACACATTTTTTCTCTCATCTTCATCATAAACGTTGACTGACATTAAAAGACAAGGAAAAACCAGGCAAGGTATACTCCCTCCTAGGTATCTCATGGCAGCCTAAAAGGTTATGTTGAAAGAACATGTCAAAAATTCCTTGAAAACCATGATCTCTCAGCTAGATTTTCCTTTCTCTGCACGTCTAGAGATTCCTTTAGAAAACTCACAGTTCTAAGACACAGTCTCCAAAAAACTAGGTTTTGACCCCCCAGTTACAAAACACACCTTACTCTTTTAAAACCAATTCTTTAAACTGCACAGTAAATTATTCCCCTCCAGCCATCTAGATTACACTACTTGAAAGTGACATGACATCCTCCTCCAACAGAGTAATTTACAGTGCCAAAAACAAAACAAGCTATTACTTTCCAATAACCTTACCATATATGAAGTCGGGTAACTCCATAGGTTACACTTGCTAACTAAAGCACCTTAGAAACCAGTAACATTCGCTCAACTTCTAGAGTAACTGCACTTACACTCAAAACTAGTTTGGAAAAGATATGCTATTGAAGCAACGCACACTAAACCTATCTATACTCAAAAAAAACCAAAAAAAAAAACCCAAAAACAAACCCCACAGCCCCCCCCATCTGAAAGACCCACTTCCTGCTATTGCTATACATAGCCAAAACCCCTCATTTTAGCCACAACAATTATTTAATTCTCATTAACCCCCCCCATGGATGACCAAAATATGTTGAAAGCATATTTTTAAAACATGTTGTGGAAACACAAGAGGAATTTTCAGAATAATTTGAAAAAATAGGCTCCTGAACAACACACTGGTTGTCAAAAACATGAGCTAAAGTTTAAAGTTCTGATAAAAATCAGCATTAAAGTAAATGCTTTACAAGATAGGATTCTGTCTAACTTTAATAAACATACAACTGAAGTTATACATTACACAATTCTTCATTAAATTAGGCATTATTGGGTCCGTGAAACCAACTGTACCTTGAACAGATAATCTAAAATCTGGGAGCGATAAGGTTCTTGGTAGTTCACCAGGAGTCTAGATGTGGCCTAAAAGAGAAAGAAAACAAGAAAATATGAAAACCTAACTTTCAGACATCTTAGCATGCCCCAGTTTATCAGTCTAGGACTTTGACATAGCTAATAAGCCTACAAAAACAACTGTACCTCCAGAACTCAGCTAAGGCACCATAAAACTATTTTCTAACCCTCCAAATGTGCATTTCTGCTTTCAGACTCCGGTTACCTGCAACTTACTGCAAAGAGGACAAAGAAAGATCTCACAGACCTAACGCATGCAAAACGCCGCTCCCTCCCAGCACCATTTCCCTCGCTCTACTCGAATCTCCCTGCTTGGGCTCAACAGGAGCTCACAGGACACACACGCCCGAGGGGACGAACCACCAGCTCGGCAGGTCCAAGAGTGGGTAAGAACTCGCTGGATCTCATGGCTCGGCCCGCCGGACCACCCGAAAGGACACGGCTGATGGCTCATCCAGCACTTTAAAACTCAAGGAGAGAAGCAGCTCGGGAGACCTTCTACAGAAAAACCCCAACACCTCTCGTAGCTCTTCTCCAACGGCACCGAGTACGTGGGCGGCCCTCTGCACCCTCGCAAGAAAGAGCCAC
>VXBZ01005729.1:149863-191375 GCA_013399135.1 Heliornis fulica
AGTCCCCGCGCCCGCCGGCGCCGCTCACCCCGCCGCCGCTGACAGCTCCAATCCCGTCGAACTGCCTGCCCAGCCCGCCGGCATCGTCAAGCACGTAGGCTGCCATCGAGAGCGCAGCAGCATGGACCCCGGGAGGCCCCGGACCCCACCTGAAGCCGAGCAAGAACCATCCCCACAGCAGAGCCACACACCCCATNCAGCTCCGCACCACTCAATACACCACGCCGTCCCGTCCCTACAGCAACTCGCCTCTACCCGGCTCCGCGTGTCACGTGACCGCGCGAACTAGCAGTCACCTGGGGGGCGGGGCGCAAGCGCCCTGCGCCGCCATTTTACTAAAGGGAAGGGAGAAGGGAAGGGTTACAGCCTATACGCGCGCCCCCCTCTGGGATTGAAGCTTGTGGCTGCCATTTTGAGAAAGGGCAAGGCGAGTTTCGGCTGGTGGGAAGCATACCGCCATACTGCAATTGGGCACTGAATACTGAGTGAAGGCATAACGGAGCCATCTTGTGTATGGGAAAGCTGAGTTGTGTAGCAAGGCAGGTTGCGGGAGTTGCGGCTGCGCAGCGTTTCTCTATGAACGCAGAGCGAAATTGCATTTAGTACCGCCAGTTTCTCAAAACTACCAAAGCAGCTTTGCTGCTGGCAATGCGTGGCAGTTTTTGTGGCTAACAAGTGGTGTTTCCTGGGGAATCTATGGTTTCCAGTCCGTGGCAAAACCCAGCAGCTGGTTTTTGGCCATCTCTCATGCTGCCACCAGCTCCCTCATAAAAATAGGAAACCTCCAGCAGTCTGAAGGAGAAAACACCTAATGCATTGTGAGAAAGACCTTTGATCGCTTGCACAGCATCAGGCAGCATCGCTGGGAGTGGCACAAGGGCACAGGGCCAGGCCCGGAGGGGCCCTGCTCCGCAGAGAGGAGCCAGTAGCTATAGGGGCTTCCTCAGGAGCCCAAGGTGGCCCCAGTACCATCTGCAGCTGGGCCAGCAAGACCCCAGAGAGGGATTATGAAACTGGGTTTTGACGTGTGCCACCAACGAGGCTGAAAGAGCCTTTATGTTGCATAGTCTTTGCTGCAGGGCAGCTGCATAAAATAGGAGCATCTGGGATGGTGCCACACATTATGAGATTCTGTGAGGATAGCCTGTGTTGCCTCAAGCTCCAGTTTGTAAAAGCACTGGGCTCAGAGGAAAAGTAATAAGGAGATTGGTGGTTAGCTTGATTATTCTATAAAAATCCTAAAAGGGGAACTGCCCACTTGCTGACCTCACTCTTTTACAGAGCCAGTGTTCCATGTGCTTAAAGGAGGAATGAGGCACCCGGAAATGCAGTGGCTGACATCATGTGGGCAGTGTTAGAGCTGTGGAAAAGCCCAGGTTTTACGTGTTTCTGTCCATAAAGAATGCTGTTATTCAAGCCACTGCGGGATCTGATGTCTCAGTGATGACATTACCTGACTGACACTTCCTGTTTATTTCTTTTTTAAATAACAATGCCAAACACAAAACATTTTGCACTTTACAGCAATATCAAGCATTAACTAATGAACCTGCTCACACCCAAATGAGCTATATGAAGCCATTATTACACGCTGAAGGATAGTGACTTCCTCAAGGCTACTGTGAGTCAGTGCCAAAGGTAGAATTATGCTCATGGTCCTAATTCACATGTGGTCCAGCAGACTTTACAGCTTTGCACACCTGGAAGGTTTGCAAACCCATCATGAATGATTAACTGGGTAATTGTTATAATTTCTTCAATTAATGCATCATTTTATTACAGGTAAAAGGCTTCAGCTGCTGAATTCAGTCTATTAATCACTCATAACCCGAAAAGAATCACTCATAACCCTAAAAGTGTCAGCTTTCAAAACTTGCATTTCCATCCTGTGATGTGCTTTGGGCCTACCCTTTTCATCTGGTAGAGAAAAACATCCTTACAATCTTTTGGTAGAAAGAAGAGGGTATTTTTGTGAGACTGTGAGAACTTTTATTTTGAGTGAGGAATCTCAACCTTTTTTTTTTACTTTTTTTTTTTTTCTTTATAACCCCAGGACCTGTGATCTGGACCTTTTGTAAACCCAAATATAACCAAAAATTATTAAGAACTTAAAGTAAATATTCATTGCTTCTTTTGCAGATTAGATAATATTCCACTGTAAATTATTTCAGTTGTTCTTTCTTAGAAGTACTCTGCCAACCCAAAACAAAAAAAAAAAAACACCCGTTGTTCTGAGATGTTTTCAGATGCTGTGTATGTACAGACAAAAAAAATAAAAAAAATCCCAAACAAAAAAAAAACAAAACCAAACCAGTTACTACAGTGAAGAACTTTAGACATACATGAACTATGTTTCTTCATTTCTAATAATGATAAGAACTGCCTTTTCTTCATTGAAGTACTGGAACCCTTGCCAGAAGAGCAGAACAAGCTCACCAGACCGTGTTCTTAGTAGGTACCATACTAAGAAACAGCAGGTGAAAAGGGATAAAACAGGTCTTTGTCTAATGACTTTTCTCTCAGTAAAGGTAATTTTTCTCAGTAAAGGTTTGATTGAAATTTATTTTATAAATTAACCAAACCTGTATTCCACTCAAGTTGCTGAAAAGCCTTCCTTTCACCAAACTGGAGTGGGCTATGATACCATTTCAGGAATGAGCACAAGTATAGGATGATTATATAATTTAGGCTTCATATGAGCGCACAATAGTAGAAAAATACTGTGGAAGAAAATATCTTGCTCTGGCTGGAAAAATGAAGGAAGCAAATCTCTTCATCCACTGGTTAAATATTATAGAGCAGCCCTGTTTTGTTCTCAGAGAAGTCAGTCAGTATGTCCTATTTTAGAGCACTTGAATTTGCTCATCTGTTTCATTTCTCCTTAGCATCTGAATCATCAGATCAGCTAGTTTTTGTGTTACCCAATCGATGCACATTTAAAGACCATTTTTACCCCATTTCTTAGAAGCAGAATTGAATTGTTTCAAACAAAATATTAAAAAAAAAAATATCTGAGTGCACAGGAAATTTTTCTGATCACAGAGGGAAAAGAGAAATTATATTCACGGAACAATTTTTCCATATAGCTAGTGAATATAATTATGTGTTAAAAGAATCACTGCTGTGAAAGGCACATCCAATCTCAGATTCAGTTTATATTAAAATATATAAATATGCAACCTTTGTTGCAGTGCATATAATGCTGTTATCCTTTGTTAGCTAGAACTGCTTACAAATTCCCTACCATCAGGAGGCCAACAGAAAAAAACAACAAAACAATATTAAAAATTCTGAAAATAATTAAAATAATTCTTTTTTGCACAAACTCATAAAGTCCTTATGGTATTTTTATGGGCTTTTCTTAGGTGGAGTCTTAGTTGATTCTGTAATAAAACTGCTGGCAAGGACAAGTGCCGAGTCTTCCATTCAAAACAAAAAAAACTCCTATGTTTTGAACATACAGAATTAAAGATAGATAAATTTATATACACTCCATGGTATTTTATTTCTGTGGAGTGGTTTCTGTGCAGAATACATAGTGTCCTAAATAAAAGGGTTGTAATATAGTCTGTGTCATTTGGCAATATTGTCAGTAAAACTTCCACAAGTTTACTAAAAGCATTCCTAGATTTACCAAGGTTGTACTATGCTTTGTGTATACTTGTACATAACTACATTGCTGTCTTTCCCACAGTCAAGTTTAGATTAACAAGGTATAAAAAAAAACATTAAAAAGAGGAAAAACAAAGACATATGAGCTGTTGCCTCATTGGTGTATCCAACAGCAGCTTCCTGTTGCTTTATTTGATGAAGCAGTTTTTCTTCTCAGAAGGAGACACGGGTTATGCTACCGATGAAACTGCTACGTGGGGACACATTGCTGCCTAGGTAAGTGTTCAAAATCTAAGAAATCATATATACAGCTTATGTTTTGCTTCAGATTTTAATCTGGCTCTCCATTAATGTGATGCTGATATCATACAACAAAAAGAAGGGACACAAAAGTGGCTGAAAAATATTGCTTTGGGAGGAGTTCACCTCCAGCACAATTAAAAAATGAGGCAGAAAGACAAATGACATCAAAAGATTTAATTAGGAAGGAAATACCAGCTTGGTTCATTGTTGTAATGGTATTGCCATGATCAAAATACCTGTCCCTTAGGGAAGAAGGATGTAGAAGAGCAGTATTTGGGGGTGAATTTTAAGGATTAGAATACCAAGTGTGGACATGGTAATACTTTGTACAGCACCTTTCTGTATGCTTAGAGGAAAACGTGATGCACATAAAGTTGTAGAAAAATAATGCTCACCTGTGTGGGCTACATCCTAAAAACCCATAACTTTTTCCTATTTGCTCATGTTAAAAAAATGTTTATGCTCTATAAAACAGTTCATAAATGTATCTCAGAGATAAAAAGACTGAGCTCTTATAGAGCTCTTATAGAGCTCTTATATTGTTTGAGTCTCGACAGAATCTGGGAGACCTGTGAGTGAAATCAAATGTTTCATGAGGAAAAATGCTGTTCATTTTAAGCAAAAATGTCCATGTTACTGGAAGTCATATTTCAGCTCTCCTAAACTGCAGAATTTTTCAGAAGTTTTGAGATCTACTTTTTATGGAAAAAAGATGCAGCTATGGAAGGTCCTTGTGCTTGAGGAACTCATCTTGGTGCTATAACTTATTTTGAGACCACAAGGCAATCTACTTTTTTTTTTTAATTGCTTTGAGAGAAAAAAGAAAGCAAGAAAAACATGTGCCCTTACATCTTATCAACTGATGCATAGTAGCACCAGTACAGCAGCTACTGCACAGATGTAGCTCACACTACATTGTTTTCTTTCACTGAAACTTGCCTAAAAACAAAGTACTTGTCAAAAGCTTACCACATTATAATGAATGTTGCTTACATCAATTTTCCCTTTTATGAACTTGAATTTGAAATGAAAGTTGAAATGTACCAGTTTCAGATATTTCCAAGATTAAGCTAATGGAAGATAGTGGTTTTTTATTAGTGACCAAACTTTTCTGCTAATAACACAATATCCTCAGAGTCTTCATCTTTCCTAACTTCCCAAACTATAGTAGAACTAATTAATCTGAAATATAAACAAGACTTTTCAATTCTTCCCTTAGGAAGTTGTTTATGGATAAGAGTATGGAATATAATTTTGTATTTGTGCTTATAAAAGTATTACTTTATACTTTTTAATTTCAAAATATCATAACTAGAGAGATCACGTAAATGTCTCTGCTGAAATAGATACTGTAGGAATGCATCAATACAAATACAATATATAGTAGTGTTTTTCTCCAGAAACAGTCACAAGGTGTGACTGTTTACAGGCTTGCTAACATACATTACTTGAAGCCTAACATTTTCTAGTTGTTTTCTCTATATGTCATGTCTGACTGCTAGTTGCACGTTATGTTTTCAGAGTTCTCGTACAGAAGGTTTCCTGTAGCAAAACGACATAGAGACAGGGACAATGATAATCATTGAATATTGTGAGTAAAAGACTAAATTAACTGTTGAGATAGTATTTTTTTCATTACAAATGCATCTGATATTGTAAGTCTATTAATGTAAGTCACAAGTCTACAGAATTAGTCACAGTGAGTTGGGCTATAAAAGTCAAATGATTAGATGATATCATTAAATGGAAATTCATTGATAATCTTTAGAAAAAAAATTAAGAATTGATGGGGAAAATTATCAAATGTTGTGTTTTAGGATAGCAGTAAGACAATAGCATCTTCCTATGCAAAACCATCAGGCACACTCAGTAGCTGAGAGAAAACCTGGGAGTTCTTCAGATCATGAATTCAGGTAAGACAAATCATTTTGCATTATGTAGTCCTAATTATCAGAAAAAAGCTAAGCAAGGAAGTATGATATGGACCACTTCCCCTGACATAAGGCCCCAAGTAACTGTAATGAAATGTGTTGTAATCAGGGCAAAACAGTGTTTTCTATTTTTATGTTTCTGTACAAGAAACTGCAGCATGCTTCATATGCTGGCTCTTTGACACACTTCAGTATAGGTCATGAATATGTGCCAGAATGACACACTTATTATTATTCTCATTGAAAGCATGGCCTCATGTATGTGGCATCAGTGTGTCATCAAAGCTGGGACATGAATTACCTGAGGAATTTTAGACAGATAAGGCTTTGTTCATAGAAACTACTGATGATGGTTAAAAATCATGGGGGGCAGTGATGTATGAACATGAAGGGCAGAAAGAATTGTCAAGATGGCAAATTTCCTTTAATCTCAATGCTTTTCTCTGAATCCCCTCTTCAGTGTCCCAGCCTGCCATTACCCTTAAAGTGTTAGTTCCTTCAGGCAGATGGTAGAAGACCAAAGCAAGGTCTTGCCGCAAAGATGTGATTTATTCAGGCAAGTGCTTTACCTTATGATCAATGGGATCAGCAGAGCAAAACGTTTAGAAACAATGAGCTAAAAAGAGAAAGCTGAAGAAAAAAAGAAGGTGGGTGGTACGAAGAAATTGCTATATTGGTCAGTGACTAGATGTGGAAGAGCTGATAAGCTGGACTGTGAGAGGAGCTGTTGTGAATATATGGAGACAAGTTGGGAGCTTGTATGGATGATGGGTCTGTACTATAACAAGTCAACTAACAATGGAGAATGAGTTTGTGGGGGTGGGAGGAGGAATTCCAATTCTCAGTCACGCGACTAGTAAACACTGCCTGCAAGTAAACACTTGCTACATTACACACATGCCTCTGAAAGGGCATGTTTCTCTCTTGGACATGAGACCTGTCATAGGAAAAGAGATACTAAAATGTGCTTAGAAAAAGAGATAGGTTTTTATCATTTACTGATCTGGTCAGTCTGCATCAGTTTGCTTTGCATTAGATGAGAAATGGGTCAGCAAAGCCCAGGGATTCAATTTCTAGAGCTAGATATTTAATTTGTGATGCTTATCTATGCTGGTAAGCTTACTGTGTCCTATTTACCATGTGGTTTTATTAACCCATAATAAAAGGAGATATCTTATGCTTGTCTTAAGTATAGTCACTGCTTTTTTTAAATCATCATCTAAGTAAAACTGTTCAATGAACAAAATTGGCAAGCCCTTCTCAAGAATTTTCCTTGTCTTTTATGCCTGTGAATGAATTTAACTCCAACTGTGAAAAGCTGGCCAACTTAATCAAATAAAACAGTGGTGGTAAAATGAAATATGTGCTTTCTGTCTAGCTCTGTCATTGCTCCTCTTTCTGAATATGCATGAAAATAAGAGTGTGAGGAGTTTTGGGAAAGTGATCCGTATAATAACCTCTCAACACAGGCAGTAAACCTACCTGGGTTTCTCTTACAAACCCACAAACCTCCACACACACATCAAAGCCATAAAAAGCAGAATGAATTTGCCTACATGGGAAAATCCCTGCACCCACTTTCTCTTCAGTATGAGCTGTTTCCCATGTAGGAACAGTTGTAGACAGTGCTGTCTTGCAACCTACTTCTTGTACAACCTCTTCACCTTCTCTGCAGGCAGTCTAGGCTAAAACCACAGATGAGTTATCAGTGGCAGTCTCTGAATCAGTTGGTATATTTGGCAGTAGAACTGGACCACAATAAGTATTTCTCATTCTCATATTTCATGGATTTAACAATTAAATCTTTAGGGAAGAGAATTACTCTGTGTAATGTGTGTGTCAGAGCTGTGATATAGGAAGTGAGTACCAGCTGTCTCATACCCTTTCTTGCTTAAAGGGCAACTCTTATAACTAAGAATAATGTACACAAGTCTGCCAGTCCCACTGCTTTAGTCAGGCTGCCATTTTACTGGTATTTTCATGTTGAAGCTGTTGACACCCACAACCCTGCTAGTGCCTAGGGTAAACTTAATTGCTAATGGTTTTATAAACTCAAACATGGCAGCTGCAGTTCTTAGGGGAAAGAAGTGTAACAGAAAAATTGTACTCAGAGTCTCTACCTCACATGTCTGAGTGACACTGGCAAATTCTCCTGTGCATGCAGGAATCCAGTAACTTGCCAAGTTTCACATGAGGGCTCCTGGGACATGCAGTAAGCATTGCTGTAATAGTGTGGTTGGTGGCAAGTTTTTAGGCAAACACGTACAAAGAAGGAAAGGGAAAGTGGGGAAGTGTAAGGATGTAACGAGACAATAGAGTAACTCTCAATAGGGAGAGACATAGCAGCCACACATTTGCCTTTTCTGAGAAGATCCCAACATCTAGTGGCAGCTGAATCAGTTTTTCTATTCTTGTCTCTCCATTGACATAGGAGAGTATTGGCTATAGGGTTGGCCACACAGTTCTGCTCACCAGAATATTGGAAGGTGCACCTCAGTTATTTGTTGTTCATTCTGATCCCCTTCATCTTTCCCAAAAGAAAGATCTGGGATTGTGGAACCCTACTCCTCTGGAATTGTTTTATCTATTCATCCTGCTTCTGCTGTAGAATCTTGCATCTGACTGACCTTGACCATCTTACACATTTCAATTCATGTTTTCCTCCAGGAGTGTTTAGACTCTTTGATGTCCTACAAACAGAGTTTCTTTCTTCTAAAAAAGACACTCACCAAGGCTCATAAAAACAAACAAAAATGTTGTTATAGCTGACTTTTTTTCCTTTTGGCAACAGAAGGCTGGAATCTTACCAACAAGAAGAAGTAACAGATGACCAGTCATCAAACTACAGAGCGTTTTTTATTGCATCCAGGCTGGAATGGCCCCAAAGATACTAATGGGGTTGACAAGGAATACCACTAATTGCCATGATGACTACACCCTGGATAAGTATTTGTTTCCATTTGTGTACAGCATTGTGATGGTGATTAGTATTCCAATCAATTGCATATCCCTCTATGCATCTTGCATTCAGGTGAGGAAAAAGAATGAGTTAGCAGTCTACCTCTTCAGCCTATCCCTGGCTGACCTTTTGTACTCTCTGATTCTGCCTCTGTGGATTGATTATGCCTGGAATGGAGATAACTGGAGGCTCTCTGCCTTGCTTTGTCAGATTTCTGCCTTCCTTATGTATATGAATTTCTACACCAGCACTGCATTCCTTGCTTGCATCTCTGTTGATAGATACCTGGCATTAGTTCACCCCTTGAAGCTCCAGCACTTCCGCACAAGAAAATTTTCGTTGTTTCTCAGCATAATTGTTTGGCTTTTGGAAAGCATCTTGAATTCCGTCATATTGATGAACAAAGAAGTGTTCAATGATAGTTGCAATTTCACTAATCATACATTATGCTATGATAAATACCCGCTGGAAGTTTGGCAGATATGGGTAAATTTATTCCGGATATGCTCAGGGTACCTGGCCCCTTTGATAATAATTTTGTTTTGCTACCACAAAATCTACCAAGTAGTAAAGTATAATCAAGCCACAGTAGATGAAGAAAAAAAAAAAGTGAGGAAACTTATTCTGAATATCACAGTTACTTTCATTGTCTGTTTCACTCCTTATCATGTTGTGTTGCTTATTCGCAGCATTAAAGAATCTTACACCACTGACCCACACCTTTTGCAGTTCATATATAAGGTTTACAGGATCACACAGGCCTTAACAAGTTTGAATTGCATTGCTGATCCCATCCTTTACTGCTTTGTGAGTGAAACTGCACGAAAAGACATACTGGATTTGCTCAGGTGTTTCTTGTGTCTACAAAAGTGTGGGAGAGGCCAAGCAAAAGACCATGGCTTGTGCAGTTCTGCTACAAAGACCAGTGTGCTGGTTACCTACAGAACTTCCTGTGAAACAGAGACTGTCAAAAATTCTTGAGAGAGCACATTCAAAGCAACATCAGATAACCTAGAGAGGAAAGAAAGACTGTACCCACTCTGTACCTAGGAAACACTCCAAAATTGACAAACCTTCATAAAACCAGAAAGTGGATTTAATAAGAACTTATTACAGGGTCGGTGAAAGCAATGGAGCATCAAAATCAGGCCTGGTACATAAATCAGTGTCAACAAACACACAGTCAAGGAAAATCACCATGATACACTGACAAAAACTGAGAATCCCCTAGAGAAATGCCTCCTGTCACAGCTTGCCAGATAGCCCCTGTACTGGGCATACATGTACTTGGAGGAGGGCTGAAGTCCTCTTAACCCAGTAATTTGTTTTCTGGTTCTAACAGAAGCCTAAAACTTTACTGGGAAGGAGCCATATGTGGGATTTTTATTTTTATTTTTTTAAATCAGTACTGATTTAAAAATGTGACAGATAAATAAAGCACGCACACTCATAGAGATCATTCAAATGATTGACTAAGGAGCAGACAGAGGGAGCATGTTAAATCTTCTCATTCCATGGTGAAATTTATGCTGCTGTGATGGTTCCTCTGTTCCAGTAATGACTCAAGTTCCCCTTCGGCATACCATTGAGAGTAGCCACTTCTTAAAATTGTTTACCTCATATGGATGGGTGCTTAACCTGCTCTTAAGCTTTGCAGTTTTTGTTTTCTTTGGAAAAAATACGTTCTGTATATGTGTCATGTGGTTTCATTACAATATCAGTATTGGGCTTCAGACAGTTGAAGTTTCATTGCTTCAAGTATGTAGAAAGAACCAGATTTTAGGCACAGAGAGTTTAACTCAAATGATTTTTTTAATTGATATATACAGGGAAGAAAGAGAAGGACTGAAAGGTGAGGTTTCACATCTCTCCAGCAAATGGACCAGCAACAGCCTTGCTTTATAGTTGAGATCTGAAGTATGTTTATGTTTGCAGAGTCAATAGAGCAACAAAGTTTATATCCATTTACTTAACTGAACCTGGAGGCCTCAGCCAGAGGTTCCAGGCCTCGCAGTCTGATCAATTTTTTACAAAATCAAACAACAAACAGTACTAAAACACCAGCAAAGAACATGAATATACCAACAAAGAATAAGAATGGCAGCAAAAGGACCCACATTTAAAAGAGCTGAAGTTGACACCAATCAAAAGTACAACTAATTCAGGGATCTGGTCCTGTGCAGGGCGACTGCTGCAGGGCACTCACCCTCCTGAAAAGAATTAAAAAAACATGGAAAGTTGGGGTTATTTTTCATCTCACAACTTTTTCATTTTTGTTCAGGTGCCAGGGCAAATGTGTATGGTGGTTGTCCAGTTTCATAGAGAACAAATATTTCTTCCATCAAAACCTATCCCCCTTTAGCAAGTCTGTCATGGAAACATTTTGACCAGCAACTTCTCAGCAGACTTCTAGGTCAGACGTTATACTTGGAAGAGGAGCACACAGTGGTTACAAGCAATATGAATGTTCTTGTGAGAACATATTTCTCCATGTAAATGATAAACTTCTCTAGACACTTTCATGGCTATCATGAGTTCCCATTTGTATCTATTTATATTTTTGCATTCCAAGAAGGGAACTTGGGATGCTGAGAAGGCTGGGTTTGTTTAGCTGGGAGAAGGCTTCGCAGACCCAATGTCAGCCTTGCAGTACCTGCAAGGAGGCTATTGAGAAGATGGAAGCCAATTCTTACAAGAGTGCATAGTAGGAGGACAAGAAATAATACACAAAACTTGAAGCAAGAAGAGGCAGAGTTGATAGACTGAGATACTTCTGAATGATGAGGACTTCAAGAAGATATTCTACATGTTCCATCCTAACAGATTATCAAGACTCAGCTGGATAAAGCCCCGAGCAACCTGGTCTGGCCTGTTTGTGACCTTCTTTTGAGCTAGAGGCTGGACTGGAAACTTATTGAGGTCCTTCCAACCAGAATTGTCCTGTAATCCTACGAACTCCTGTGAATGTGTATGTCACTGTTCTGTCTGTGATTTTCCTCTGTAAAAAAGAACAATGTTCCCTTTATTTGTTTCCATTAATACTTTTGCTGGAATTTCTTCTGATGTGGATTTCTTTTCCTGTAATACCTTCTTATATATAACAAAGGAAAAAGTATGCAAGCAGCAGTGCAAATTACTTCACCAAAGACTTGTTCTTTTGTTGACCTATGTATTTTGCAAGAGAATGTGAAATTTCACTGCAGCACTGGAATAAAAGCAGAACCAAGCTTCACTTCATGGAAAAAGTAACTCAGTGGTTCATTTCTAGACCTTTCACATGACAAAAAAATTTAGAAAGTTAATTCTATTGGGGTTTTTAATTTATTTCTAATAAAGAATAGTGAAGAGTAAAACTAAGCACCAAAACTGAATCAAATAAAACTTGTGTGTCAGGGAGTAGTGAGACCTGGCTGCTCTTCAAGGGACAGGGAGCCAGGAGCTGACAGCCAGGCAGGATGGGCAGTGTCCTCACCAAGAAGCTGCACAGTTCCTCGGCACCCCAGCAAGGCACACAGAACAGGTCCAGTGACCATAATAAGTCTCAGCCAACAGCTGTGTGATCACCAGACAAATCCATAGTGACAAGAAAGGTCAAGCTGGGAAGCTAGCAAGACAAGTTCAGGAGGTGTGAGGCCAGGCACATTCATACATGTCAGCACTGGGTTTCACATAGGCAGCCAAGGAGGCAGAAGGGACTGCATGCTTTGTTGTAAAACTCAGGGCCTTGGCCCTGTGTAAAGAACTGGACCTAAGATTTTAGACTTTATTATTTTCCAACATTGCTAAGAAAGTCCCCAGGTTGAATCAGTTTGTGTTCGTAGGTGAGGATATTTTTCATTGTGCCATTTCCTATAGTACCTTCCTGCATTGCTGAAGATCCACTTTGAGATAAAGGAAAGCAATGTTGGTGGCTGGCCTATAAGCTGAGCTTCATGAAAAAACTCACTTCATGATAACAAAATGTAGGTACTCAATCCCTTAGATAATTCTGAAATGTTTGGTCTTGGTGTTCAAATCACAACCCACTGGAAAAATGAGGAAACATTTAGATGGTGAGACTTTAGATGGTGAGACTGAAACATCCTGTACTTAAATCCTTTATGTTTTTACCTCATAATTCTTAAATAGCTCAAAATTTACACTTTTTTAACTGTTTCATCAAGTTGTTATTTTTTCCCAGATTGACTAAATTTACCATATAAAAGTGAATCATACAATGTTTTGTGTCAAAAGGGACCTTTAAAGGTCATCTAGTCCCATCCTCCTGCAGTAATTAAGGACATCTTTAACTAGATCAGGTTGCTCAGAGCCACATCAAGCCTGACCTACAATGTCTCCAGGGACAGGCCCTCCACCATCTCTCCAGGCAACCTGTTCCATGGTCTCACCACCCTCATAGTGAAAAGATTCTTCCTAATGTCTAATCTAAACCTATGCTGCTCTAGATAAAAACATTGCCCCTCTTCCTATCGCTATTTGCCCTAAAGTCCTTCTCCAGCTTTCCTGTAGTTCCCCCTTTAGGTGCTTCATCTCCTTTCAGTCTATACAGTAAGAATATGGATAATTAAAAGAGCTGTGATGGTAATTTAATTAATATCTACAGGGTATGAAATCTCAGTGCCAAATTATATTGTTGTCAGCATAGTAACAGCAGAGGCAAAATTGTATGTCAGTATTTCAGTTAAATTAGAATCCATCTCCCTAAAGTCCAGCAAAGATACAGCTCAGGTTTGTAAGTTGGGAGCTTTTCAGTGTACTGTGGTGATCCAGTTGGTAGAATTTCCGACTTCATTTAACCCATTTTTCTTAGAAACTTAGCCACAATCTGCATCATCACATTTATAATGCAGATCTTTATTCTTTTCTGATGTAACTACACATCAGCTTTGCTTTCTTAGTGTCAGTGGAGTCATTCCCAACTCCCGTGGTAGTAAGGCTAGCAGAGACTTCTGTCTAACTTCAGAGCCTCTGAGAAAGTTGAAAGGAAGTGTGAATTTGAGTTATAATCTATTTCATTTCCTGTTTTCATTCACGGAGAATAACAATACTAAAAAACTTGCAAGTGTCAATTTTCATCAGCGTCACTCTTAATTTAGTGCCAGTAAAGGGAGAGCATGAAGCCACAGTTTAGCCATGTGACACTTTCTATATTGCTTACAAGTTTCATCGATGCCATCACTGGTCTGACTTGCTGTGGTAGTAAAGGAGTAAACTGTTCTCTTCTTCACAACCTCCACACAGCATAAGGAAAGAGCATGGGTGGGCATACTAGGGCACTTCAAACCAGCACAACCGCAGCAGCAGATCTGCTGCACAGAACAAGGCTGTGGGGAAGGGAAGCGAAGCGTGGCTCTGAGCTCAGCATGAGCTGGGGGCAGCAGCTGCAACCACAGACCAGTGCTCCCAGTCACCAGGGTGTTCTTTCTGTGTGGGACAGCAGCTCCTCGTGGTCTCAGAGCCCTGCAAAATGGCAGTTTGCCCCTGCTCAAGGCCACCTGCTCCACCACACTTGTAGGGTCCCTGACAGCACTGATCCATCATCTGATAAGTGATGTTCCAAGTGTTCTTATCAGAGGAAAGAAAATGAAACACCTGTGCATATAGTAAAGGTTACTGCTATACCATGGTGACTGTGTTACTGATAAATTGCTAGCCAAGATGACACAGGGAGCTTTTGGCTGCTCAGCTATGAATTAAATGTAACCAAGCTCTTTCACCTAAATCTTGTAATACCCTAGAAACACATAAAGTCTGTTAAAAAAAAAAACCCAAAGACCAACAAAAACCAAACAAGCAAACAGTAAACAGTAAAGAAAAGGATCTTGAGATGACATGTATGTACAAAGCCTGATCCAGGTGAGTTACAAAGATGCTGCCCAAATCACAGTCAGATCCTTGCCAGTGCCAGCACAGCACTCCCCAGGTCCACTGTCCACTGTCACTTACAGACTCTATCCAGCAGAGCTAGGATGCTTGTCCCATACATAGCATACATACATGAGCTTCAGATTGCATATACATATACTAAACACATCACTCACTAATGTGAAATAGGAATGCTAGAACAGAAGGAGGTATGAAATACCTAAGGAAATAAATTAAGAAAAAAAGTGGAACAATAAGTCAAACATTTTAAAATTAACTTTGCATAGTTTGGTGACAGGTCTACAGGCTCCCAGTTTCCTTAAATGGAACATAAAAAACATTTTTCTGTAAAAAAAAAAGATGTCTCACAACAGC
Source organism: Heliornis fulica (assembly GCA_013399135.1). Taxonomy (NCBI): domain Eukaryota; kingdom Metazoa; phylum Chordata; class Aves; order Gruiformes; family Heliornithidae; genus Heliornis; species Heliornis fulica. The sequence continues at coordinate 164,909 of VXBZ01005729.1, forward strand.
TGAGGTAGCTCTCAGGAGCTGTTGCTTTAAATTTAGTGTTTTGAAAAATGTTATTACTATAGCAACTGGTTAAAGATTCAATACCAGGGAGAAAAGATTCTTTTACATTGTTTTGTTTTCCTGGTAAAGTCAAAATCTGTTGGAAACAACGTCACCTCTGTATATTCTTATCCCTGCTACCTTAGCAGATGCCAGAGCAAGTATTAAATCCCAAAAGCCACAATTTGAACACAAGATCCATAAATTATTTTCTGTTTCATATATTTAATTAAATGTGTGAGAAAGCACTGTGAGGAAATGCAGTTCATCCTGTAAATGCAGTGTTGGCAAAATCCCGTGGGCTCATATCACTAAATGAACTAATGAGACTGAGAAGACCTCACCAGTGAGATTCTCTCTTCTGGAGAAGCTGCAGAGATTAGCAGCTCCATTCAAATGGGCACAAGGAAAGTTGTATCTGGGTGAAAAAAAAAAAAAAAAAGTGGGTGGTGGAAATAAATTTTAAAAACTGGGCTGGAAAAGTCAACTTCTGTGAAAATGCATCATGCCCTTATATTCCCTTTAACTGACTACTTCTAGGTGCCAGATGAAAACAGAGCCAAAGCAGTACAGTACCTGCATCAGGTCAACCTCCTGGCTCCAGAGCTTTTACAGTCTCCAAGTTCTGCTTTCCCTTCATCCAGGGGCAGCACAGAGATTAGAAGGTGCAAAGTGGGCAAACAGCCTTGGGATACAGATCCTCCTGCCTGTTGTTTTCCTGCCCTTCCTACTTTTCCCCACTCTTTCACTCCTCCTTCCTCCACTCAGACTATTGGTAGCCCAGTCTGAGGCAGCAGGGCTCACAAAGCAGATGGCAACTCATCTTCTGAGGTATCTTTTCATTTTAGGAGAGCCAAGTACTCCTGAAAGGGAAGTAAGGTAAAAAGCCCTTATTCTTAGAAGGCAAGAGGAACTCTAAGGCAAATATCTGTGAAGAAATTGCCACGGTTCTCTGTATTCTCAGAACGAGAGAACATATGGCTTCACCAATCTTTGCATATCTTCATGGCATGCAACACCATAAGTAATCCCCAGTAAACTAAAGTTTCTGCTCCTTTTCAGAATACAGTTGTTTTGTGTTTGTGTGGCCAAGTTCTGGTGGTGGTGGTGGGGCTGCTAGAAACTTGCCCTAGGTATAACAGAGCCAATATCAGCCAGCTCAAGGATGGACCCACCCCTGAACAAGGCAAAGCTCATGAGCAATGGTGGTAACATCTTGGTGACAATGTAGGAGAAAAATGCAAGTGACAGCTTTTTGCCACCAGAGAAAGGAGTGAGATGTTAGTAACTTTGCAGACACCAAAGTCACTAAAGGAGGGAGAGGAAGTGCTCCAGACCTCAGAACAGAGGTTGCCCTGCAGCCCATGGAGGACCCCAGCTGGAGACACCTGAAGAAGGCTGTGATCCTGTGGGAAGCCAGCACTGGAGCAGGCTCCTGGTAGGACCTACAGCCCATGGAGAAAGAAGCCCCACAGTGGAGCAGGTTTGCTCGGGACCATGTTGGAGCAGTCTGGTCCTGAAGGTCTGTACCCTGTGGAAGGGATCCATGCTGGAGCAGTTTATGAAGAACTGTAGCCCACGGGAAGAACTCACATTGGAGAAGTTCTTGCAGGACTGGTTACTGTAAGAGGGAGGAGCAGAGACAAGGTTTAATGAACTGTCTGCAACCCTCATTTCCCCATCCCCCTGTGCTGTTCAGGGGGAGGAGGTAAAACAGGGATAAAGTTGAGCCCAAGAAGAAGGAAGGGGTGTTTTAAGATTTAGTTTTATTTGTCATTATTCTACTCTGTTTTCATTGGGTAATAAATTAGATGCATTTTATTCCACGTTGATTGTTTTGCCTGTGACACTAGTTGCCGAGTGATCTCTCCCTGTCCTTATCTCAATCCATGAGCCTTTCATTATATATTTTCTCCCCTTTCTAGATGTGGAGGGAAGGGATAGAGTGGCTTTGGTGAGCATCTGGCCTCCAGCCAGGGTTAAACCACCACAGCAGTCCAACAGAAAACTCCAGAAAATGTCAGTCAGTGACTGCTGATAGATTCACAATAACCCTGTGCAGGCAGAAGTAAGCCCTCCTTCCTGGTGTGCAGAGAATGAGCACATGTCACTGTTCGGCAGCCCAATCAATGTAAAACATACTGTCAGTTCTGTGAAGCATAACCAGCCTACAAAGAAGATTCATAGTGAGGCATTGTGCAGGGAAACTTTACTGCTTTCACATTTATTACAGGATTAGTGCCAGAAACATGCAAAATAAAGGATGCAAATTCATGGAGACCTGTTTTAATGGGTGGATGGTTTCCTTCCCCCTCAGTGTTGTCTGTTGGTGCAACAATGTCTCAATCCTATGGGACCTCATAATAATGCAGACCTAGTAAGACAGTAAAAAGTCTTCTAAAGACACTGCTGGTGACTCAATGTGGAAGGTTGCACTGACATTTGCAGGCTTTGTATTTCCCTGTGTTCTATTTGAGTGGTGCATTTCATCACTAAGTCTAGTATTCACAGTTAAAGGATGACAGAGTTTTGTGAAGAAGCAGAAAATAATTTAGGCAGTAGCATTTAGCACGTTAAAGTTATCTCCTTTTGAAAAGGAAAAATTTAGTCCTGAAGTTTTTTTGGATTCATATTACATCACTAATAGAATTAAGATTTAACCTTACGTAAGCCTGGCATATGCAGTTTTAAAGAGTCCAAGAATTATTTATCAGCAGTAAGTACCATAATTCCATTTCTGCCAAGGGAAGTAAAAGGAAATAACTGTGGGGAAAAAAAAAAAAAACAAAAAAAAAACCCCCAAACAAACCCAAAACAAACAACCAAACCAAACTGACTCTTCCCATCCCATTGTTGTTTATACTTATGATTTCTTCAGAAAAATATTATACAGCTCTTGTAGCCAGAGGTTCTTGTGTATTTTCCCTTACCTTTTCTTGGCTTGTATGGTTATTACTACACAAAGTCTTGATAATGCAAATTTTAAATGCCTAAATGTGGGGGGGAGGGGAGAGAGAAGGATTCTAATATAGTATGTTTTAAGTGCCCTATTTTAAAAATAAAGTCTTAATGCTGATTTGCTCTGCATTTTTTAGAGGTTAGCATGCAGTTCAGTTTTTTAGCATAACAGGAAGCAAGACACAAAGTGTGTCACGGTAGAAATAATAGCAAAGCAGCAGGACTTACAAGTGTAAAGGTCAAGGATGATTTTATGGCTGTGAAACATTTTGTAGGTTACAAACTCCTGCTCAGTCACTTCTGGTGCAGCCGATGGAACCTGCAATACGGATTTAACTGAAAGCCCTGACGGTTGTATTTACAGCTGCCTGAAATGAGTGAGCTGAGGCACCATCCTCACTAGGTGGCGGTTTTAGTCTGTTTAGCCAGAGTCGATAGACGAGCAGAAAACATTCCTAGCTTAAAGATGTGTTCCTTATCTAGAAGGAAAAGAAATCTGGGAACAGAGCTGGCCACGGCACCCCGAGTTCTCATGAAGCTTGTGTGAGCCGTCATGATCCTTTCAGCTTCTGCTTTGAGCTGCTGCAAGCTGTCACAGTGAATCATCAGCCCCAGGTGCTTGAAAGAAAAGGCCTAGCACTGGGTCTTGTGAGCTTTCTTCCAGCCTGGACTTATCAACAGCTAGTTCATATTTAGGTTTCTTTGTGACAACTGGTTTCGTTTAGTTGTGTCTCCTTCCCAATATTCATTCCAGTGTAAATACACATATACTAGCAACAAGCAACTATATTGCTAAACAAAGCAGGCTCTTCCTGGCTGAGGAGCCCCTCGTTTCCTGTTACTTAGGGTTGTTGTTTTTTTTTTTTGTCCCTGTTAGCTAATTCTCCGAAGACCAGCTTAATATACAACTGATGCAACTTAGAAAATGAGTTTTTAATGTTAGAAGTTGTTTATGTGTTACCTCAAAACCCTGTGATCATGGTCTAAATTCATGTTGAAATAAAGAAATTGCCGTAGCCAGATAAATTAGCTTTGTCTAGAAAAGTACAAGATCAGATATAAATCTCAGTGGTTTCTCAGAAACTAGCCTTCAAAAAAGAATCATGGTGCCAACATCATGATGCAGAGCTCATGAGGCCACGATGGGCTGTTAATACATGTCCTTTACATAAGGCCTTACCTCTGTTTCCCTGCATGTCTCATACCTAGATGTCTCTGGGATAATGTAAAGTTTTAAATGATGGACCAGTCTTAAAGTCATGATTTGTTTGCAGTCCCCAACCTCCAGACAGAAGTATTCTGCAGAAAAGTTTATAGCATAAATCCACCTATCAACAAAACCTTCAAAGAGAAGATCTTTTATAGCATTTCAAAGTTCCTTGAGATTTGCTGTCTACACATGCATAAATTCCTTTTTTTGGTAGCTTTTTTTAAAGAGCAATTTAATTATCGGTGTTTCTTCCATATTTTCTTTTTTGGAGATAAGCAAAAGAAAAATGGTATTAAAAAAATAGATAACTTGAACACATATATGAATCAATCTTAGTTTAAGCCAAACATTTTAGAAAACAGCATTTGTAAAGCAGTACTGCTTTATTTTGGCATTTTCTAAAACAAGCATGCCAGATTATTTGAAATAGTGTTTCTCCTTATAAAATTTGCTAATATTCTGGAGATAGTACTATTTTAAAACTCAAAGCCACAATGAAATATTCCCATTTGAGAAAAAAACATTCAGGTTGTCGGGGTTTTTTTTGTTTTGTTTTGTTTTTCTTCTCTATTTAACCAGAAAAAAATATTAGTCAATTGATTTTGAGATCTTCCAGGAAACCCACCTAAAAGCTCTTATTCTGCTTTCGTATTTAACTGAAAATGAAGAGTATTGGGTATAAGAAGTTGTTATTTTCAGTGGAGCTGGATAGCTATTCATCAATTACCAAACTAGCCCTCAGATAGTAAAGCATTCTGATGCTGCTATAAGGAGCAATGCCTCTTCCTGTCAGCTCTTACCAGGCTTTTATTTCAGTGTGGTGGATTTGCAATGTGGCTTAGTAAAACTTAAGGGTCCAACAGATTAAATACCACCTGGGTTCCCAAGGCCGAACTCCCAAACCCTGTTACTGACAAGGCCGGTCACAGCGCCTCTGGGAATCACATTTTAGAGAGAGAGAAGATGTAAGAAACTTTGCAGACACCAAGGTCAGTGAAGGGAGGAGGAGGAGGCACTGAGAGAAGATTCACTGTGGCCTGTGGAGAATACTGCGGTGAAGTGGGTGTGCCCTGCAGCCCATGGAGGATGAAAAGACCCCACTTGTAGCCCACAGAGAAGCACCTGGGCCAGGCAGGAGCCTGCCATGGAGCAGGGGAAAGAATATGGAAGAATCTGTGACCTAAATTGGAGCAAGCCCCTGGCAGCATCTGGAGCCTGTGGAGAGAGAAAGAGGCAGAGAGAAACGGGGGCCCATGCTGGAGCAGGTTTGCTGGGGGTGCTTTTGACTCTGTGGGGGACCAGGCTGGGGCCAGCAGTCTGGGACTGAGAGACTGAAACTCTGGTTTCTCTGTGTATTTGTAGTGTAGTATAATAAATTAGAGAGTTTTCTTGCCTTTCTTCTGTGTTGAGTCTGTTTTGCCCATGACGCTAATTGCAGAATGATCTCTCCCTGTCCTTATCTTGACTCCAAAGCCTCTCAACATGTATTTTCTCCCCTGTCCAGCTAAGAGGGGAGTGATAGAGCAATTTTGGTGGGAGTCTGGCCTCCAGCCACGGTCAAACCACCACATTCAGGTGTGAAAGCTTCCAACTTGTAAATGCAAGGTGTCACTCAGTCACCTGCTTGGAGCACACTCACTGGAGAATTGCCATATGCTTTCTCAGAGGGCCAGTAGGACAGATGCTTCATCTCTGAGCTCCACACTGCTCTCCCAGACACTGCTTTAGCTCTCAGTAGCAAACTGCTAGTTCATTTTGCTCTCATTTGGGAAGGATAATAAAAATCTGGCTGATTCCTTACATGTTATTAATAATTACATGTGAATAAACACAGTATGAATGACTGTAAGGTCCAATGTTGGGCAGGAATAATAACTACCAGTTTAAAACAGGATGAATTTTCCTCTGTGCAGTGAAAGGCAGAAAAAAAAAATAAAATAAGAATTGCTAGATAATGAGGCGTGTGTTAGAAACCAAATTTCTTTGTCCTGAACCATCTTGCAATTTTCCTAGGCTAAGAGTTTTCCACTATTCTTGTTGACTCAACAAAGACTGATATATAGTTCACAAGCTGTTTTTAGAAAATCATCATTGCAATTATATTCAGGGTAAAAGACATGTAATAAAAGCCATAGTACCAAATAAAACCAAATGCTTTAGAAATTCAGCCATGAATGTGACTGTGGGCATACCAGTATAGTTAATTATCTATGAGCTAAATTCACTGTAAAAATCACCTTAAACTGTTGGAAATTTGATTCAGTAATGCTTTTTTAATACATAAATATGAAATCTACATCTAGACTCTTAAAAATGAAAGTCAATATCCAGATTTAGGAGCTTAACATACAATAATTGTGGCATGACTCCATCATTTCCTTTCTCTATGGAATCATTCCCTTCTGTCTTTACATTAGTCTCATTTCAAAAGTCCCACATGAAGACATTTCTATCATTAAGTTGGCTAATGTATAATCAGCTTCCATGGTTGAGAAATTTCCTTCATATTCTCAGATATGAGTAGCAATGAAAAAATATTAAATGTATTTATTTTCTTTAAAATATTTTCATAGACATGCAAGCATTGCAATGAGTTTCTCAATGGATTAGATGAGCTTTACCTCACTAAAAGTCCTCTGAGCTGTTGATCATGGAGCTTGGTGCAAGATTCATAAAAAGCCTTTCCAGCTCCTTTGTGAGACAGCAAGTACAGCTTGCCAAGGAAGCAGAGTTACAGGAACAGCCAGGCTGCTGTGGGATGGACGTATGGACAGCACTGCACACACAGTTGAAAAACTTCCTAGGGTGAGTAATGAGGACATTCACAGGAAGCTTTGCAAAGGCTTAGTAGCTGACATCTCTGAGGGAGCTTCCTCTGTTGACACATCAGTGACATCTGCCACTAACCTATTCTGCTTCCATGCTGATATCAAGACGTGACAGCACTTGTCATGACTGAGCCGTGACAGAGCTTGTCCTTTGATGACAAGAGAACGTAGGTGGCAAAGATGAAAGGTGTCTTGGCTGTATCTCTATATACCATTGCTATTGAATACCTAGCCTACAGTTTTTGTCAGTGCACGTCAGAGCACAACCAGAAGCAATCAGTCATTTCTGGAACTGGCTTGTATGCAAAAAGTCTGTTACCACTCTTATGTGTAGTTTCCTTTAGTTAAAGTCAGCAAAGTCTTCTGAGAATCAAAAAAAAATGAGACTCAGTTTCCCCTAGCCAGGACAATAAACAAGAGAAGGAGGAGGCAATCATCCAGTTAGAACCCCTAGATCAGTACACTTGTGTGTGCTCAGGTTGTTTTAATGCATCTGCTCCTGGTGGTGTTTGTGTGCGGGTGCCATTGCTTTAAAAACACATACACTTTTTTGTTTCATTGTTTTGCCATTCCTACCCATAGACTAAAGCCATTTTCAAATTATCACACAAAGTCAGGAAATCAAGACTTAAAACAAGTACATGGAACCATTTTGAGTTCTTCTACTTCCCATTGGAGAACCTTGAAAAACATCCTTCAGCATGCTCTTTTGCAATCTAGGAATAGCAATTTGTGCCAGAGCTGAATTCAGGGAGGATGCATGCTCTTGCCTCAATTAATATTGACTCTGTCACAGTCTGTAGTTGTAAACAATGCCAACAACACTTATCAGCAACACAAATAGAACGAATCAATAATGGATCAGGAGGACCAGTGGTAATTCAGCTTCTGGGAATGTAAATCCTTGGCAAGAAAACACAGTTTCTGCTTCGGACTCTGTAATTGCTAAACATTTTTAAGTGTTGGAACCAGGTTTAGTTTTTAATCTCAGAATATATTTTGGTGATATTCTCAATAGCTCTGTCATGGTTTAGCCCCAGCCAACAATTGAGCACCATGCAGCCACACAACAATTAAGCACCCCAGCAGAACTGGCGAGAGAATCAGAGGATTGAAAGCGAGAGAACTTGGGGGTTGAGATAAAACCAGCTTCATAGGACACACAAAAAGAGAACAACAAAGAGAACAACAATAACATAGGTTAACAATATATGCACAAAACAATCGATGAACAGTACAACTTCACTAGAAATCATTGCTGCATGACACCCCACAGCTGCTGCACAAGAGCCCCCAAAGTCCCAGCCTCTCAGCTCATGCAAGCAAGCAAAGCCAAATGAGGAATTCATTTACCACTTCCCACCGGCAGGCATGTTGTTCAGCCATCACACTGGAGTCAACACTGCGCAAGACCCTCCAGCTGCCACACCAGGCCTCATTCTATGCCATTCAAGACAGAATGAGAAAATATATACTGGGAAGTTTTGTCAGTAACACAGGTGTATGACATCTCTGGTCTTGTCAAATAGATCAATAGGTCAGCAGATACTAAAGAAACATAGGCCTGATGCACAGAGTGTGTTTGTGTAATTAGCATTAACAATACCCATATTTACCATTCATATTAAGCCACATAGAGGGCTTTGGATTAAGGTAGAGGCTTATCTGCCATGCTGGAGTCACTGTGCCCACACTTTCACCTCTCCTAATATGTTGTCATTCTGGGATGCTGTTTTGCTCTTTTCCTGTGTTAGGCACCACTTATGCTTGAGGACATACTGCACGCGTTCAGCAGGGGAGCAGCATGCATGCAGGTAGACATGTGCGATGACAGGCACCTAAGACTTCCAGAAAATGGCTTTGCCAAGAATTGTCATAGCCAAGAAAATTCTTTTCTAAATTATGGGAAACCACAACAAGATAGATCCTGTATTACGTGTCCATCTCTACCTAACCAGTATTATGTCATCTTAAACACAGGTCACCGAGAGATTCTCATTTTTCTAATGAATACAAAACCACAGATTTTAATACAGATTCTTTCCCCACCAGATACCTATATTTGCAGTGACTGCACCAGATGGCAAAAAAAAAAAACTATGCCTGTGCTGTTCAGTCACCCCATGAGGATATAAACCTCTAACAGCAAAGATATAATTTGGATCATAGTCTGAATACAGTGCAGTGAGCAGTCCAATTATATGTGTTATATATGTCATGCTAATATCAAGTATTATGGAAAACTGGAACCAAGCAGACAATACATAGCTATGAAAATAACCTCTTTGACCTAAGATAATTGCATTTTTTCCTTGCCATCAGCCCTTCATGGAGAAATACTAAATTTAGTGTAAGGTACTAAACCACAAGGATTCATAGAAAGAGGGTATTGAAGAAGTCCTCATCTCAGCATAGAATGAGAAAACTCAATTTTCTTCAACCTGCTTTTCATTTTTCTATCTACGGCACTTGAGAATTCACATACAAAGACAGAGATATTAGAATTTATGTGTACATAGTGACCTTTAACTATAGTATGCCCAAATTCAATAAATTAATTCAGCTAAGTGTAAAAATAAAATTGTGTTTCCCTTGGGTATGGCAACAGTGCTTGCCTTGCAGGGATTCATCTATTGGTAATAACACTCTGTTCAAAGCTGCATATGAATAAACTATTAAAAAAAACCTCAACAAACCACCACAGCACATTCTTATTCTAAAAAAGACCTTAAAATCCTTGGTGATGGCTGTATCTTGTGAAAAAATAGCAGGGTGCCTGATCGAAGACATAAATTATTGGATGAGAGGAAATCAATATTTTATTAGAAGCACAAGGCTTACTATGATGAACCTTGCAGACACATGCCTTTCTTTTTATAGGTAAATCATTAGATTTCCTAAAATAGACAAGGTTGCTAGACAGCTGATTTCTTTACCTTGGGGCAATGTGGGTTATAATATAGGCATAAAGGAAGAAGGTACAGAATGGAANCAAAAGGGGACTATACAACCAATACACATCTACCTTCTGCTTTCAGAGCTTCTCTTGAACTTCATACTACTGTTAGAAGTGTGCAAAGTTGTTAAATATAGCCTAATTTACAACATTGTTTTTCATTACACTGAGTTGTCCTGAGCTTCTGAGATTCCAGCTGAAGCCCATTTGCAAAGATCGAGAGGTTCTCAAAATCCTGTTAAGCCATTAATTATCACTTATCCAGAAACTTTGAAGAGCAGGATCCAAGACAACATAGTTCTAACAGGATTGAAGGCTGCTGAACTCCCAACAGACTTTTGAGACCTTGCGGGAGCAGGATCTCGCTACCTGCACTGAGGGAAGTGTACCACATGAGTTCTTTCTGCACATGTTAGGGAGAGCTGTCAAACATGCAAAAAGCGCTATGCCAAACTTGGGCCTTGTAAATCATAGTGTACCCTTGAGACCCAACAAAGGCTTCTGCAGACATTCTTTGGGCGCAGGTATCTTTTGGGCCTATTTCAAAATTATTTCTCTCTTACCTCAAGTTGCCTCTTTGCAGGTAGATACAGTGGTGAAGAAATAACCTCACATGCTCCTTAAGGCTGCCAAAATGACCATTCACATATTTGTACTGCCAAACCCTGCTATTGATTAAAATATACTCGATAAATTCTGATAGTTCCCACCTGCAGATCAAAGGAAGCAAAGAAAATGTAATTCTAAGTGGAAAGACTCAATTAAGTGGGTTTACCGGAAACTGACACCATTATCCAAAGCTGATTTTTTCCTGAACCCCCTGCAGAGGGTACATCAGGAGTAGTCCCATATCAAACCCAGAGCAGTTTATGAACTGAACAGAAATCAGATTAGAGAGGTGATTAATGATAACTGCAGTAAAGTATATTACTTATTTCTCTTTCTCATCATCTTGTCTCAGCCTGTGAATTTTTTTCCATGGAGAAACTTCCTTCCTTAAATCAATGTCAGTGCACAAAAGACATAACCTGCTCCCATCAAACTGCAAGAATAGATTCCTAGCAGCTCTGGTGACATCTGAGCTACATCCTATTTCATGGAATGATACTTCTGATACTAGTAACAAGAAGTTCAAATTTTAAATAGAAACTAGTATTTAATCAGTGCAATTCACTTTTCCAAAATGGTGTCATTACTAAAGGTTTCTTTTGGTTAGGCTGCTTTCTTGGAGTATCTCAAGTATGACTACACTGTTTTGAAAACACTGTATTGCAAACCTTACAGTAATCTTTAGCATTACCAAGAGCTGCTGTCTTCATGCACGGGAGTTCCTGTACTGATGACTGTTTGGGTAGAGGATGAGGTACAGCACATTCTGATGTCAGTGTGCTTGTCTCCTCATTGTCACTGCAGAATGACTTTTTTAACTAGTGACTGTGGGCGTCTGGGAAGCCCTATCAGTCAATCCAGAATAAAACTAGACACAGCAGTTGCACATGAACAGGTTATATAGTTTGTTACTCTGGCACACTATTCTGGAAGTAACATACTGCCCTTGGCTATTCTTGTGTGGCTGCATTGCTCGGGCTGGGACACAAAGCGCTGTGAGCATCTCTGTCCTCTCAGCTGAATTATTTTGGTAATCACTGGTGATTGCTCTGAATGCCACATTGTGGGCTGTCCTTACTGGAGAGAAATTAGCCCCAGTGCTCTGTCCCAGTGTAAACCAGTATGTGTGACATCAACCACACGCTGATCCATCTGCTTGGATCCATCTTTTTCTGTCTGCCCCCATGCTCTATACTATCCATAGGACATATCCTCAGAATAATGATTCATCCTCTCTAGGTTCTCAATTTCCTGCGGTAACAGATGGGCATAACAGATATTCCACAATAACCAGTCTGAATATGGATGCCCTTTGTCATATTGGTAAGCTAATAAGAAAAAAAACCAACTAGCTGACATTACTAAGTTACTGACCTTTCAGGTAAAAAAAGGCTGAAGTGTAAATCTGCATTAGTAACACAAGAAATACCTGTGAAATAATGCATTTCCCCTTGGTCTGACTGGAAGTTGATACACAAGGTATAATCCAAATCTTCGTTAGTACCACTAACTGTGGCAGAGTAATTCCTAGAGAGAGCAAGTCTAATAAGCAACAGTAACAGTAAGGCCAAATAAATGGGATATTCAACAGCTCTGACATTTTGGCAATACACAAGTGAACGAAGATATTTTAATCTATTATTAAAGCACAGATGGGCCCACAATAGGAGAGAAGCATCTCTCTGCTGCTTGTTTTGTATGATGAAGTCTTAACTGTGTGTCAAGTTTTAAAAGATGTGAATGCTTTCCAATCCACAGTCCAAATTTCCCAAAAATTATCCAGGGGCTAGAAAACCATACTGCATGTCACAAGGGTTCAATTTATTTGATTACCCAAAAAGAAAGCTGAAGAGTACTTTCATCACTTCCTTCCACAGTTAGACATTGAAAACGTGTGCGACAGGATGCAGCTTCTCTGCCTGGCTAGTGAGAAAGGCATAATCGCAGGACCGAGTGACTTAGAAGGTGCAGTTTGACAGTCACGTATCAGAAAAGCTGAATTTCCCTGTGACAGTGATGTTTAAACATTGGAAAGTTCCCTAGGAAGCAGCACTGTCACTTCAAGTCTCAAAAATGACGCAAGATGATTTCAAAAAGTCTCTGATCTATTTTTATCATTAAATATCCTGTGTATAAGGCTGCAAACTAGATAAGCAGGGTAGGCTGTGCTGGCCCTTGAATTAGTGAATCTTTGCCACTGTTCCTGAATGCAAGTACAAATTTTCTAGGGTGGCTGTAGGAGCTAAAGTTGTCCCTTCTCCTGCACAAATAGCGGAGAAGTGTGCTTTATCTGCCCTGTGCAACACGAAGGGGACAATGGACTGTGCTTTGCAGAATTTTCATTCCTGCTGCTCCCTCAGTATCTCAGCTACAGCCACTACTGCTGAAATTCAGCAACTAAATACCAAGGCCAGGAAAAACAAAACAAAACAAAACAAAACATAAGATTCAGTATGTGCAGTGAATGATATATATAATTATGACTATTTATAAGGAGAGATAGCAGGTGAAACAGATGGGTTTAGAGCTACAGGGTATTTTCTGTAATATATTATGGACTGAAATCTGGGGGGCTGTGGTGGAGCTGAGGTATTTCAGGATGAAAAAATACAGCAGGTCTCTCACCCATTCTCTAGCACCTGTTGGGTCCCCTTGGGCTGTCAAGTTTTCTCTTAAACTGTCAGTTTCCACTGGATGTGAGGAGTGGGATATGTGCTGGTATCCAGAGAAGTGCCATAATACAGCAAATGTTTTCCAGTTCTGTTGAGAATGAAAAATTCTTCAGTGACTTTGCTCATCTCTTAACTGGTGATGGGACTTTTCCCATCAGCAGCCCAAAACTTTCAAAGGAACCAATTACTATATATTTACTTGGTAGTACATATAACACTTCAGTCCTGAAAGTGGCAGAGCCAGTCTGCATTTTACATAAGAAAATTAATTTTGCAGAACATTTGCCCAACTAACTTCAAAGGATGTAGGACATTGCCAAGCCCACAGCTTCCTGGCCTTACATACACTGATGGCATCTCCATAAGAATCTACATTCTTAGGTCCTTGCTTCCAGGCAAATGTGAAGCCTGCTTGTTCTGAATATTGAAACCTAGGATTAAAATGTGCTTTTGTACTATGGCTGTGGTAAGACCTAAGGTCAGTTAGTTTATTATTCTTGATAAGTGGCAGAATTCATTCTCATAATTCTATCTAAACCTTTTATTTTGTTTTCTGTAATCTGTTTGCTTTCAATTCCACAATGGCTAATTAAGATTTATGAGAAAACACAGAAATTAGTCAAATGCAGCAGATTTAACTGATATAACCATCATAATGCATATTTTTATGGTGCAGCTTTCTGGTTATGAATAACCCTTAGGCTCTAATTCCGGGCTATAAAAAAGCGCTTGCCCTACATTTATTTAAGATTTGTACTAATGGCTCTAAGCACTGTATCATCATTAAGAACAATAGTAATTAGATCCATGAATTATTAAAGGAGTCAATTCAGTGGCAGTTCATGCTGTTCCTTCATCTGTAAAAATCTTTTGTTCTCTGACAGTGCTGAATCTCCCCATGATTTGCCATTGTTGGCTGGCAATTAAGAGCTCTTGCGATTAAGTAAACCCAAGACAGACTTCAGCTGAGCCATCAGAGGGACTCTGTTCTGGGATGGAAACCTAGCAAATCAGGGACCTTCTCTGCTTTGATACTGCTCTTGATGGCACGCTGGCACAGAGAAAGTAAAGGGACATATGTTGGCAAGACAATATCTCTCCTGGTATTCAAAGCATTTTTCCTCATAATTCATCTATTAGAACATGGAAAGAAGCAGCTAATTACCATGACTGATATATTGAAGGAGAAAAAAATCTTTTCCACTATTTCCATTACATGCAGTTGCCACTCTTTAAATGTATTGAATATATGCAGGTGGTAGGAGATAATTGATCTTCATTGAGTTTCTAGATAACAGCTGTAAAAGTTTCCCTGGAGACAGCACTATCATCATGATGGATTCATTCACTGAACTACCATGAGACACCTAACATGTTTCAATTGAACGAAAAATCCCTCCCTTAACCTGCAGTTCTTCACTCCTCTTGAAAAATCCAATCAAGTACTTTTTGATAGAAATAATGTAGTTCCATATCCATAGGCCAGTATGTACACATCCATCCAACATTTGATAAAAGACTACCATTATTCATACTATACTGGACATTACAAAAGTGTAAGAGCCAGTTCAAGCCTTGCTGTAATGAGATGTAAATCTAGATCTTATTTATTCATGCTCTGAATTCATCTTGGCTACTTCAAGATTTAGTACTAGTTATTTGTAGGATTAATTTGGATATATCCCACCAATGGAAAAGTGTTTTAATGATTTTTATATCTTACTATATTTAGATTTATAGAAGAAAAAAAAATTGCTGTAGTTAATTCACTTGGGTAACACTTCAGTCTCTGTAAGCATGACACAATGACTCTTCATTCAGGAACATGGATGTGACTCTGTCTTCCAATTCTTTATCTATTCCACCATAATTGAGCATGAATAATGTGCACCAAAAGCCAAATGTCACCCAAACTAATGCCATTAAGTATGAACAAACAGCTATCTGTGCAGCTGAACTATTGGTGAACCAGCAGAATTATGCAATTCTTTTCACTAAGAAGCCTATCAGCACTGTACGACATGCAAATGAGTTAGAATTGTTCTGAATGAGAAATAGTAGACAAAAAAAAATAAAAGCACTACATATCAAAACATGTATCTAGAAAACTCTTCTATTTCTGGTGGTGTTCTCAGCAAGATCATTATACAAGTCACTTCACATTCCTGTGCCTCTCCACACTGTCTTCTTGTTCTGTTTAGGCAAGTAATTATTACCAGTAACTTAACAATATACATATACATAAAGTTTTGATAATGATTAGATAATAATGCCTACTAAGGTGAACAAGACTAACTTTAAATTGATAAACTTGGTCAAAATTAATCCTTACATTTTATATCAATGGAAGAAAGTAATAGCAAGACTCCCTGTTATATCTGTCCCTCCTTGCCTGGAACAAATACTTAAAGACCTCAGAATGTTCCACAGAATGAATTCACCATTTCCATTTTGGAGAAGCAGAAACTTAAGATGCACTAGACAGTTCATCTAAAGTCATATGGTCAATCATATCTTTTGTTCAAGCATCATTTTTTCAATCACAATGATGCCTGCACACACTCCCTTTTGAATCCGCTCACACACACACATACACACGAATATTTATACTTAATTTTCTTCCTTTGCTATGTGTGCATACAGGCAATATTTAAGACTGGCCAGAAAACTACAATTTCATCATGTGAAACATTTTGAGCTTTCAAATATATATTTGAATATATTGTTCATAACCCTAAAAATTCCCGAGTATTTTTAATTCAAATATAGAAATGTAGAGCGACAGTAATGTATAACCCAGCCAACAAAAACAGCTATAAAAAAAATCCTTCTGAACACTTTGAAACCTTTATGACTTATCCTCTTTATCAGAAGATGTTGATTATTAATTTTAACTAAAGCAGTGAAGGGGAAGTGCAGAGCCAAGGCAGCCTGCTTTCACTCTCTTTATGCGAATAGCTTGGCAGATATAGTTAGTGTGCTCATACCCCCTCGCTGAAGAATCAAATTATTTCAGCTTTCATACAGACAGCATTCAAGTAAATTACTTGAGGTGCCCTTTACCACTTGGTGCATCGCCAATTACCAAATGCCATTACTTTCAAATACAATGAAATGTTTTTGTGCCACAAGGTTAAAGAGAACACCTCTTTCGAACGAATGAAAGGGCAGAAAATGTCACCTAGAGAAACAGAAAGACAGATTGAATAGTTACAGAAGTCAGAGGTCCAAAGTATAGATGAGCTGGCCACAGATTGCTGGATGTGAGTTAAATGGGATATTCACCTGAGATTCAGGAGAATCCGCATAGCAAATGATCGTAAAGTATATGCTAAATGCTTTATGCAGGCTCTTGGGAAGGAGAGAAATGGTTAAGAATTTACTTTTACGTGACATTGCATTTAAAAGACATTGGTGGTTGGAATTGATGGTCTTGGAGGTCTTTTCCAACTTGGTGGTTGGAAGTAACCACTAACAGAAGTAGCAAGTGTATAGTCAGAAATCTCTCCAAATGTTTAAAACTAAGCTAACCAGGATATCTATCTTATTTCTTTCTACCGGCAAAACTTGAGTCTTTAGAACAGCTATAGATTTATGTTATTTTTACGTTGTTGTTGTCATTTTAGCTGTACTAGTGCTCATTACTCAGCACCCCCATCTATTTGTCATTTCATTTTCCTCCAGCTAATGATCTGCGCTCTCCCTTCAGCTAAAAGTGTTTGATTTCAACTACTTCACTTCCTTGAAGGTCCAGTTCCTACTATGAATATTTGCTATTTACTATGATTATCTGCTGCTTGCTTTGTTACCCTGAACACTTTGTTTTAACACAAGCATCTCCTGTATCATAGTATCTCAGAAAGGTTTGTGCTTGCTCTCTAAAGCTGCCCTAACTGTACATTTTGGCATTCACATCCCCTTTTCTGTTTGTTTTCAGACTCCTGAAATCCTTTTAAAAACTATACTTTCCAAAGCAGCTTTCTTTGACACATAAAGGTGAAAACCTTTCCATGTCAATTAAAAAGTTCCAGAGACAGTAGAAATGCAAGACCAGAGAAGAACATAGGAGCTCCAAAAACTTGACTGCACCACAGGAGGTGCAAAACTTCCATGGAGTATCTGTTGCCCCTTACTCCCACACACCATAACACATCTTCCCAATCATTTCTAACAAACAACCTTAAACCTTTAATAAAGTAGACACAACTCAAAAACAAAACAAACCAAAACAAAAAGATGGAGAGAGCAGGTGAATTCAAGGACATTGTTAATGCTCCTGGTTCTTTCCCAGCAGGGAAGCTGTAAGACAAAAGAGATCCCGTCCTACACAGCTGTGGAGGACACATGAAGACATGAAGCACAGACCTGTCAGCTTGTTCCTCTCTGAGCTGCAGAGAACTTCCCACCAAGGTCCATACGCAAGAAGGATTTTTCACTCTGCTTCTTTTTCAGGTTTACTTTATACTATGATTTGTATGTATGGAATATACTTAGAAAACTTCATCAGCTTATGCATGATATCACATAAAGCCTAACTACCCTGTGAGCATTGCTGGGCATTATTTATCCCTGTCAGCCCTGAAGGTGTATTTTTTTATTTTACAGTCAAGTAGGAGTCTCACCTGGAATAAACTTTAAGCCTTCAGCATATATCTGGAACACCTTGGATCCATGTTATGAGGTGCTCTCTATCCAGGCTGACTTCCTTGAGCGAAGGAGTACATTCAAGCAATGCCACAGTGCTCCTTACCTACAGTGCAAACAATTCACAAGGCTGTTTTCCTTCAGAACTGGTTCAGTGTGCAGAAATTATGAAGCCAAGCTGACCCTGAATGATTGAAGCCTTGTACCCAGGTCAGTGGCTCTCACAGCTGAAGGAGAGCCAACCAAGGGAAGTATTCAGTGGTATGAGTGAGTAGAGCAGTGAAAAAATATAATACATGGAAGATCTGGGATGGGTCTGTTTCAAACACTCAAGTCTGCTCCATGTACCATCATCTGACCTGACTGATGGCTCTCTCAGTGGCCAGCCTGCCAAGCTAGGAAGAATCTGAGACAAAATTACTGCCTGGTATAAAACCATTAGATGTGTAGGTAAAAAGGATTAAAGCAGGAGATAAACATTTCAAAAGCCCAATAATTTGTGCTCCTAAATCCCTTATATGCTTTTGGCAATCTCTTCCAGAAGACATCTCACATTTCTTGAAGCAGATGTATGTACATATGATAAATTTTTTAAGGGTGTAGGAACAGCTAATATTTTGAAAGTGGAACTCACTTCAGGGCTCCTGAGCTGCCCACCATACTTTTAACCCCTGCTGTCATTTCCAGCCACTCCTTCCCCAGTGATGTAAATCGGGAATACTCTTTCTGAAATCAGGGAAACAGCAATGTCTCCCCATGCAGTTATTTATACATTAATTATGGGAGCAAAATATCTCGCAAGGGTGCATTGAAAATTAATTCATTGGTGTTTACAAAACCGTTTGAGACATGCAGATGAATGCTTATACATAAAGTGTATAAACAGTTATTATTTTCATAACCATCTGCAAGGGCTGATTTCTCACGGCTTCTTCTATTACACTTGTATTTTAGCTGCTTTGCTAATGTTCCTGAGCAGATGTACTCTCAGCCTGGTTCCCACCTGTAGCAGGAGAGACACTTAAGTACCGGACATTTCTCCATGGCCACTAGGAGCCGTCCTTTTCTTGATGCATCATATCACTGCGATGGAGCTAGAGGTTTAATGTTATTATCATAATCTTTCTGCCAACTACTGAGTGACAGTAACAAGGGTTGGGTTCAGATCTGAAGGGATCACTAATAAAATGCTGGCTGGAGTGCCTGCACAGAAACCCAAGGGGGAAAAATCCCTCAGATTTTCAACTTTGACTTTCTCTGAGGCAAACGTATCAATTGGCTTAACAATATTATATCCTAAAGGGAGGAAAGGAAAATAAATAAATAAATAATTGAGTTAAAGAGATCAATGTATGACATTCCTGAAAGATAACAACATCAGGCACCCCTTCCCACCAAGGCAGGTGTTTGCCCAGTCCAGCGTTTTTCCCCTGCAGCAACACTGCTGCTCCAAGCACATGTAACCTCAGCTCCTTTCTTTCTGCAGATCTCATAGGCAAGGGGAACTCAGCCTGAAGGCATTTCTGCGTGCCCACATTAGGGCTTTATTCTGTTTTGCGCATCTCCCGGGACAGTGCAGGCTCAGGACAGCTTTAACTCACTGTAACAGCGTCCATTCTCCATCCCCTACTATTTTCACAACCTTTTTGCTAAAATAGCTAATAAAAATGCTTGTTCTTATTCTATAAAATGTCTTCATTTATAGTGTGGGGAAGATCTTGGTATATACTTGTCTGATGGTGACTTGCATATCATACCATGCCCTGGCATGTTAATGCATTCAGTTAAAGAACAGGAGAGAGCAAATTATGGACAGATAGGTAAACATAATACTGAGATTGTATTATCTTCTTTATATTGATTTTTAACCACTCCCAAGGCTATTGGTTCTTTTCTCATTCTTCCACATTGACCAAGCTTACTCCATATGGTACCCCAAGAATTTTTTGGGCCTGATTTCGAGTCCATCATGTCTCAAGCTCCATTTGAACCAGTGAACTGGAAAACAAAGGCTTGTTTTTTAGGCATTACTCATCTTTTGAGTCATCCACCTCCTGGTTTATTGTGAAAAATAATTATTCATTGTCACTATAATTGTTCTGATCCATAATCAAGGAAATGCAATCCTGGCAGATGGTCTGGGACTGTCTAGATAGATAAATAGCACACAAGATTATGAAACTCCCTGTACTGTAACCTTTAGTATTATTTAAACTGTATAATACTCAAATAAATAGTAAAAATGGGACTCGCCTAAGCCTTAGCTGCTGCAAAAACAATGCATTAAAGATACTGAAGAGCTCAAAAATTCTGAAACTACTGAGATATACCATGTCTTTCTGGACCAGTCTTCAGAAGAGAAAGGCTAAGGGATCATTTCCTAACACAGCAAAAACTTGTCAAGAAAAACACAGTGCTTGAACAAAGCTGGTGCTAGTAGGAGTCTTTTTAGTGAGTAGAACTCTGTTTTGCTAACACCTTTTAGGGGTCTTGCCCTTTTTTATAGAGTAGCCAGAAGACATCTGGTCAAACTTAACTACAATGATCTTTAATTTAGGTCAGAGGCAGAAAACCACACATCAAAATTACTGAAAACCAGGATTCCATCAAAAGAAAAATTTCCTTCATGAGTTGCTGAAATTCCAACTTATTTTTTAAATTTCTCTACAAAGCTGTATTTACACTTAATATGCCTGGATAGGTTTGTGGCTGATCTTTAGGTATAAAAAGCCAAATTTTCATGAGTGTCCAGAACAGAGGTACAGCATCGATCCTTCTTAGAAACCAAGCACTTATTTTAATTAATTATGTATCATTGCTTCTGTAATTTCTGCATTCTGAATACCTAATCTTTACAATTAAACGCTGACGCCCTGAAGGTTGCACCTGTATGTTATTGGAAAGGTAATTTACAGTGGATTAGGAAAGAAAAAAAAAGAAAAAAGACAAAAGACTCCTGTTTCACCCATGACCCTTCCGTCACAACACGTTAGTGACGGCTCTGCAGGGTAAGTAATTGTGCGGGGCTGGAAGGTGAGCATGCGACTCGCAGCTGCTCCAGACCCCAGCCTGCACTGACGAATAGGGACATGCCTGACTTCACATAGGCAAAGAAGTCTTGGCACATTTAGTGATTTAGCTTTCTCCCTGCCATCAGGATGAATTTCTGTATCCTTTATTTTCTGTTTCTCTTGAACAGTTATAAAGCAGGCGGGTGAAACAGATGGTAATCAGCTACCCTTTTAACACACTCCAGTGCAAAATCACAGGCTACTGCTTCAGATCTGAATTAGAAAATGAAATTAAATAGTAAGAACAAAATATAAGCTTTAAATGCAGATATTTAAACACAAAGAAAACTATGGTTTCGAGGCAGTTTCTCTTCTCCACAATGCTACCACTGGTGCCTGACTGGTTGGTGGATACTATGCTCAAACATTAGTGACAATCGTGATGGGAATCTATAAAGAATAGAAAAAATGAACCACTGTGGTCCTATAAATGTGCATGCCAAAGCAATAGAAGGTTTTATGGACTGTGAGAGGGTTTTGTGGACTTACAAGTGGAACTCCATCCACCTTCTAGGAGACAAAATGTGCTCATGACAGAGCCTATGGCATAATTCAGAACTGTTAGGACAGAGATGAAAGAACAAACTTTCACCGTTGCAAGTATTTCTTCTGCTTGGACAAAAGCAGGTCTCTGTACTGCTTACCATGTTTACCTGTACCTGTGCTGCCTGCACTACAGATAGGCAGTAGTAGATGTAGTCTAGGTCTTAGTTCTGTTGTGTGTCACCTCCCAGGAAAGCCATCTCCAAAGTTTTCTGGATATAAATGCTCACATAGGTCTTCTTGCTCAGTTCCCAAGGGCTGAATACTTGCAGTTCTCACTGAAACAAAGCCCTCACCCATCATGTATTCCTATTTAGATGAATTTTAGTCTTAATCTAATGGTGGATCACTTCCAAATTATGTTGCACTTTGCACAATGCAGACCTTGAGAAATTTTCAACTGTTTTAAAAGGCACATACATTTGGTTGCAAGAAATATGGAACTATTGCAATAATTTGAGTTCTGCTGATTTAGCATGTCTGCTTAGGCCAGCAATAAAATTCACTCTTCAGATTCACCTATTTTTGCCTGGAGACTGTTTTTGTGAAAATTCAATAAATGTGGAACTGATACTATTCTGCTGAAGCATTATGAATTGGGGAGATGGAAATTTCATGAAGAAGCTACTTTCATGGCAAATGTTTCACCCAGTTCTCCTTTCACAAAATCAATACATTACTAAAAAGATGTCTAAATGGACCCAGGAAAATGGTGGATTCTATTCCTCTTAAGAATAGGAGTGGGGAAGGACGGTTCTATAAAACCTTCATAACTTCTGCATTCAGTCATTTCTGACAGAATCATTCTTACTGATTCTTAGCCCAGTGAATTGACTTCCCATATCCCCTATACATATTTTCATCTTATGCAACTTGTAAATAGTAATACTGTGCTTACCAGTGATGTCATTAAAACAACTGCTAGTTTGGTTATTCTAACAAGTGAAACTATTTAGCAAAACCTTCCGATAAGTTTTTCAACTTTAACATTAAAACACATCTTTTCCTCTCCTACAGAAAGAGAACAGTAAAATGTTTCCTCTGTAATTGTGAAGTGACATCTCGACCCTAGATTGTGTCATGTACCATTAATGTCTTGATCTCATACCTGTTAGAATTATGTCTTACTACTGATTTCAATGAGATTTACTTTGGAATACTAATCTATAATAATTATTAGCTACTTTTTTTAACCAGTTCATTACATATCATAAAGAATAAAATGATATGTTGCTAATCATTAAATGCAAAATAAACTTTAGTTCTCTACTATTTCTATCAAAGAAACCCCTGTATAGTAGCAGTCATTACACATAAATCATTCAGACATTCATCTCCACTTACTACCTTCACGTTTCACCTATTAAAATCCCCTATTAAATTCCATTGTACATTTTGCCATGGACGTGAAGTGCTCTGGAACTACACCACTGTAGGTGGGCACACTGTCATTCATTGATCTGCAGCTGACCTCAGAGGTGCTGAAGATACTAGGAAATTTTCTATCAAAGCCAAGTGGACAGCTTCACCCTAATGGTTTCCTAAAGCTCCTTGCAGGGGGATCCTATTACAGCTTAACAAGACTATTTTAAATACAACTAATTTGTAATCATGTGGCAAAATATCTTCTAGTCTAACAGACACTTCCTCCCTTAACAGGATTTTCCCCTCGATTTAAATAGCACCAAAATGAATATTTCATTAACTTTCTTTTTTAAATTACTGCTATATTTAGGCAAAGAAAACTGAATTTTAGTCTATGCAGCCTAGACAATTGAGTCATCTGACAATTTCAGGAGAAAAAATGCTGAACTAATGCTATGCTGCAAATTATTCAGCTGAGTGCTAATGTATTGGCAGGTGCTAGGACCACAGAATGTATAGTGCAGCATTCAAATCTAAAGAATATTCTTCTCTTTAAAACAGTGCTACAAGAAGGCCTGTCATCTTTTTACTACCAGGAGTCTGCCTGAGAGTAGTGTTCATCCTTTCCATCTTCCTTTTAACTTGCCTTGCTAGGTCCTTGTACTGGCAGAGGAACGAGCATATTCAGAAGGAAGATTAGAAGGGGGTAGGAAAAACACTGAGCAGCGATGTGAAATTTCATAGGAAAAATAATTACCTGCATATATATACCAAAAATATATTCTGCTTTTCTTTACTCCACTGCCTGTCATCTGAGCTTTAAATTAAAAGCATTTCATCTCTGCCTGATGTATTTGCCATAAACACTCAGTCACCATGACAATCATGTTCTTTATTGTAATGCTTTTAACTTCTAGTG
The DNA here is from genome assembly GCA_013399135.1 of Heliornis fulica. Taxonomy (NCBI): domain Eukaryota; kingdom Metazoa; phylum Chordata; class Aves; order Gruiformes; family Heliornithidae; genus Heliornis; species Heliornis fulica. Next base: position 188,723 of record VXBZ01005729.1, read on the forward strand.
ATGGGCAGGGAAAGCTTCGTTTGCCTCTACAATTTATTTAATCCTTCTGCTTTTCACTTTTGCAGCCAGTGAATCAAATCTCTGGGGCCATTTTCATTTTAGTTGAACTCCACTGCAATGACCCTGGTTCTACCAGAAATTTAATTCCATCATTTATTTTCAATGTACAGAAGCAAAGAAAAATATTACAAAGTAGGAGACATAGAGAAGGTGCATCTAGCTGCTAATTACCTCCTTTACTACTCTACATGAACAGCCTTGTTTCTTCAGCTTTGAGCAGTACTTCGGTGCCATGGCTGCAATTCAGAGGCAGCTTGCATAGGAAGCAGCATTGGGATGGTTCTTTCTTTGAGGAACCTCCAAATAATACCTACATGCTGCAAGAAACAGTGAGTTACATGTCAGCAACTTCCCTTCTAAAACACCAGCAATAAAGTGCTTTCATATGGTGCAAGGGTGATGGATTAATAATGAAGTTAAAGCTTGAGCTATGTCATGTCAAAAATCACATAGCTGTTACAACCAATCACGGCCTAAGGATATCATCTGCCTGTAGTGTAATCTTTGGCTTGGTAAGAGATTACTTCCAGGAAATGATGACTCTAAATCTATTGGCCATTGAGGATCCCTACTGGGGCTATTGTGCAGACACAGTGTGCTTTGGGTGTCTTGTGTGTCATCACCACACAGCACAGGGCGGGGGTGGGGGTGGGTGAACAAGTCTTGAGGATTTTAAACTTGAGTTCTCTAAAGTTCTGGTGGTGGTGAACCTCACCATTCCTAAGGTATAAAGTGATACTGAGGTATGAGTGCCTTGGTTTTGACCAAAGATTGTTTTGTCAAATATCTCTTGCATATTTTCACACAGAGGTCACCCATGGACATGTCTGTCCCCTGCATATGCAGGAATAACAAACTCAATACCTGGAGCAAGGTCCCACTCTAATGACTGCTATTCCTTGGATTCTTCCCCTGAAGTCTCAAACAGCTATTGTCTTGCTCACAGCCTGCCTGGTGTTGCGTCATGTGACTCTTCAACCTAACTCCAAACTGTCTAAAAATGGGTCCTGCATGAAACCAGTTGCAAGGTTTTGAGACAGCATATTTTGCAGCATTCCCTGTCATTACACTTGTGAAAGAACCAGATAGCTTGATTTTTCATGACCTTCATAGACTCCAAAAGTCAGGGTAGCAAGAAATAATACTCAAACCTTGAGAGAAACAGAGGCTTTGATTTCAAAGGTCTAAAGCACTGAGGTCTGGGTGGATCTGGGATCCATCCTTCACACACTCCTGCTCCCATCGCATACACACTGCAGCTGTGTTTACTGTAATGATTTTCTTGTGATCATTGAGGCGGAACATTTCACCACTCTGCTCTAAGTAGGATGAGAAAAAGGAAAAGATCCCATTTAAGTGTTTACATCAGATAAACCAATGTGTTAAATGAGAGCTGTTAACATATACCTACTATTAGCTAAAGACTTTCTGGTTGGTGAACGCTCCTTTGGACAGGCTGCAGTTCTGACACTGAATATTATTTGTAACATACTAAAAAGATCACTATTAGCCCAAGTATTCTTCGAGGAAATATTTCATATATTACTGCTTTGGCTTACACTCTGTGGCAAGCTACACTATAAATCTCATATTACATATGTAAGGACAGAACATGACTCCCATAATGGGCCTCACACACTCAGCTGATTATTTATTGCATTATACATAAATTTCAGCCTGAGAATTATTTGTTAGAAAAACCTCACAAATCTAATAATTAACAGACTTTTCTCATGTTCTCATTTACCAGATACTAGTAAGCCAGTCTGAATATGGCTGCAGGGAAAATGTTTCTTCAATATCATTTTTTTTTGCTGTAAGATTGTGCAAAAATTACTTAAAGGTGAAGTGGGGGGAATAGATCAGAGCTGAAACAGAAAAATCAGCACCAAAACAAATGTAATTGCCTAATCTTTGTAAACAGAAATTATGTAAAGTAATTCTTCTACTGGTCTCTTCCATCAAGAGATTTAGTAAAATGACCTATAACCCAAAGAAAAGCTTTCATAGGATCATCAAACCACTGTCTGTGCTTTGTTTCCTGCATTGAGAACACGCATGAACAATTTCATGTGCCTGTCACAGACTATTTGTGTTTAATGTACCTTTGAAACATACTGCACAATTCATTCATAAATTCAATACATTCATGCAGATTTTTTTCTGGGTCTTTCATTACCTGAGTCCTGTACATCTTGTAAAAACACAAATGTTCTGTGACACTTCCATTTTGAACTGAAGGTGAAACTCCTGCTTGCTGCACCAAACTCACCTTGCAATTCTGCCTTAAAATAAACACAGCTTTCAGTTCACTGCCTTCTGATTTCAGGCACATCCTTCTTCAAGATGTCAAGATACTGCAGTCTGTGTTTCAGTCTTGGTCTCCACGGAACGCCTGTCTACGTCTGGTTGTGCAGTAGCAGCCAGTAAAGGGACTTCCTGCTTGTTTACTGTTCTTTAATGACCTTCAATTCTCTTAAAACTGATTTCCATCAGAATCATGGACCACACAATTATGTCTGCTCATCTCAGTCATTCCATCTCTGAACACCAAAAGAGCACCAAATCTGCAAAATATAATTTAAAAAAAAAA